>CM060474.1:22918750-22983750 GCA_030544235.1 Lepturacanthus savala
GATGAATGAGAAAAGAAAGTTTCATTCACTTTTTGGACTTTTTCTTTCTAATCTGTGATTTTTGGTGAAATATTTGACTATTTAAAGATGTTTTCTGCTGTTTGACTCGAAGCTGAATCCTCTGGTTCATCTTTAACGGGTTCATTTATCTATCGAGTCAAAACTTTTTGTAAATACTTTTTTTTTTTCTGAAATGCTGGATGGATGAACGCTGCCCGGAGACCCTCTGACCTCTGACCTCTGGGATTCAGCCTTTGTTGTGTGTGTGTGTGTGTGTGTGTGTGTGTGTGTGTGTGGTGTGTGTGTGTGTGTGTGTGTGTGTGTGTGTGTGTGTGTGTGTGTGTGTGTGTGTGTGTGGTGTGTGTGTGTGTGTGTGTGTGTGTGTGTGTGTGTGTGTGTGTGTGTGTGTGTGTGTGTGTGTGTGTGTGTGTGTGGCTTCATTTCAGTGCATCAACTCTGGTTTGTGGTTTAAAATACCAGAAGCATCAATCAGCTTTTATTTGTTTGCAGTAGTAAATTTATGCTAATGAGGCTGGACAACATCTAAATATCTAGTCGTGTCTTTCCTCAGTCTGGAGGTAAAGTTTTAAACAGTAAAACTTTATTTATTGCTAATAAATCCTCATGTGACTCAGATCATCCTTCTGTTCTTGTGAAGTCTGTAAACGATGAGATTTGAATCATCATTTTCACAGAGTAGATTCATGCATGTTAGAAAAAGCACAAACTAAAGTTCAGGTGATGCTTCCAGCTCTCAGCACCGTTTAGAAGCTAAATCAACCTCAGGAAGATTTTAGCCAAGACAAACCCAGTGAAACGTGTTGTTGCTGCTGTTTTTACAGGATGTTGTTAAACAGGTTTCTCTGCAGACCACAATATGCTGTGAGCATTTTCACTTTCTATTTTCTATTTGTTGTTTTCTCTGAGGAATGTGTCCTACAGGTTCTTTACTCAGACATATTTAGAATATTTTGCATGACATTTACACTTATTTGTCTTTTTTTGTTGACGTATTGTACAGCTTGAATATATATTTTTGTATATATGAATAAATGAAGACGAGCATCTGTCCACATTTGAATCATGTCCTGTAATTTCACATGGATCTGTACCACAGTTTATTTCTGTTTTTGTTTTCAACAGTTTTATTGCTGTTTATACGATGCTGCATGTGGCAGAAATGACCTGTGGAGTTCCCCAAGGCTCCGTTCTGGCTCCTCTTCTGTTCACATCTACATGTTCCCACTGGAACAAAATGTGCAAGATATTTTTATTTCAATCTTTTTAATCAAATTCAATTTAGTTCAGACAAATACGACATACAACCCCTCACCCTCTCAGATACTTGGAATATTGTGAAACAGTTAATTATTTGTTTGTCATTTCATGAAGTGAAACTAATGTAGATTTATTACATAGAGAAATATTTCAAGCCTAGCTTTTGTCATCCAGGTCTATCGACCTGATTGATGAGCCTTTGTTGTTCTCCAGCCTATCTTGGCCAGTTGGAGTTTTTTTAAATCTCAATGAGATTTTTTTCCCAACCTTGAAATAAAGCTTAAATAAAAATGAATAATTAAATGATCTTGGTGGATCTCAGTGGTTTCTGTTCTCCTGTTAAACTGTAATGAGCTTCATGATATCAGGAGATCTGATTGCTGGTATTTTTTTATTTATTGATAAATATATATATATATATTATTTATCATGTACATACATGTACATACATACTCATGTACATACATACACATGTAAACATACTGTTTACATGTGTATTAAGCAGTTTTTCAATCTTGTACCTTTTTTTACCCAATCAGAAACGCCTCATCCAAATATAAGGACATCATCAGCAAATCTACTCTGATCACCTCGGGATGTCCTACTATCTATGAGCTAAGACCAAGGGAAGAAAAGCTTGAAAACTTTACAAGAAAGATTGTTGGTGAAAAAAAACAGAACAGGATGAACAAAACCATCTTACTTGTAGGTGAAACAGGAGGAGGAAAATCGACTCTGATCGACGCTCTGATCAATTATGCTATGGGAGTGAAGTTTGAGGACCAAATCTGGTTCAAGATCATTGATGAGGGGAACAGAAGCCAATGTGAAAGTCACACATCAGATGTGATCATATACGAGGTCTTTGGTTTTGAAGATAAAACTCTGCCCTACTCTCTGACCATCATTGATACTCCTGGGTATGGATCCACTGGAGGAATTGAACAAGATGCCCTCATCAATCGACGATTACTGGAACTGTTCCGCTCAGAAGATGGAGTTCATCAAATAGACGCAGTGGGTTTGGTGCTGAAAGACGATGTGAAGTCGACTAACTGACCAACTGAAATACACCTTTGATTCAGTGCTGTCTCTGTTTGGGAAAGATATGGAGAAGAACATTGTTGCTCTCATCACACACTCAATGGGACTAAGACCTCAAAATGCTCTGAAAGCTCTTGAAGCTGCAGAGATTAAATGTGCCAAAGATAAGAAGAATCATCCTGTTTACTTCCAGTTTAACAACTGCCAGACCAGAGACCGGACAGAGGAAGAAGACCTGGAACATATTGATAGAATAGCAGCGAAAGGAATGAAGCAGTTTAGTGACTTTCTGAAAAAAAGTGAACCTCAAAACTTGAGTGAGACTGTGAAAGTCCTGAACCTGCGAGAACGGTTGCCAGCCTGCATCCAGAACCTGCAAGAGAGAATCAAGCTAATCGAACTACAACAGGACCTGATCCAGAGGAACCAGGAAACTGTGAAGAAATATGAACAAGAGATGAAGAACAATAAGGCGTTCACTATAGAGGTTGAGGAGGACTACAAAGACACAGAATCGGTCAGCGGTGGGTGGTGGTTTATGGATTTGTTTCATGACGGAGTTACCCGCTGCACAGTCTGTGAAGAGAACTGTCACTATCCTGGATGCACACATGCCAGAGGACCTGCAGGATGTCAGGTTATGGTAAAAGGAAGCTGTACTTCATGCTCTGGGAAGTGTCCTGTAGGTAAACATGTGAAAGATGAGAAGATATATGTAACCAAGACCAGGAAAGTTCAGAAGACCCAAGAAGATATGAAACAGAAGTATGAAAGAAATAAAGCTGCACATGAGGAGGAGAAGGGACTTTTGGAACATCTTCAAATACAAATTGAAGAACTGAAAGCAGAGAAGATAAAGTTGCTGGATGAGGCCTATCAACATGTTGTCACGCTGGCTGAGATTGCTCTGAACACCTTCTCACTATCCACCTACATCCAGTTGGACTTCCTGATCGAGAAGATGGAGGAGACAGGAAACACAGAGAAGGTCCAGAACCTGGAGGAGATAAAAAGACAAGGAGATAAAAATCCTGTGTCAGATACACTGCGATACATGTTTGGTAGAGCAGCAGCAGGTGCAGCAGGAGCTGCTAAAGCATTTAAAGCAGCAGCAGGAGCTGCTATAGATGCATTGACATATTCATGGTAAAGTGGAACTAGATGTTAACACATGATGCAGGTGAACAACATTAGACGGATATGTGGGCAATAAGATCTAAACTGTTCACATAATGTTTAAACATCACAAACATTCTTTCATTATAATCCTATTCACTGCAATAATTATGTAAAAACTGCATCAGTAAAACATGTAATCATCTTTTAAATTTCAAATGTGTGATTCTGAGAAACAGTGACCTGCGTTGCTACTGTTTCTATTAGTTTAAAGATTAATTATCGATGGTCCCTTCACTGCAGGACTGAGTTGTGTTAAACTGGTGGAGGGACAGGAACATCATGTATAAACAAGATGTTTTTCCTTATTTTAATCAGTTTGTTCAAATGATGTAACAGAACATAAATATTCTGATGCTTTTCTTTTTGTGTTGAGTCATTAAATCTCATTTGTTTCTGTTTGATTTGTTTTTCTTCACTTGTATTGATGATGAGATTCACCATTCAGATGACACTGTTGGGAGTAGGACCTTTCATTTTCTTTATCTTTAGCAATTCAGATTTGAGTGATTGCAATATTTGATTCTACATTAATTCATATTCTGGTTGATGCATGTTTTTGTGAATCATTAATAAAATTTGAGCTTCATGAAATCAGTTTTCTCAGTGTCTGTATTGGATCTTCAGCTGCTTTTTCTGAGTTTTGTTTATTAAAATCTGTTATTTTACTCAAAGACAACACTGCTGACTACATCCTGATGAACCTGTCTTGAAGAATATTCAGCTCTGGGTAATGATGTTTTCTGTATTAACCACTAGATGGAGCACTTATCTTAAATATTACCTCAAATCACATCATAGTAAGGAAATAAAAAAAGTATTCTTACAGGACAATCTGAACCAAACTCTGCAGAAAAACATGAAGAAATTCATTTTTAATTGAAGAAAAAAAAGCTAAACAGGCAGAAGCAAAACCTAATTAAAGACAAAACAATTTAATAATTTAATTTACAATTTATAAACTACATTAACACACATATAAACTACATTAACACACATTAAACTACATTAACACATTAAACTACATTAACACACATTAAACTACATTAACACATTAAACTACATTAACACACATTAAACTACATTAACACATTAAACTACATTAACACACATTAAACTACATTAACACACATTAAACTACATTAACACATTAAACTACATTAACACATATAAACTACATTAACACATTAAACTACATTAACACATTAAACTACATTAACACATATAAACTACATTAACACATTAAACTACATTAACACACATTAAACTACATTAACACATTAAACTACATTAACACACATTAAACTACATTAACACATTAAACTACATTAACACACATTAAACTACATTAACACATTAAACTACATTAACACATTAAACTACATTAACACACATTAAACTACATTAACACATTAAACTACATTAACACATTAAACTACATTAACACATATAAACTACATTAACACATATAAACTACATTAACACACATTAAACTACATTAACACATTAAACTACATTAACACACATTAAACTACATTAACACATTAAACTACATTAACACACATTAAACTACATTAACACATTAAACTACATTAACACATATAAACTACATTAACACATATAAACTACATTAACACATTAAACTACATTAACACATTAAACTACATTAACACACATTAAACTACATTAACACATTAAACTACATTAACACATATAAACTACATTAACACATTAAACTACATTAACACATATAAACTACATTAACACATTAAACTACATTGACACATATAAACTACATTAACACATTAAACTACATTAACACATTAAACTACATTAACACATATAAACTACATTAACACATATAAACTACATTAACACATTAAACTACATTAACACATATAAACTACATTAACACATTAAACTACATTAACACATTAAACTACATTAACACATATAAACTACATTAACACATATAAACTACATTAACACATATAAACTACATTAACACATATAAACTACATTAACACATTAAACTACATTAACACATATAAACTACATTAACACATTAAACTACAATAACACACATATAAACTACATTAACACATTAAACTACATTAACACATATAAACTACATTAACACATATAAACTACATTAACACATTAAACTACATTAACACATATAAACTACATTAACACATTAAACTACAATAACACACATATAAACTACATTAACACATTAAACTACATTAACACATATAAACTACATTAACACATTAAACTACATTAACACATTAAACTACATTAACACATATAAACTACATTAACACATTAAACTACATTGACACATTAAACTACATTAACACATTAAACTACATTAACACACATTAAACTACATTAACACACATTAAACTACATTAACACATATAAACTACATTAACACATTAAACTACATTAACACATTAAACTACAATAACACACATATAAACTACATTAACACATTAAACTACATTAACACATATAAACTACATTAACACATATAAACTACATTAACACATATAAACTACATTAACACATTAAACTACATTAACACATATAAACTACATTAACACATTAAACTACATTAACACATATAAACTACATTAACACATATAAACTACATTAACACATTAAACTACATTAACACATTAAACTACATTAACACATATAAACTACATTAACACATTAAACTACATTAACACATATAAACTACATTAACACATTAAACTACATTAACACATATAAACTACATTAACACATATAAACTACATTAACACATTAAACTACATTAACACATATAAACTACATTAACACATTAAACTACATTAACACATTAAACTACAATAACACACATATAAACTACATTAACACATTAAACTACATTAACACATATAAACTACATTAACACATATAAACTACATTAACACATATAAACTACATTAACACATTAAACTACATTAACACATATAAACTACATTAACACATTAAACTACATTAACACATTAAACTACATTAACACATATAAACTACATTAACACATATAAACTACATTAACACATTAAACTACATTAACACATTAAACTACATTGACACATTAAACTACATTAACACATTAAACTACATTAACACACATTAAACTACATTAACACATTAAACTACATTAACACACATATAAACTACATTAACACATTAAACTACATTAACACATTAAACTACATTAACACACATAAACTACATTAACACATTAAACTACATTAACACACATATAAACTACATTAACACATTAAACTACATTAACAACATATAAACTACATTAACACATTAAACTACATTAACACATTAAACTACATTAACACACATATAAACTACATTAACACATTAACTACATTAACACATTAAACTACATTAACACATATAAACTACATTAACAAATTAAACTACATTAACACATATAAACTACATTAACACACATTAAACTACATTAACACATATAAACTACATTAACACATTAAACTACATTAACACATTAAACTACATTAACACATATAAACTACATTAACACATTAAACTACATTAACACATTAAACTACATTAACACATTAAACTACATTAACACACATAAACTACATTAACACATATAAACTACATTAACACACATTAAACTACATTAACACATATAAACTACATTAACACATTAAACTACATTAACACACATTAAACTACATTAACACACATTAAACTACATTAACACATATAAACTACATTAACACACATTAAACTACATTAACACATATAAACTACATTAACACATTAAACTACATTAACACATATAAACTACATTAACACACATTAAACTACATTAACACACATTAAACTACATTAACACACATTAAACTACATTAACACATATAAACTACATTAACACACATTAAACTACATTAACACATATAAACTACATTAACACATTAAACTACATTAACACACATTAAACTACATTAACACACATTAAACTACATTAACACATATAAACTACATTAACACATTAAACTACATTAACACATTAAACTACATTAACACATTAAACTACATTAACACACATAAACTACATTAACACATATAAACTACATTAACACACATTAAACTACATTAACACATATAAACTACATTAACACATTAAACTACATTAACACACATTAAACTACATTAACACACATTAAACTACATTAACACATATAAACTACATTAACACACATTAAACTACATTAACACATATAAACTACATTAACACATTAAACTACATTAACACATATAAACTACATTAACACACATTAAACTACATTAACACACATTAAACTACATTAACACACATTAAACTACATTAACACATATAAACTACATTAACACACATTAAACTACATTAACACATATAAACTACATTAACACATTAAACTACATTAACACATTAAACTACATTAACACATATAAACTACATTAACACATATAAACTACATTAACACACATTAAACTACATTAACACATTAAACTACATTAACACACATTAAACTACATTAACACATTAAACTACATTAACACATATAAACTACATTAACACACATTAAACTACATTAACACATTAAACTACATTAACACACATTAAACTACATTAACACATATAAACTACATTAACACATTAAACTACATTAACACATTAAACTACATTAACACATTAAACTACATTAACACATATAAACTACATTAACACACATTAAACTACATTAACACATATAAACTACATTAACACACATTAAACTACATTAACACACATTAAACTACATTAACACATTAAACTACATTAACACATATTAAACTACATTAACACACATTAAACTACATTAACACACATATAAACTACATTAACACACATTAAACTACATTAACACATATAAACTACATTAACACATTAAACTACATTAACACATTAAACTACATTAACACATTAAACTACATTAACACATTAAACTACATTAACACATTAAACTACATTAACACACATTAAACTACATTAACACATTAAACTACATTAACACATTAAACTACATTAACACATATAAACTACATTAACACACATTAAACTACATTAACACATTAAACTACATTAACACATATAAACTACATTAACACACATTAAACTACATTAACACATTAAACTACATTAACACATTAAACTACATTAACACATTAAACTACATTAACACACATTAAACTACATTAACACATTAAACTACATTAACACATTAAACTACATTAACACACATTAAACTACATTAACACATTAAACTACATTAACACACATTAAACTACATTAACACACATTAAACTACATTAACACACATTAAACTACATTAACACATTAAACTACATTAACACATTAAACTACATTAACACACATTAAACTACATTAACACACATTAAACTACATTAACACATATAAACTACATTAACACATTAAACTACATTAACACATTAAACTACATTAACACATTAAACTACATTAACACACATAAACTACATTAACACATATAAACTACATTAACACACATTAAACTACATTAACACATATAAACTACATTAACACATTAAACTACATTAACACACATTAAACTACATTAACACACATTAAACTACATTAACACATATAAACTACATTAACACACATTAAACTACATTAACACATATAAACTACATTAACACATTAAACTACATTAACACATATAAACTACATTAACACACATTAAACTACATTAACACACATTAAACTACATTAACACATATAAACTACATTAACACACATTAAACTACATTAACACATATAAACTACATTAACACATTAAACTACATTAACACATTAAACTACATTAACACATATAAACTACATTAACACATATAAACTACATTAACACACATTAAACTACATTAACACATTAAACTACATTAACACACATTAAACTACATTAACACATTAAACTACATTAACACATATAAACTACATTAACACACATTAAACTACATTAACACATTAAACTACATTAACACACATTAAACTACATTAACACATATAAACTACATTAACACATTAAACTACATTAACACATTAAACTACATTAACACATTAAACTACATTAACACATATAAACTACATTAACACACATTAAACTACATTAACACATATAAACTACATTAACACACATTAAACTACATTAACACACATTAAACTACATTAACACATTAAACTACATTAACACATATTAAACTACATTAACACACATTAAACTACATTAACACACATATAAACTACATTAACACACATTAAACTACATTAACACATATAAACTACATTAACACATTAAACTACATTAACACATTAAACTACATTAACACATTAAACTACATTAACACATTAAACTACATTAACACATTAAACTACATTAACACATTAAACTACATTAACACACATTAAACTACATTAACACATTAAACTACATTAACACATTAAACTACATTAACACATATAAACTACATTAACACACATTAAACTACATTAACACATTAAACTACATTAACACATATAAACTACATTAACACACATTAAACTACATTAACACATTAAACTACATTAACACATTAAACTACATTAACACACATTAAACTACATTAACACATTAAACTACATTAACACATTAAACTACATTAACACACATTAAACTACATTAACACATTAAACTACATTAACACACATTAAACTACATTAACACACATTAAACTACATTAACACACATTAAACTACATTAACACATTAAACTACATTAACACATTAAACTACATTAACACACATTAAACTACATTAACACATTAAACTACATTAACACATTAAACTACATTAACACACATTAAACTACATTAACACATTAAACTACATTAACACACATTAAACTACATTAACACATTAAACTACATTAACACACATTAAACTACATTAACACACATTAAACTACATTAACACATTAAACTACATTAACACATTAAACTACATTAACACACATTAAACTACATTAACACACATTAAACTACATTAACACATTAAACTACATTAACACATTAAACTACATTAACACACATTAAACTACATTAACACATATAAACTACATTGTTGCTGCCACCTTCTGACTTTTACTATTATTTCTTTTAACTCTTCTATTTATTTGTTGTCTTATCTGCTGAGAATAAAATGCTAATAATAAATAAAGTTATTTCTGCAGCTCAATGTGATTAATGTGATTAAAATGCTGCTTCAGATAAACTGAATTATCCAACAATTATGACTGAAAAGCAGCAGAAATTAGAGTCAAAACCACAAAATATGGAAATAAATGTGGATTATTTCAGGACAGTATTTATACTTTTATTAGTAAATGAATATCTTTAATCACAGTATTAGTACTTTTACTATGAATGAGTTTTTTAAGCACAGTATTAGTACATTTAGTCATAAATGAGTATTTTGGGGCAGTATTTTACTTTAAATGAATAGTATTAGACAGTATTGGTTCTTCTGTCTGTAACTGAGTGTTTGTGACGTCACTACTCGGGTACTAAAGTAACGGATTACAGCCAGGTGATACCGGAAGTGGTCAGCTGTATATAAAGGTATGAGCGGACACCGGCGGCCTCAAAAAAACAAAAAGAGAGGAAGAGGAAGAGGAAGAGGAAGAGGAAGAGGAAGAGGAAGAGGAGCTGGTTGATCCTGACGGGAAAAGACGAGAAATCAGCTGGAGACACGAGGTAAACGCTGCTGGACCAGGAAATAAACCGGGTTAAATAGACGGGTTAGATAAACGGGTTAGATAAACGGGTTAAAATAAACCGGGTTAAATAAACGGGTTAAATAAACGGGTTAGATAAACGGGTTAAATAAACCGGGTTAAATAGACGGGTTAAATAAACGGGTTAAAATAAACCGGGTTAAATAAACGGGTTAAATAAACCGGGTTAAATAAACGGGTTAAATAAACTTCTGTCAGGTTTAATGTTGAATCCGCTGCAGTTTCCTGATGAATCAGCTGTTCTGACGTGAACCCGCAGCTTCTTCATCGTGACTCAGGAAACATCAGAATAAAAAGATCCGTGGATCCGGATCCACGCGGTTCTGCTGCGGCTCAGTCCCACAGAAATGCACCGTCACCGGGCTGGCTGCTGACCAGGGTCCGGGACCAGACCAGGGGTCCGGGACCGGGTCCGGGGTCCGGGACCGGATGGATCCGGGTCTGGATTAAGCGGGTCCAGACCAAGTTCTGGACCCGGCTGAGTCCAGACCCAGACCAGGTCCAGCAGGTCCAGACCAGCTTTTTCTGTGTCGAACCATCGTTAGTTTCAGCTCAACATTCAGACTGGATTTAATTTCTGTTTCGTTAAAAATCCTCCAATGACAAATAATTAGTCGATTAATTGATTAGTTTCCAACTGTTTAGATGATTAATTAATAGATTAGAGTCATTGATTAATTAATGTCTAAATTCTCTGATTATTTCCTGGTTTCTTTATTCTCTATAATAATAAACTGATGGTGAATCTTCATCTTTATAAACACTGATCAACATTTAAACCATTTATTGATCCAAACTATTAATCTATTAATCAGAACATCCATTATTTGCAGCCATATTATTGGTGTAAGTTTCCAGGAATCAGACATTATGAGCTTCTCTTATTTATTTATTTAATATCTTTATTTTTTTTATATTTCTCTGAATATATTTAATTATGTGTTTGATCCTGTTTATGCTTTTATTCTGAAGGATTTAGAAAATAGAACGTTTTATTCTGTCTCTCGGGAGAAAAAGTAAAATATTCATCAAGTATTTTTATTTTTTTCTTCTAAAGACATTTAATTCTTATATATGTAGTAAAAAACCTAAATTCCTGTTTTAACTGTGGGTTAAATCCAACATGAACCAGTCGAGCTGCAGCGATTGATCCGTTTCTGATCATCACTGTAAACCGTGGATCCTCTGGTTCCTTCTCTCCTGGTTCCAGTCTGAAGCTCATCATGGTGCATCTGTCTCCGTCTCCCATCCTGGACCTGACTCCTCCCGCCGAGCGCTGCGATGCGGGTGACGGAGGAGGCGAGGAGGAGGCGTCCCAGAAGGAGGCGGCGTCTCCTCCTGGCGTGAACGTGCTGCAGCTGAGCGTGGAGGTGACCACGGCGTACCACGGCTACGACATGTACATCGAAGACGGCCTCATCTGCCTCAAACACAAGGTCCGCAACCTGGAGAAGAAGAAGGTAAAAACACAGGATGCGGACGGAGGCGACGAGTCTGGGATCAGTTCACGGCCAAAACTAAAGAATCTAAAGTTTAAACTGACAGGAATAAATGAGCCGTGTCGTCCACAGCTGAAACTCAGAGACTACAAGAAGAGGCTGAACCAGGGAGAAGAGCTCAACAAGGACCAGATGGTAAAACCTGTTGTTTCCTCTAATATTCACCAAGAGTTTCTGTGATGCATCGCGTGTTTTTTGCAGACGGCTGTGGCCAAGTACGACGAGGTTCTACACAACCTGGCGTTCGCACGAGAACTCCACAAGAACCTGGACGGTTTGACTCAGAATGTAAGAAACAAAGCTGAGATTCACTGGTTTCATCTTTATTTCTGTTTATTCTATGAGATAAATGGAGTGAAGCTGCAGCAATGAGTCAATTAATTAATTAGTTTCAACTATCACATCAATCACTGTTTAATAATAATGAATGAACTTTTTTTGTTTTTTTAACCTTTTATACTTAGAGTAATTATCATATTAATGCTGTGTGTGTTCTGTGATTTTTCTCTGGTCCTGGTCCTGGTCCTGGTTCTGGTCCTGGTCCTGGTCCTGGTTCAGCTGCTCCGGGCCCAGAAGAAGGCGGTGAAGCGGGAGCAGCTGGAGAAGGTGGAGGTGGAGCAGCGGCGCCTCAGCCTGGTTCTGCAGGTCCAGCACCTGCTGGGCAGCCTGCAGCAGGACCAGGTCAGGAGAGACCTGCTGGCTGGACTCAACCAGGCCCCCCTGGTTCCGGTCCAGCAGCTGAACAGCCTGAGTCAGCTGTCTGGTCTGCTGGGGGTCAGCAGGGACAACAGGGTCACGTGAGTCTGGTTCTGTAGAGTCTGGTTCTGGTTCTGTAGGTTCTGGTTCTGTAGGTTCTGGTTCTGTAGGTTCTGGTTCTGTAGGTTCTGGTTCTGGTTCTGTAGAGTCTGGTTCTGGTTCTGTAGGTTCTGGTTCTGTAGGTTCTGGTTCTGTAGAGTCTGGTTCTGTAGGTTCTGGTTCTGTAGAGGAGCGGTTTCCTCCTTTTAGATCCGACATTTTCAGGTTTTCTCATGTTCCATCAGGTCATTTTACAGAGTTGCTGAGTCATGAACTGATACAATGACTCAGCTGATAATTGTTTCATCATCTGCTTCAACATTTCTACACGTTAACATTCAGTGTTTGTTCCATTCTGAATAATAATGATGATAATATTAATAATAATATTAATAACAATAATAATACTAATATTAACCCTGGCTCCTTGTCCAGTCTACAGCAGCAGATGGAGCATGTTCCATTCTGATATTAATAATAATATTAATACTAATAATATTAATACTAATATTAATAATACTAATAATATTAATAATAATAATATTAATATTAATAATATTAATATGAACCCTTGTCCAGTCTACAGCAGCAGATGGAGCGTGTTCGATTCTGATATTAATAATATTAATAATAATAATATTAATAATAATAATAATATTAATAATATTAATATTAATAATAATATTAATATGAACCCTTGTCCAGTCTACAGCAGCAGATGGAGCATGTTCCATTCTGATATTAATAATATTAATAATAATAATATTAATAATAATAATAATAATAATATTAATAATAATAATATTAATATGAACTCTTGTCCAGTCTACAGCAGCAGATGGAGCATGTTCCATTCTGATATTAATAATAATATTAATACTAATAATATTAATAATAATATTAATAATATTAATAATAATATTAATAATAATAATATTAATAATAATATTAATATGAACCCTTGTCCAGTCTACAGCAGCAGATGGACCAGGCAGCTCTGAACTACCTGGATCTGTTGGAGGGCAAAGACAAACCAGTGGCTGGATCCACATGTGAGTAGATGAATAACAAGATGATCAATAATCAATATTGATCTGTAGCAATACATGTTGGGTTTATAGATGTCAAATATTTCATATCGATGACGATTATTGATTATTGGTTTCAGTGGATTCAATGATTGATCCCTAATCAATAGTGTTTTTATAGTGAAACTATTATATTAAACTATTTTCTTATTGTATTGATACTGTGGATATTGACGATATATTCTGATATTGATGTGACGTCATCAGTCCATCCCAGAATGTTCATACTCTAGATCTTGCATGAAGGTCTTTTATTGTGAAAAACCAGCAGGAAGTGTTGAGTTGTCACTAACGTGATAAACGGCAAAGAAGAAATGGAAAAGTAGTTTGAGCCTCGGAGGAAAACGGTTTATTTTTTAGTTTAGTGAAACTATTGATTTTATATTGATCTATATTCTTATTGTATTGATGTATATTAATATCATTTATCACCCGGGTCTACATGTGAGTATAAAACATCAGGACAGCTATTCTAGATGTCGTTATTCTAGTATATTATTTAATTTCTAGTATAATATAAACCTCAGTTTATCCAGAGGAGTTCCTCAGGGCTCCGTGCTCGGTCCCTTTTCTCAGGTTGAGAACCATCGTTGTAAAAACCTGTTTGTTTGTTGATGAGACAAGAAAAGCTGTAAATGATCAGTTTCCTGTAGATCATCTAAGAGGTGAGTTTGATTTGCTCGTCTTTGCAGTCAAGCAGCTGAAGGAGGAGATCGGCCGCCTGCTGAAGTCTAAATACTTCAGTTGTCTTCCACCTCCACCCAAGAACATTCCAGAGGTTCCACTGAGCTCAGCCAGCCACAGCAGTAAGAACCCGTTGAATGTCAATGAGCTTTTATATATTTTATTATATATTTAGTCAGATTTTCACCAGAAACTGATGCTTTACTTCCACAGTGAAAGTGTTTAAAACGTATAAAAGCTGTGAATGTTCCAGCTGATCATTAAAAACCTCAGATCAGATGAATTTCTGTTTCCTGCCTGTTTGTAACGTGAGATGTTTTCTCTCTGCTCCTCTCAGACGTAACAAAGACCAAACCAAAGGACGTTTCTAAGGAGGTAAGGCCTGTTCCAGGTGTTTCCAGGTGTTTCCAGTGGTGTGTGAGCATGCTCCAGGATCCACTGATGTTCTGTTGGTGATATGGCAGTTTTTCAACAGACTGTACCTGTCTGACATGGAGACTCCTCCCACCCAGAGCTGGAAGGAGGACTTCCAGGCCATGAGGGACCAGGAGCCTCCAGACAGCTGGGACATGGAGGACGGACCGGCCTCGCCCAGACCGGCGGTCCATAAACCCTGGAGAGGAGCCGCCACCTTCATCCCCAAAGTCCCCGGGACCTCCAGGAAACAGTCGGCCAACGGAAAACAGGCGAGGAGCAGCGGAATGTCCAGGATGGAATGATGGTGGAGCTGATTGGAGATGGATCAATCAGCATTTAATCATCACATGGTTTAATGCGGATCAATAGTAGATCAATAGATAGATCAATACAACCCAGAGATCATCAGTTTACTATTAGAGAAGAAACCAGAAGTAATAAAATAACAGAAGAAGCTGGAACCAGAGAATCTGGACGTTTTCTACTGAAAATGACTCATTGATCGATGATTAAATGACTCTAATCATCGATCGATGATTAAATGACTCTAATCATTGATCGATGATTAAATGACTCTAATCATTGATCGATGATTAAATGACTCTAATCATTGATCGATGATTAAATGACTCTAATCATTGATCGATGATTAAATGACTCTAATCATTGATCGATGATTAAATGACTCTAATCATTGATCGATGATTAAATGACTCTAATCATTGATCGATGATTAAATGACTCTAATCATTGATCGATGATTAAATGACTCTAATCATTGATCGATTATTAAATGACTCTAATCATTGATCGATGATTAAATGACTCTAATCATCGATCGATGATTAAATGACTCTAATCATTGATCGATGATCAGAATATTTGGTGACTATTTTAATAATTGGCAACTAATTGATCACCTTTTTATTTTAATCGACTCATCGTTGCAGCTGTGACTTATTTTTATAATTTGGTCTTTTTTATAATTGCGTCTCCTGAGGTATCTTCTAATGGTTGAAGGCAGGAGGTCAAAGGTCAAACTTCTTGCAGGTTCATAGTTTTATTTTTTATTTCTTTCAGAGAAAAGAGAGAAAAACCAAAGGAGAGAACAACAAGTCTGTGAGTAAACGATTTTATGATTATTCTCTAAAGATGTGCTGCTGTTCTGGTTCTTCTGATGTTCTAGCATTCTTAATGTTCCTCTGCTGTTCCCCTGCTGTTCCCCTGCTGTTCCCCTGCTGTTCCCCTGCTGTTCCTCTGCTGTTCTCCTGCTGTTCCCCTGCTGTTCTCCTGCTGTTCCTCTGCTGTTCTCCTGCTGTTCTCCTGCTGTTCCTCTGCTGTTCCTCTGTTCTCCTGCTGTTCCTCTGCTGTTCCCCTGCTGTTCTCCTGCTGTTCTCCTGCTGTTCCTCTGCTGTTCCTCTGCTGTTCTCCTGCTGTTCCCCTGCTGTTCCTCTGCTGTTCCTCTGTTCTCCTGCTGTTCCTCTGCTGTTCCCCTGCTGTTCTCCTGCTGTTCCCCTGCTGTTCCCCTGCTGTTCCTCTGCTGTTCTCCTGCTGTTCCCCTGCTGTTCCCCTGCTGTTCCCCTGCTGTTCCCCTGCTGTTCCTCTGCTGTTCCCCTGCTGTTCCTCTGCTGTTCTCCTGCTGTTCTCCTTCTGTTCTCCTGCTGTTCCCCTGCTGTTCCTCTGCTGTTCTCCTTCTGTTCTCCTGCTGTTCCCCTGCTGTTCCCCTGCTGTTCCTCTGCTGTTCCCCTGCTGTTCCCCTGCTGTTCCTCTGCTGTTCTCCTGCTGTTCTCCTTCTGTTCTCCTTCTGTTCCTCTGCTGTTCCCCTGCTGTTCCCCTGCTGTTCCTCTGCTGTTCTCCTCCTACAGACTCACCACATGGAGGTGCAGCTGGAGGTCTTCAACTCCCCGTCCTCTCTGCCCAAAGACCCGGTTCTGAGGAAGCAGCATCTGGAGAACCTGATGACCCAGATCCACGGATCCTTCAGCTTCATGCAGGTAAATAAATAGACTGATTAGAATCAAAGGTTTATTCATGGTCACATTCATCCTAAGAATAAAAAAAGAACATCTTTTAATAATTAATCAGGAGTTTACACGTTTAATGTTCAACCTAAAACATCTTAGTTGTAGTTTAATTTACAGCTGCAACTATTAGTTATTGATTAGTTGATTAATCACTAAATACTTTGATAAATGATTAATTGATTTGAGTCGAGTGTCTAAATTCTCTGGTTGCAGCTTCTCTAGTAGTAGAGCTGCAACTAGCATTGATTAATCTATTGATTATTGAATCTATTAGTTGATTGGTTCATAAATGAGAAGCTGGAACCAGAGAATTTCTACTGAAAAATGACTTGAATCAATTAATCAATCACAGAATAGTTGCTGATTAATGTGATCAATTAATTATTGCATCTCCGGTTGAATTCTCTGATTGGCTCATTTAGCGGCCTGGTTCTGGTCCCCGGGCCACGGGTTTGACCCCAGAAATAATAATAATAATAATAATGTTCAGTTCCTGAATATTCACCGTTTAAACAATAACCTTTAGATATTAAACCATTGAATAACATGTAATTAGACATGTAAATGAGGCGTGTTTAGATATGTAAATGAGGCGTGGTTAATTTAAATACCTGTCTCCATTGGCCGTGGTGTTTAGATATGTAAATGAGGCGTGGTTAATTTAAATACCTGTCTCCATTGGCCGTGGTGTTTAGATATGTAAATGAGGCGTGGTTAATTTAAATACCTGTCTCCATTGGCCGTGGTGTTTAGATATGTAAATGAGACATGTTTAGATATGTAAATGAGGCCTGGTTAATTTAAATACCTGTCTCCATTGGCCGTGGTGTTTAGATATGTAAATGAGACATGTTTAGATATGTAAATGAGGCGTGGTTAATTTAAATACCTGTCTCCATTGGCCGTGGTGTGTTCAGGATTCTCTGCTGGACGGAGGGAACTCGTCCGTCAACATCAACCAGCCGCGACTGAAGCGTCGTTCTTCTGGATCTGCGTCTCCTCTGGGTGAATCAACACCTTAAACTTTATTAAAACTTTATTAAAACTACTTCAGTGAACAGACTCTGACGTTTGAGTTGGTGAAACTTCATGTTAATTAGCTGCTAAACTATTTATTAATCATTAAGTTGTGATTATTTATATTTAAACTTGATTAAAACAAACTCATAGAACTTTGTGTTTTGTCAGCAGCCGAGTGTTTATTAGTTTACTAGTTTATTAGTTTATTTACTAGTTTATTAGTTTTATTTACTAATTTATTAGTTTATTTACTAGTTTATTAGTTTTATTTACTAATTTATTAGTTTATTTACTAGTTTATTAGTTTTATTTACTAATTTATTAGTTTATTACTTCGTTTATTTACTAGTTTATTTTTATTTACTAATTTATTAGTTTATTTACTAGTTTATTTTTATTTACTAATTTATTTTATTAGTTAGTTTATTTACTAGTTTTAGTTTATTTATTAGTTTATTAGTTTATTTACTAGTTTATGAGTTTTATTTACTAGTTTATTAGTTTATTAGTTAGTTTATTTACTAGTTTATTAGTTTATTAGTAAACTAATAAACTAATACTAGTTTATTAGTTTACTAATAAAACTAATACTAGTTTATTAGTTTACTAGTTTCATCTTCTACTTGTCGCCTGTTTAATGGTTCAGTTTTATATTTAAATGTCTGTTTGTGTCTAAAACTACAAAATAATCAATAAATCTTCAGACGTGAGAAACTGAAACAGCTGAGTTTTAAAAATGTTTGTGTAAATGACAATTAACGATCAAATTAGTTGTTGATTAATCTGATCAACTAATCAATGACTAATCAATGACTATTATTGATTAGTCTGTGAATAATTAATAACTAGTGAGAAAATATCAGTTTTATTCTGTAAAGTCGAATGATTCAGTTTCTAATCAAGTTGAATTAATCTATTATTCAGTTATTGATCTTTGCTGATTAATCAATAAATTGTTGTAATAATTTGTGCAGGTTTGAGGTAAAACACAAATTCACAATAAATAATAAATAAATAATAATAATACATAATAATAATACATAATAATAAATACATAATAATAAATAAATAATAATAAATAAATAATAATAAATAAATAATAATAATTAATAATAATAAATAAATCCTGTTTGTTTTTTCTGTCAAAGCTCAGAGAGACGTGATGAGTCCAGACGTGCTGCATGTAAGTCACTTTATTATTGATTCACTTTATTATTGATTATTGATTCACTTTATTATTGATTCACTTTATTATTGATTATTGATTCACTTTATTATTGATTATTAGAATAATGATGCTGGTTTTATTTCTTAGCAGCTTTTCAAGCTACTCACACACTTTGTTTTCATCAAATGTTTCTCTTGTGTAAATGTATAAATACCATAAATAACTAATCAGGGTGTTAATTAGTTAATTAATTAATTAGTTTCATGTTATATTTGGAGTAAAACAGCAGATTTTTCTAATTCTTTAATTAAACCAGTTTAACTCCGGCTGCTTCTCCACAGGTTCCCATGGCGATGGATAATTAATCAGTAATCAATAGGTGTTCTTTAACGTCATTGGAGCAGCTCCATTATTAATAAATAATAATAATAATTAACACATTTACGGGTAAAAAAGGAAAGAAACATGAAGATTTTCACCTGATGACGTCGTCTTTGACCTTTTAATAAATTCGAATTAAATCATTAAATCCGTCTTTATAAAGTCAGTAATTAACAATTTTTGAACTTTAACAATTTTGTGAGAAATCCTGAAAAACTGCGTTAAAGTCGGATCTGATTTCCTGCTGTAGTCCACCCCGCTGCCGGCCCGCTGCCTGGACCCTGGTCCTGGTCTGAGGACCGGGGACCGGACCCTGGAGGACTGTGATCTGGACCTGTCCTCCCAGGACCTCCCTCGGGTAAGAACCAGACCCCATGAGACCAGGACCCCATGAGACCAGGAGTCCTGGAACATCTTTAGCCTGGTCCCTGATGATGCCCCCCCCCGATCCTCCTCCCCCTAACACGTGTCCCCTAACACGTGTCCCCTAACACGTGTCCCCTAACACGTGTCCCCTAACACGTGTCCCCTAACACGTGTCCCCTAACACGTGTCCCCTAACACGTGTCCCCTAACACGTGTCCCCTAACACGTGTCCCCTAACACGTGTCCCCTAACACGTGTCCCCTAACACGTGTCCCCTAACACGTGTCCCCTAACACGTGTCCCCTAACACGTGTCCCCTAACACGTGTCCCCCCGTGTCTCCAGGAGCCGCTGCAGCTGTCCGACAGGAAGGCGTTTCCCTCGCCGCCGTTGTACCGTAGAGAGTCCACCACCATCAGCCTGGAGGACAAGAGCCGTCCATGTGTAAAGACGTTTTCTGTCTTGTTGAGGATCCGAATCGTTGCTCTGATCTGGATTCTGAACCTTTTCATTTGTCCAGACTCCAGGAACCGAGTCTGGGAAACAGTCCCCCTGTAACGGGGTGGACTCCTGCACCTCCACGCCCCCCCAGACCCAGACCTTCTCCACCCCCCCCACCAGGAGGACCCTGTCCTCCGCCCAGTTCCAGAGCATCCAGTCAGTAAGTCTAGAGTCGGTCAGTGGGTCTAAAATCAGTCTAGATCTGTTTAGCTCTGCACATCTTTTCTCATTTTTATTTTAGTTGGACTCTAGATGTGAAGCTTCTTCTCTGATGTTCCTCTGGTCTCCATCCTGGTCCCTGCAGGTCTTCAAGGTGAACTCGTCTTTACCTCAGAACGGGGACGTGAACTACAAACCGGACCCTGCCGTGTTCTCTGAGCCCCGGTTCAGCACCGCCAGCACCCAGACGCCTCCGGAGTTCGCTCCTTCAGAGGATGAACCTCCATCAGGTGAGAGGATCAGACCCTGGACCACGTCAGAAGCCAAAAACCAGTCTGTGAAGACCAGACCCCCAAAGAATCATTAGAGAACAAGACTCTTTCCGACAACAAGACTCGTTCCTACAACAAGACTCCTTCCAAACGAGTCCCGGGTCCTGATGTAAAATCCTGTGTTGAATCATTTCATCAGGAATATTGAGAAGAAACGTTGGATGTTCCCACATAAATATTTAAATATTTTATTAGGATGCTGCTAAATGTAAAACGATCAGTTTTTAATTGTTAAAAATGAAAACTAGGGGGAGGGAGGGGGAGTAGAGAGGAGGACGTGGGTCCATCAGAGATTTGATGAGTTTACCTCATTGATTCATCAGATCATTCAGCTCATCAATATAAATATAGAACTCTGCTATAATTAATTATTAACATGGTTTAAAACATTAGAGGCAGGTTGTAAAGGAGAAGAAATAATATAATTATTAGGGTAGTGTAGTACATCTTCAATGTCTCCTCTGTAAATGACGGTTTATTAATGAACTGGTCTTTCCTGGTCTTTCCTGGTCTTTTGTGGTCTCTCCTGGTCTTTTCTGGTCTCCAGTCTACCAGGCGGACTACTCCCTGGGTAACGGGGGTCAGATCTTCCTGTCCCCGGGCCAGTCTGGAGGTTCAGGTCGATCGGGCCAGTCCTACTACAGCAGAGGACCCGTCAGAGGTATGACCCGTGGCGGCAAAGGACCGGCACACGCCTTCCGCTCTGGTTGGTATCGAGGTATCTACCCATCCTCAGCTACTTCCTACTTCCTCTTTATGGCTTTTTACCACGTCCGCCTTCCACTTCCTGCTGCTCAGTTACTGGATTCTGTTGAGGATCAGCTGTTGTAGGACATCACGGTGTGGTGCTGGTTCTGGTTCTGATGCTGGTTTCTGGTCCTCAGGAGGAACCTTCATCCCTCAGACTCACCTCAGAGACTCTGGTCCTCTGCTCTATGCTGCACGAGTGAGTAAATCCACCAATTAGGAAGCAGCAGACACAAAGGTCATGACCTCGGTGCTTTTATTCTGAAGTTTCATTTCAGCCGATAAACACAAAGCTGACGAATACAGATCCATGAAGCAGCTAATTATCATGACAGTGATGATACAGACATGTTACAGACACTAGAATAAAACCTGTTCATGTCTGTTAACATTTCTACCAGCAACAAACAGGAGGAAAAGTAAAGATTATTATATAAACTATAGAGATGCTGACCTTTGACCTGCTCTGAAAGAATAGTTGAAGGTGGTGTTCAGTCCCAGGATGAATCCTCCTCATCATCATCATCATCATCAGGCTGTGGTTTAGATGTTTAGATGAATAGAAGCAGGAAACAATGTTTTTCTGTTAATATGAACTTGGATGATTTTATCAAACAGCTGTGATATAATGATGATAATAATAAAATGTCAGGTCTGAATATAGACCTGGTTCAGTCCTGCCAGGACATAAAAAGGTGATGATTATATAAGTATTGTCTTAATGGTTGTCCTCATAGAGATCAGCATGTTTCACCTGTGCTGTTGTGATTGTCAGGACTCTGGATACCAACACAGCTACAGACGAGGAGGAGGGAGACACAACTCCAGCGGTGAGAGACACACATCTTTGATTAGTTCTGGTTTCTCTGATGGTTGAATGAACAGCTGCTGAAATACTTGTTGCACAGATTATATATCTGAGTTTAAATGTTATAAATCAGATTTAGATTAGATCAATGAATATGATCAATGATTATCATTTATCAGCTGTTGGTGGATCAGCTGTCTGTCTGTCTGTCTGATTGATTGATTGATTGATTACTGGTGGTGTTGGTGGTATTACTAGTAGTGATAACTAACCCCTCCCTCCTCCTCCTCTCGGCCAATCAGCAGCCTGGAGTGACTCATCCCAGGTCAGCAGTCCAGACCGGGACGGGGCCTTCACTCTGGTGGACTCGGGTCACGGGGACTCCCTGTCCACCATGGAGGTCCCGCTGACCCCCCACGGTCCCACCCCCCACGCCGCCCTGCTGCCGCTGCAGCTGTACCCGCTGACCCAGCCCATGCGGGTGGCGTTCACGGCGTCCCGCACCGCCAACTTCGCCCCGGGGAACCTGGACCAGCCCATCGTGTTCGACCAGCTGCACAGCAACCTGGGAGAGACGTACGACGCCCACATCGGCCGCTTCACGTCGCCCGCCAACGGCACCTACGTCTTCCTGTTCCACATCCTGAAGCTGGCCGTCAACGTGCCGCTGTACATCAACCTGATGAGGAACGAGGAGGTGATGGTGTCGGCCTACGCCAACGACGGCGCCCCCGACCACGAGACCGCCAGCAACCACGCCATCCTGCCACTGTTCCAGGGCGACCAGGTGTGGCTGCGGCTGCACCGCGGCGCCATCTACGGCAGCACCTGGAAGTACAGCACCTTCTCCGGCTTCCTGCTGTACCAGGACTGAACGGCGGCGTGGTCGGGCTGCACGACGCCGCCCTCTCACCTTTAAAACCTGTTCAACAGCCGGCGGTGGCTGGAGGGGCGGGGACTAACCAACGCTGGCGGCGGAGGGATACGACTGGCTGGGATTCACCTCAGTGATAAACCAATGCAATGTTATGAATTTGTGCCTTTTTTGTTTTGTGAATGGCTTCAGACGATGAGTGATGTTAGGAGCTGAATTATCACATGAAGAATAACTGACTATCAACACTTGATGCTTGATGCTGCTGGCTCTATGCATTCACCTCGCTGTGTGTGTGTGTGTGTGTGTGTGTGTGTGTGTGTGTGTGCGCGCGCGTGTGTCTGGTGTGTGTGTGTGTGTGTGTGTGTGTGTGTGTGTGTGTGTGTGTGTGAGATCGTGCTCTGGGTGGTGGGTTCTGGTGTTGAACACTTTAAGGCCAAATCGTTGCACTAACTGACTACTGTGGAGAGGTGGAAGGTTCCTTTAATGTGCCTAACAAATAAATACAAGATGAGCAGAGAAGGCTGAGTTTTTATATTTATTCCTCACTTTTATGGGTCAGTGATAAACTGATGTGGTTTAAGTCAGTGAGAATCTTTCAGGGCTCAAGAGATAAAATAGATTAGTAAATGGTTTGTTAAACAGGAGATGGGTCAGTGACTAAACTGCAAAAGACTTGGTAGTTTAATTATTTAAACCTATTTAAGACTTAAACTAGTGAAACACATGCTATCAACTAGTTTTATATTCTAGGTGGATTATATATTTTGTGGTTGCAGAATTTGACTTTTCATGTCAAAACTCTAAAAATCATTATTTTTGTTTTAAAAAAGAAAAAGAAACCAACATGAAAACAGAATGGACATTATAGACCTGATGAATTATTCATGAAGCTGTATTTTAAAAGTTTGACTTTCTCATCTTATTAAACATTATCACTGAGCCAATTTCCGCTTTATTTAAATAAGACTTTAACACATTAATCTAATTCCTGTTCTAGTGGTTAACGCTGATGTCAGCGTTCAATAATCCTGCTGACATGGAAATAAAACAGGTCTCAAACTCCTTTTACCTGCGGTTGAGGCTGGGCCGCATCAGGTTTGACCTCTAACCCTCATCAACAACCTTTATCTTCACTTCAGACTTTGAGAAAATACATGTTTGGGGCTGTGTTATATTTATAATTCCACTAGTTCTCACCATTGTGTTGAAGTTTCAGCTTTAGTGTTTAGCTGACGTCATTTCCGCTGGTACCAGATCGGCTCAGGATCCTGCGTATGACGTCAGCACGGCACAGTTAGTGATTGGTTGAAGGTCAGAAACCATGGAAACAGTGTTTGTGGTGGCCGTTTAATAAGTTAATTAAATAATAAATGTAATGAAGTTTGAAAAGTTAGGCTAGTGGCTAGCATGGAGCTAACGCTATCACGGATACACACACATAAAACTTCGCTTGTGTGTGTATGAAATAGTGTTAGCTCCATGTTAGCATCACTCATTTTCCCCGTCAGGTCTGGTGCTTGTTGTTTATCTCTTTAAATGTGTTTTCAGCAGAAGGAAGCGGCGGCTTGTTTACATCCGTGGTTTCCACGTGTATTCAGGCTGGTGCTGGGCACCGTGGGTACGGTCACGTTGCCGGTAAAGCTGTCGGCCTTCGAATGACACAGACCTAACTATTTAGCACGGAGCTAGTGCTAACTACGGTGGCTGGGAACCCTCCGTGCTGCAAATAAGGGGGCAAATAATTGTTTCTCCTTCGTATTCCTCCAAAAAATATGTGGTAACTTGCCAATAAAATTACCACAAAACACAGATGCCGAGTTTCCACTTTTTATCTGGATTAGAAAAACGATGAAACAACCCGCACATGCGCGGAACCTCCAGTCTAATGGTCATATAGCGCCACCTACTGGAGAAACTATTATTTGCCTCCTAATTACTTCTGCTTTACAACACCTCCTCTTCTTCGTATTCTTCTTCTTCGCTCACATAAAAAACTACAGGTGCACCGCCAATAATAGTCCCCGGTAATTCACTTCCGGTGTGGCGTTTCCTTTTATTTGCAGCATTGAGGGTTCCACCGTCCAAACTCGCGCTGGCCGCACTAACATTAAACTTTCATATCAAGGCGGGGGCCTCAGACTAGTGTCCGGCGGGCCGCATTTGGCCCGCGGGCCGCGAGTTAGAGACCCCTGTGTTAAAATAATCCTAACGTCAGTGAACTAATGATTGTCCTGATTCATCACAATCATTTTGTCCATAAAATGTTAAAAACATGAATGAAATAATCCATATGGTTTCTGTTTAGTTTCCTGTCAATCAACTAATTAATTAATCCAATCACTTTGCAGCTCTGGGGAAAAAGTAGTTTAATGACTTTTAGAGATGAGAGGAAATAAAACACAGAAATACACAATAAATAAATACTAAATTTTCTGCCATATTTTCTGTATCCTGAACTATTCTTTCATGATGGTTTTGGATAATCAGGCAACAACAATAAGTCATTAATATTCTTACTAATGTTGGAACGTTCTGCACTAATGATGCTGATAAAACCACAGGAAGAACAAGTCCTGGGATTCACAGACAAAACCTTTCTTTAAAAATGAAGAGTGGCGTTTTTAAATAAAATGGTATGATTCCATATATATTTTTTGATTTTGTTAACTATAGTGAATAAGGATTACACAGAGAAAACTGGCTTGTGTGTTTTATTCATTCGTAATACACAAGTATTATCGGTCTAATGAATAAGTTTCTGCACAGTGAACCGCTCGCTCATTGTTACTGTCTCTTGTCACAAAATGTAAAGTGCTTTAAAGTAAAAAAAATATATGTTAACAGCAGGCAGATCATGTCTTGTAACACAGTTTAAACAGAAACAAACTGTAATCCTGATAACTGATATAACTTAAATCTAATATAAAAGTATAGTTGATGAGAGCAAATAACTTTAATAATACTGTGATCTATTTATATTCTATTTGTTATATTCTATTTTGATGTAACATTAACATAAGATTAATTCATTAATTAAGTTTGTAACAAATCAAGGGTTAGGTAAACAAGTCATGGGTTTTTAATCGTTTATCCACTATTGGAGAAATGCTGTGAGCACGCGGCCCGACACAAGATGGCGGCGGAGTGCGGACGCTCGGTTAAGTGTTCATTTATATCAATTGTGCCACAAAAAAAGCCATAAACGGCCCTGATGTGCTGTGATTTCTGGCTCCGCGACTCCGGGTGGCAGCAAATACCCTGAACTACACCAGCAGGGAGGAGAAGAAGAAGAAAAAAGTCAAAGAAGAAGAAGTAGAAGAAGAAGAAGAAGAAGAAGAAGAAAAAGAAGAAGTGGAGGAAGAGGAAGAAGAGGAAGAAGAGGAAAACCGTAAAGTGTCTGTTTACTTTGCTTTACGTTGCCGGTAAACGGGTCTGGAGTTTAACAGAAAACAGCGAATCCGCGTCCTAAACGATAAAGTTACCGGGTAAAAAAAAGAAAAGAAAAAAAAGAAAAGGGAAAAAAACACGCGAACGAGTTTAATTACTACGAGGCTTTATTATTTTAACGTTAGTGACCGGAAGTGTTTGTAACGGTCGTGCTCGTGCCCCAGCGGTGACGTCATCGGAGCTTGATGTCTGCGGTATAAAAGCAGAGCAGCAGAATGGACCCGAACCGGATCATCCAGGCTCTGAAAGGAACCATCGACCCGAACCTGCGGCTGGCGGCCGAGAACGAGCTCAACCAGGTGGGCGAGCACGCGCCCAGCTGCTGTTTGTTGTTTGTTTGTTGTTTTTAGAGGTGGGGCTGAAGGGGGGGTGTCCGAGGAAGGATGCAGCGACTCAGGCCGGGGTCCGGGGGTCCAGACCGGCTTGGTGGTTCCCCGCAGCCTCGGGCTGGGAGGCGGTGTACCGGGGCTGGGAGGCGGTGTACCGGGTCTGGGAGGCGGTGTACCGGGTCTGGGAGGTGATGGACCGGGGCTGGGAGGCGGTGTACCGGTACCGGTTGATGTCCCGGTGTTTCGGTTTAAACGGGGACCGTGATAACTAGTGACTTCCGGCTAAATGTTCCCGTGGTTGTCATGGTGACGACAGCTGTAGTTATCCTACTAAAATACTGTTAATGGTCTAAAATTGAATATTCCAATTTATATTTATCTGGTCGTGTTGTGAATTATCATTACTTTATATTAAAATAAGTATAAATTAAATGTATGTATATATATATATATGTGTGTGTGTGTATGTATATCATTTCGTGCCAGATAGACCTGATAAATGTTTGTTAAACTGTGTTTTAAACAGTTTTTGACTTTCTCATCCTTCCATATCCAGAAATATACCAACAATTTAAAGGTCAGTAGTATTGTAGTAGGATAACACACTGGTTAATGATAATTCAACAGCTGCTGTTACCATGACAACCACGCCCCCCCCCCCCCAGAGTTAGTTGTGAAGTTGTGATGTCATTAAAATACATGAGATATGAGATCATGTTAAAATAGTTTTACATTGAACAGCTGTGTGTCATTAATATTAACGAGTCTCTCCTCTTGATTTGAATAACTGTGACTGTGTAGTTGTGACATCACAACTTCACTAAAGTCGAGACTGCTCGTTTTAAAGGCTGAGTGTCAGAATAGGAGCTGTGTATTTCTCTCTGTCTTTAAACACTGGACAGAATTTATATGACACTAAGGCTGTAATTAACACTAATAGTTGATTAATCTATCGATCATTGAAATGATTAATCAATTAGTTGTTTTGGACATTAAGTTGAGTAAAGAATCAATAACTTTCTCAAACCTAAAATGTCTTTTTTCTGTCCAAAGATCATCAGTTTATTATTATAGAGACTAAAGAAACCAGGAAATAATCAGAGAAGAGAAGCTGGAACCAGAGAATTTAGACATTTATTAATTAATAAACGACTCTAATTTATTTTTAAAATAGTTGTTGATTAATGTAAAAGTTGACAACTAATTGATTAATTGGCTTCAGATTGTTTCTACAACATGGAACCTTTAAAGTTCTCCTGAAATGAAGATTAAGTTGTTTTTATGTCACATTGTTCACTTATTAAAATCTATTTTCCAAAAGATAAAACAACATTTCTTTATATTTTTATATCAATATTCATGTATATTTATTTCAGTATTCTTTCAGGTGAAACGCGTCACCTTTAACCGGTAAATTGAAATGAATTTTCTCCCTCATGTGTTTCAGTCGTATAAAATCATCAACTTCGCTCCGACGCTGCTTCAGATCATCGTGTCGGAGCAGGTGGAGTTTCCTGTTCGTCAGGCAGGTGAGACGACAGCAGAAATAACCGGAATAATTCAATCTATCAGCTGAATCAATATAACCGGAATAATTCAATCTATCAGCTGAATCAATATAACAGGAATAATTCAATCTATCAGCTGACACGTTGGTTTTCATGATGTTTTAATAATGCTTCCATTATTTACATCTTTAACATGTATAACTCCTTATACATGTTAAAGATGTAAATAATAATAATAAATATATGGTTCTTGACTGGGTTCATCAAGTGATTTAAAAGTTTTGATATTTACATTTGAGACAGAAAAATGAGAATGGAAACCGAAAAAATACATATATGAAATTGTAAAAGTAAAACTGTGTGTGTGTGTGTGTGTTTGTGTTTGTGTGTGTGTGTGTGTTTGTGTGTATTTAGCGGCCATCTACCTGAAGAACATGGTGAGTCAGTATTGGCAGGACAGGGAACCGTCTCTGGGTGAAGTCGTGTTTCCCTTCAACATCCACGAGAACGACCGGCAACAGATTAGAGAACACGTCATAGAGGGAATCATCCGTTGTCCAGAGTCTATACGGTACACACCCAGTATATACGGTACACACACACACACTTTATACGGTGCACACACAGAGTCTATACGGTACACACACAGTATATACGGTACACACACAGTATATACGGTACACACACAGTCTATACGGTGCACACACAGTCTATACGGTGCACACACAGTCTATACGGTGCACACACAGTCTATACGGTGCACACACAGAGTCTATACGGTACACACACACAGTCTATACGGTGCACACACAGTCTATACGGTGCACACACAGTCTATACGGTGCACACACACAGAGTCTATACGGTACACACACACACACAGTCTATACGGTACACACACAGAGTCTATACGGTACACACACAGTCTATACGGTACACACACACACAGTCTATACGGTACACACACAGTCTATACGGTGCACACACAGTCTATACGGTGCACACACACAGAGTCTATACGGTACACACACACACACAGTCTATACGGTACACACACAGAGTCTATACGGTACACACACAGTCTATACGGTACACACACACACAGTCTATACGGTACACACACACACAGAGTCTATACGGTACACACACACACACAGTCTATACGGTACACACACACACACACAGTCTATACGGTACACACACACACACACAGTCTATACGGTACACACACAGTCTATACGGTACACACACAGTCTATACGGTACACACACAGTCTATACGGTACACACACAGTCTATACGGTACACACACAGAGTCTATACGGTACACACATACACACACAGTCTATACGGTACACACACACAGTCTATACGGTACACACACATACACACACAGAGTCTATACGGTACACACACAGAGTCTATACGGTACACACACACTCTATACGGTACACGCACAGAGTCTATACGGTACACACACACACAGTCTATACGGTACACACACACACACACAGTCTATACGGTACACACAGAGTCTATACGGTACACACACACACACAGTCTATACGGTACACACACGCACAGTCTATACGGTACACACACACGCACAGTCTATACGGTACACACACACGCACAGTCTATACGGTACACACACACACACACACAGTCAATACGGTACACACACACACAGTCTATACGGTACACACACACACACACACACACACAGTCTATACGGTACACACACAGAGTCTATACGGTACACACACAGTCTATACGGTACACACACACACAGTCTATACGGTACACACACAGTCTATACGGTGCACACACAGTCTATACGGTGCACACACAGTCTATACGGTGCACACACAGAGTCTATACGGTACACACACACAGTCTATACAGTGCACACACAGTCTATACGGTGCACACACAGTCTATACGGTGCACACACACAGAGTCTATACGGTACACACACACACACAGTCTATACGGTACACACACAGAGTCTATACGGTACACACACAGTCTATACGGTACACACACACACAGTCTATACGGTACACACACACACAGAGTCTATACGGTACACACACACACACACACAGTCTATACGGTACACACACACACACACACACAGTCTATACGGTACACACACAGTCTATACGGTACACACACAGTCTATACGGTACACACACAGTCTATACGGTACACACATACACACACAGTCTATACGGTACACACACACAGTCTATACGGTACACACACATACACACACAGAGTCTATACGGTACACCGGTACACACATACACACACAGTCTATACGGTACACACACACAGTCTATACGGTACACACACATACACACACAGAGTCTATACGGTACACACACAGAGTCTATACGGTACACACACAGTCTATACGGTACACGCACAGAGTCTATACGGTACACACACACACAGTCTATACGGTACACACACACACACACAGTCTATACGGTACACACACAGAGTCTATACGGTACACACACACACACAGTCTATACGGTACACACACGCACAGTCTATACGGTACACACACACGCACAGTCTATACGGTACACACACACGCACAGTCTATACGGTACACACACACACACACACAGTCAATACGGTACACACACACACAGTCTATACGGTACACACACACACACACACACAGTCTATACGGTACACACACACACACACACAGTCTATACGGTACACAGACACACACACACACAGTCTATACGGTACACAGACACACACACACAGTCCATACGGTACACACACAGACACACACACACAGTCTATACGGTACACACACAGACACACACACACAGTCTATACGGTACACAGACACACACACACAGTCTATACGGTACACAGACACACAGAGTCTATACGGTACACACACACAGAGTCTATACGGTACACACACACAGTCTATACGGTACACACACACACACACACACACACACACAGTCTGTAGTTTAGCAGGAATCATGTATCAAGTCACTGTAGATTTATCGTTTCCATGTAAAACAGATCAATTAATGTGTTAAAATCCTGCCTTTAGTTCCAGATTCAGAGGAAATGACAGGATATTAATGAATTATATATATATATATATATATTATAATATATTAATATTAATAATTAATGCTCTGCAGAGCCCAGCTGACCATGTGTCTTCGAGCCATCATCAAACATGACTTCCCCGGCCGCTGGACCGCCATCGTGGATAAGATCGGCGTTTACCTCCAGTCTCAGACCAGCGGCAGCTGGTACGGCAGCCTGCTGGCCCTGTACCAGCTGGTCAAGACCTACGAGTGAGTAATAACATGAAACAAGACCTACGAGTGAGTAATAACATGAAACAAGACCTACGAGTGAGTAATAACATGAAACAAGACCTACGAGTGAGTAATAACATGAAACAAGACCTACGAGTGAGTAATAACATGAAACAAGACCTACGAGTGAGTAATAACATGAAACAAGACCTACGAGTGAGTAATAACATGAAACAAGACCACGAATGTATATATAACAGCAGCGTTGTGTGTGTATATATAAAAGCAGCGTTGTGTGTATATATAACAGCAGTGTTGTGTGTGTGTGTATATATAACAGCAGTGTTGTGTGTGTGTATATATAACAGCAGCGTTGTGTGTGTATATATAACAGCAGCGTTGTGTGTGTGTATATAACAGCAGTGTTGTGTGTGTGTATATAACAGCAGCGTTGTGTGTGTGTATATATAACAGCAGCGTTGTGTGTGTGTATATAACAGCAGTGTTGTGTGTGTGTATATAACAGCAGTGTTGTGTGTGTGTATATATAACAGCAGCGTTGTGTGTGTATATATAACAGCAGCGTTGTGTGTGTGTATATAACAGCAGCGTTGTGTGTGTGTATATAACAGCAGCGTTGTGTGTGTGTATATAACAGCAGCGTTGTGTGTGTGTATATAACAGCAGCGTTGTGTGTGTGTATATATAACAGCAGCGTTGTGTGTGTGTATATATAACAGCAGCGTTGTGTGTGTGTATATATATAACAGCAGCGTTGTGTGTGTGTATATATATAACAGCAGAGCGTTGTGTGTGTGTATATATAACAGCAGCGTTGTGTGTGTGTATATATATAACAGCAGCGTTGTGTGTGTGTATATATATAACAGCAGCGTTGTGTGTGTGTATATATATAACAGCAGCGTTGTGTGTGTGTATATATATAACAGCAGCGTTGTGTGTGTGTATATATATAACAGCAGCGTTGTGTGTGTGTATATATATAACAGCAGCGTTGTGTGTGTGTGTATATATATAACAGCAGCGTTGTGTGTGTGTGTATATATATAACAGCAGCGTTGTGTGTGTGTATATATAACAGCAGCGTTGTGTGTGTGTATATATAACAGCAGCGTTGTGTGTGTGTATATATAACAGCAGCGTTGTGTGTGTGTATATATAACAGCAGCGTTGTGTGTGTGTATATATAACAGCAGCGTTGTGTGTGTGTATATATAACAGCAGCGTTGTGTGTGTGTATATATAACAGCAGCGTTGTGTGTGTGTATATATAACAGCAGCGTTGTGTGTGTGTATATATAACAGCAGCGTTGTGTGTGTGTATATATAACAGCAGCGTTGTGTGTGTGTATATATAACAGCAGCGTTGTGTGTGTGTGTATATATAACAGCAGCGTTGTGTGTGTGTGTATATATAACAGCAGCGTTGTGTGTGTGTGTATATATAACAGCAGCGTTGTGTGTGTGTATATAACAGCAGCGTTGTGTGTGTGTATATAACAGCAGCGTTGTGTGTGTGTATATAACAGCAGCGTTGTGTGTGTGTATATAACAGCAGCGTTGTGTGTGTGTATATAACAGCAGCGTTGTGTGTGTGTATATAACAGCAGCGTTGTGTGTGTGTATATAACAGCAGCGTTGTGTGTGTGTATATAACAGCAGCGTTGTGTGTGTGTATATATAACAGCAGCGTTGTGTGTGTGTATATATAACAGCAGCGTTGTGTGTGTGTATATATAACAGCAGCGTTGTGTGTGTGTATATATAACAGCAGCGTTGTGTGTGTGTATATATAACAGCAGCGTTGTGTGTGTATATAACAGCAGCGTTGTGTGTGTGTGTGTATATAACAGCAGCGTTGTGTGTGTGTGTATATAACAGCAGCGTTGTGTGTGTGTGTATATAACAGCAGCGTTGTGTGTGTGTATAACAGCAGCGTTGTGTGTGTGTATAACAGCAGCGTTGTGTGTGTGTATAACAGCAGCGTTGTGTGTGTGTATAACAGCAGCGTTGTGTGTGTGTATATAACAGCAGCGTTGTGTGTGTGTGTATATATAACAGCAGCGTTGTGTGTGTGTGTATATATAACAGCAGCGTTGTGTGTGTGTGTATATATAACAGCAGCGTTGTGTGTGTGTGTATATATAACAGCAGCGTTGTGTGTGTGTGTATATATAACAGCAGCGTTGTGTGTGTGTGTATATATAACAGCAGCGTTGTGTGTGTGTGTATATATAACAGCAGCGTTGTGTGTGTGTGTATATATAACAGCAGCGTTGTGTGTGTGTGTGTATATATAACAGCAGCGTTGTGTGTGTGTGTGTATATATAACAGCAGCGTTGTGTGTGTGTGTGTATATATAACAGCAGCGTTGTGTGTGTGTGTGTATATATAACAGCAGCGTTGTGTGTGTGTGTGTATATATAACAGCAGCGTTGTGTGTGTGTGTGTATATATAACAGCAGCGTTGTGTGTGTGTGTGTATATATAACAGCAGCGTTGTGTGTGTGTGTGTATATATAACAGCAGCGTTGTGTGTGTGTGTGTATATATAACAGCAGCGTTGTGTGTGTGTGTGTATATATAACAGCAGCGTTGTGTGTGTGTGTGTATATATAACAGCAGCGTTGTGTGTGTGTGTGTATATATAACAGCAGCGTTGTGTGTGTGTGTGTATATATAACAGCAGCGTTGTGTGTGTGTGTGTATATATAACAGCAGCGTTGTGTGTGTGTGTGTATATATAACAGCAGCGTTGTGTGTGTGTGTGTATATATAACAGCAGCGTTGTGTGTGTGTGTGTATATATAACAGCAGCGTTGTGTGTGTGTGTGTATATATAACAGCAGCGTTGTGTGTGTGTGTGTATATATAACAGCAGCGTTGTGTGTGTGTGTGTATATATAACAGCAGCGTTGTGTGTGTGTGTGTATATATAACAGCAGCGTTGTGTGTGTGTGTGTATATATAACAGCAGCGTTGTGTGTGTGTGTGTATATATAACAGCAGCGTTGTGTGTGTGTGTGTATATATAACAGCAGCGTTGTGTGTGTGTGTGTATATATAACAGCAGCGTTGTGTGTGTGTGTGTATATATAACAGCAGCGTTGTGTGTGTGTGTGTATATATAACAGCAGCGTTGTGTGTGTGTGTGTGTATATATAACAGCAGCGTTGTGTGTGTGTGTGTGTATATATAACAGCAGCGTTGTGTGTGTGTGTGTGTATATATAACAGCAGCGTTGTGTGTGTGTGTGTGTATATATAACAGCAGCGTTGTGTGTGTGTGTGTATATATAACAGCAGCGTTGTGTGTGTGTATATATAACAGCAGCGTTGTGTGTGTGTATATATAACAGCAGCGTTGTGTGTGTGTATATATAACAGCAGCGTTGTGTGTGTGTATATATAACAGCAGCGTTGTGTGTGTGTGTATATATAACAGCAGCGTTGTGTGTGTGTGTGTATATATAACAGCAGCGTTGTGTGTGTGTGTGTATATATAACAGCAGCGTTGTGTGTGTGTGTGTATATATAACAGCAGCGTTGTGTGTGTGTGTGTATATATAACAGCAGCGTTGTGTGTGTGTGTGTATATATAACAGCAGCGTTGTGTGTGTGTGTGTATATATAACAGCAGCGTTGTGTGTGTGTGTGTATATATAACAGCAGCGTTGTGTGTGTGTGTGTATATATAACAGCAGCGTTGTGTGTGTGTGTGTATATATAACAGCAGCGTTGTGTGTGTGTGTGTATATATAACAGCAGCGTTGTGTGTGTGTGTGTATATATAACAGCAGCGTTGTGTGTGTGTGTGTATATATAACAGCAGCGTTGTGTGTGTGTGTGTATATATAACAGCAGCGTTGTGTGTGTGTGTGTATATATAACAGCAGCGTTGTGTGTGTGTGTGTATATATAACAGCAGCGTTGTGTGTGTGTGTGTGTATATATAACAGCAGCGTTGTGTGTGTGTGTGTGTATATATAACAGCAGCGTTGTGTGTGTGTGTGTATATATAACAGCAGCGTTGTGTGTGTGTGTGTATATAACAGCAGCGTTGTGTGTGTGTGTGTATAACAGCAGCGTTGTGTGTGTGTGTGTATAACAGCAGCGTTGTGTGTGTGTGTGTATAACAGCAGCGTTGTGTGTGTGTGTGTATAACAGCAGCGTTGTGTGTGTGTGTGTATAACAGCAGCGTTGTGTGTGTGTGTGTATAACAGCAGCGTTGTGTGTGTGTGTGTATAACAGCAGCGTTGTGTGTGTGTGTGTATAACAGCAGCGTTGTGTGTGTGTGTGTATAACAGCAGCGTTGTGTGTGTGTGTGTATAACAGCAGCGTTGTGTGTGTGTGTGTATAACAGCAGCGTTGTGTGTGTGTGTGTATAACAGCAGCGTTGTGTGTGTGTGTGTATAACAGCAGCGTTGTGTGTGTGTGTGTATAACAGCAGCGTTGTGTGTGTGTGTGTATAACAGCAGCGTTGTGTGTGTGTGTGTATAACAGCAGCGTTGTGTGTGTGTGTGTATAACAGTTGTGTGTGTGTGTGTATAACAGCAGCGTTGTGTGTGTGTGTGTATAACAGCAGCGTTGTGTGTGTGTGTATAACAGCAGCGTTGTGTGTGTGTGTATAACAGCAGCGTTGTGTGTGTGTGTATAACAGCAGCGTTGTGTGTGTGTGTATAACAGCAGCGTTGTGTGTGTGTGTATAACAGCAGCGTTGTGTGTGTGTGTATAACAGCAGCGTTGTGTGTGTGTGTATAACAGCAGCGTTGTGTGTGTGTGTATAACAGCAGCGTTGTGTGTGTGTGTATAACAGCAGCGTTGTGTGTGTGTGTATAACAGCAGCGTTGTGTGTGTGTGTATAACAGCAGCGTTGTGTGTGTGTGTATAACAGCAGCGTTGTGTGTGTGTGTATAACAGCAGCGTTGTGTGTGTATATAACAGCAGCGTTGTGTGTGTATATAACAGCAGCGTTGTGTGTGTATATAACAGCAGCGTTGTGTGTGTATATAACAGCAGCGTTGTGTGTGTGTATATAACAGCAGCGTTGTGTGTGTGTATATAACAGCAGCGTTGTGTGTGTGTATATAACAGCAGCGTTGTGTGTGTGTATATAACAGCAGCGTTGTGTGTGTGTATATATAACAGCAGCGTTGTGTGTGTGTATATATAACAGCAGCGTTGTGTGTGTGTATATATAACAGCAGCGTTGTGTGTGTGTATATATAACAGCAGCGTTGTGTGTGTGTATATATAACAGCAGCGTTGTGTGTGTGTATATATAACAGCAGCGTTGTGTGTGTGTATATATAACAGCAGCGTTGTGTGTGTGTATATATAACAGCAGCGTTGTGTGTGTGTATATATAACAGCAGCGTTGTGTGTGTGTATATATAACAGCAGCGTTGTGTGTGTGTATATATAACAGCAGCGTTGTGTGTGTGTATATATAACAGCAGCGTTGTGTGTGTGTATATATAACAGCAGCGTTGTGTGTGTGTGTATATATAACAGCAGCGTTGTGTGTGTGTGTATATATAACAGCAGCGTTGTGTGTGTGTGTATATATAACAGCAGCGTTGTGTGTGTGTGTATATATAACAGCAGCGTTGTGTGTGTGTGTATATATAACAGCAGCGTTGTGTGTGTGTGTATATATAACAGCAGCGTTGTGTGTGTGTGTATATATAACAGCAGCGTTGTGTGTGTGTGTATATATAACAGCAGCGTTGTGTGTGTGTGTATATATAACAGCAGCGTTGTGTGTGTGTGTATATATAACAGCAGCGTTGTGTGTGTGTGTATATATAACAGCAGCGTTGTGTGTGTGTGTATATATAACAGCAGCGTTGTGTGTGTGTGTATATATAACAGCAGCGTTGTGTGTGTGTGTATATATAACAGCAGCGTTGTGTGTGTGTGTATATATAACAGCAGCGTTGTGTGTGTGTGTATATATAACAGCAGCGTTGTGTGTGTGTGTATATATAACAGCAGCGTTGTGTGTGTGTGTATATATAACAGCAGCGTTGTGTGTGTGTGTATATATAACAGCAGCGTTGTGTGTGTGTGTATATATAACAGCAGCGTTGTGTGTGTGTGTATATATAACAGCAGCGTTGTGTGTGTGTGTATATATAACAGCAGCGTTGTGTGTGTGTGTATATATAACAGCAGCGTTGTGTGTGTGTGTATATATAACAGCAGCGTTGTGTGTGTGTGTATATATAACAGCAGCGTTGTGTGTGTGTGTATATATAACAGCAGCGTGTGTGTGTGTGTGTATATATAACAGCAGCGTTGTGTGTGTGTGTATATATAACAGCAGCGTTGTGTGTGTGTGTATATATAACAGCAGCGTTGTGTGTGTGTGTATATATAACAGCAGCGTTGTGTGTGTGTGTATATATAACAGCAGCGTTGTGTGTGTGTGTATATATAACAGCAGCGTTGTGTGTGTGTGTGTATATATAACAGCAGCGTTGTGTGTGTGTGTGTATATAACAGCAGCGTTGTGTGTGTGTGTGTATATAACAGCAGCGTTGTGTGTGTGTGTGTATATATAACAGCAGCGTTGTGTGTGTGTGTGTATATATAACAGCAGCGTTGTGTGTGTGTGTGTATATATAACAGCAGCGTTGTGTGTGTGTGTGTATATATAACAGCAGCGTTGTGTGTGTGTGTATATATAACAGCAGCGTTGTGTGTGTGTGTATATATAACAGCAGCGTTGTGTGTGTGTGTATATATAACAGCAGCGTTGTGTGTGTGTGTATATATAACAGCAGCGTTGTGTGTGTGTGTATATATAACAGCAGCGTTGTGTGTGTGTGTATATATAACAGCAGCGTTGTGTGTGTGTGTATATATAACAGCAGCGTTGTGTGTGTGTGTATATATAACAGCAGCGTTGTGTGTGTGTGTATATATAACAGCAGCGTTGTGTGTGTGTGTATATATAACAGCAGCGTTGTGTGTGTGTGTATATATAACAGCAGCGTTGTGTGTGTGTGTATATATAACAGCAGCGTTGTGTGTGTGTGTGTATATATAACAGCAGCGTTGTGTGTGTGTGTGTATATATAACAGCAGCGTTGTGTGTGTGTGTATATATAACAGCAGCGTTGTGTGTGTGTGTATATATAACAGCAGCGTTGTGTGTGTGTGTGTGTATATATAACAGCAGCGTTGTGTGTGTGTGTGTGTATATATAACAGCAGCGTTGTGTGTGTGTGTGTGTATATATAACAGCAGCGTTGTGTGTGTGTGTGTGTATATATAACAGCAGCGTTGTGTGTGTGTGTGTGTATATATAACAGCAGCGTTGTGTGTGTGTGTGTGTATATATAACAGCAGCGTTGTGTGTGTGTGTGTGTATATATAACAGCAGCGTTGTGTGTGTGTGTGTGTATATATAACAGCAGCGTTGTGTGTGTGTGTGTGTATATATAACAGCAGCGTTGTGTGTGTGTATATATAACAGCAGCGTTGTGTGTGTGTATATATAACAGCAGCGTTGTGTGTGTGTATATATAACAGCAGCGTTGTGTGTGTGTATATATAACAGCAGCGTTGTGTGTGTGTATATATAACAGCAGCGTTGTGTGTGTGTATATATAACAGCAGCGTTGTGTGTGTGTATATATAACAGCAGCGTTGTGTGTGTGTATATATAACAGCAGCGTTGTGTGTGTGTATATATAACAGCAGCGTTGTGTGTGTGTATATATAACAGCAGCGTTGTGTGTGTGTATATATAACAGCAGCGTTGTGTGTGTGTATATATAACAGCAGCGTTGTGTGTGTGTATATATAACAGCAGCGTTGTGTGTGTGTATATATAACAGCAGCGTTGTGTGTGTGTATATATAACAGCAGCGTTGTGTGTGTGTATATATAACAGCAGCGTTGTGTGTGTGTATATATAACAGCAGCGTTGTGTGTGTGTATATATAACAGCAGCGTTGTGTGTGTGTATATATAACAGCAGCGTTGTGTGTGTGTATGTATAACAGCAGCGTTGTGTGTGTGTATGTATAACAGCAGCGTTGTGTGTGTGTATGTATAACAGCAGCGTTGTGTGTGTGTATGTATAACAGCAGCGTTGTGTGTGTGTATGTATAACAGCAGCGTTGTGTGTGTGTGTGTATAACAGCAGCGTTGTGTGTGTGTGTGTATAACAGCAGCGTTGTGTGTGTGTGTGTATAACAGCAGCGTTGTGTGTGTGTGTGTATAACAGCAGCGTTGTGTGTGTGTGTGTATAACAGCAGCGTTGTGTGTGTGTGTGTATAACAGCAGCGTTGTGTGTGTGTGTGTATAACAGCAGCGTTGTGTGTGTGTGTGTATAACAGCAGCGTTGTGTGTGTGTGTGTATAACAGCAGCGTTGTGTGTGTGTGTGTATAACAGCAGCGTTGTGTGTGTGTGTGTGTATAACAGCAGCGTTGTGTGTGTGTGTGTGTATAACAGCAGCGTTGTGTGTGTGTGTGTGTATAACAGCAGCGTTGTGTGTGTGTGTGTGTATAACAGCAGCGTTGTGTGTGTGTGTGTGTATAACAGCAGCGTTGTGTGTGTGTGTGTGTATAACAGCAGCGTTGTGTGTGTGTGTGTGTATAACAGCAGCGTTGTGTGTGTGTATAACAGCAGCGTTGTGTGTGTGTGTGTGTATAACAGCAGCGTTGTGTGTGTGTGTGTGTATAACAGCAGCGTTGTGTGTGTGTGTGTGTATAACAGCAGCGTTGTGTGTGTGTGTGTGTATAACAGCAGCGTTGTGTGTGTGTGTATGTATAACAGCAGCGTTGTGTGTGTGTGTATGTATAACAGCAGCGTTGTGTGTGTGTGTGTGTGTATGTATAACAGCAGCGTTGTGTGTGTGTGTGTGTGTATGTATAACAGCAGCGTTGTGTGTGTGTGTGTGTGTATGTATAACAGCAGCGTTGTGTGTGTGTGTGTGTGTATGTATAACAGCAGCGTTGTGTGTGTGTGTGTGTGTATGTATAACAGCAGCGTTGTGTGTGTGTGTGTGTGTATGTATAACAGCAGCGTTGTGTGTGTGTGTGTGTGTATGTATAACAGCAGCGTTGTGTGTGTGTGTGTGTGTATGTATAACAGCAGCGTTGTGTGTGTGTGTGTGTGTATGTATAACAGCAGCGTTGTGTGTGTGTGTGTGTGTATGTATAACAGCAGCGTTGTGTGTGTGTGTGTGTGTATGTATAACAGCAGCGTTGTGTGTGTGTGTGTGTGTATGTATAACAGCAGCGTTGTGTGTGTGTGTGTGTGTATGTATAACAGCAGCGTTGTGTGTGTGTGTGTGTGTATGTATAACAGCAGCGTTGTGTGTGTGTGTGTGTGTATGTATAACAGCAGCGTTGTGTGTGTGTGTGTGTGTATGTATAACAGCAGCGTTGTGTGTGTGTGTGTGTGTATGTATAACAGCAGCGTTGTGTGTGTGTGTGTGTGTATGTATAACAGCAGCGTTGTGTGTGTGTGTGTGTGTATGTATAACAGCAGCGTTGTGTGTGTGTGTGTGTGTATGTATAACAGCAGCGTTGTGTGTGTGTGTGTGTGTATGTATAACAGCAGCGTTGTGTGTGTGTGTGTGTATGTATAACAGCAGCGTTGTGTGTGTGTGTGTGTATGTATAACAGCAGCGTTGTGTGTGTGTGTGTGTATGTATAACAGCAGCGTTGTGTGTGTGTGTGTGTATGTATAACAGCAGCGTTGTGTGTGTGTGTGTGTATGTATAACAGCAGCGTTGTGTGTGTGTATGTATAACAGCAGCGTTGTGTGTGTGTATGTATAACAGCAGCGTTGTGTGTGTGTATGTATAACAGCAGCGTTGTGTGTGTGTATGTATAACAGCAGCGTTGTGTGTGTGTATGTATAACAGCAGCGTTGTGTGTGTGTATGTATAACAGCAGCGTTGTGTGTGTGTATGTATAACAGCAGCGTTGTGTGTGTGTATGTATAACAGCAGCGTTGTGTGTGTGTATGTATAACAGCAGCGTTGTGTGTGTGTATGTATAACAGCAGCGTTGTGTGTGTGTATGTATAACAGCAGCGTTGTGTGTGTGTATGTATAACAGCAGCGTTGTGTGTGTGTATGTATAACAGCAGCGTTGTGTGTGTGTATATATAACAGCAGCGTTGTGTGTGTGTATATATAACAGCAGCGTTGTGTGTGTGTGTGTGTATATATAACAGCAGCGTTGTGTGTGTGTGTGTGTATATATAACAGCAGCGTTGTGTGTGTGTGTGTGTATATATAACAGCAGCGTTGTGTGTGTGTGTGTGTGTATATAACAGCAGCGTTGTGTGTGTGTGTGTGTGTATATAACAGCAGCGTTGTGTGTGTGTGTGTGTGTATATAACAGCAGCGTTGTGTGTGTGTGTGTGTGTATATAACAGCAGCGTTGTGTGTGTGTGTGTGTGTATATAACAGCAGCGTTGTGTGTGTGTGTGTGTATATAACAGCAGCGTTGTGTGTGTGTGTGTGTATATAACAGCAGCGTTGTGTGTGTGTGTATATATAACAGCAGCGTTGTGTGTGTGTGTATATATAACAGCAACGTTGTGTGTGTGTGTGTGTATATATAACAGCAACGTTGTGTGTGTGTGTGTGTATATATAACAGCAGCGTTGTGTGTGTGTGTGTGTATATATAACAGCAGCGTTGTGTGTGTGTGTGTGTATATATAACAGCAGCGTTGTGTGTGTGTGTGTGTATATATAACAGCAGCGTTGTGTGTGTGTGTGTGTATATATAACAGCAGCGTTGTGTGTGTGTGTGTGTATATATAACAGCAGCGTTGTGTGTGTGTGTGTGTATATATAACAGCAGCGTTGTGTGTGTGTGTGTGTATATATAACAGCAGCGTTGTGTGTGTGTGTGTGTATATATAACAGCAGCGTTGTGTGTGTGTGTGTATATAACAGCAGCGTTGTGTGTGTGTGTGTATATATAACAGCAGCGTTGTGTGTGTGTATATATAACAGCAGCGTTGTGTGTGTGTATATATAACAGCAGCGTTGTGTGTGTGTGTATATATAACAGCAGCGTTGTGTGTGTGTGTATATATAACAGCAGCGTTGTGTGTGTGTGTATATATAACAGCAGCGTTGTGTGTGTGTATATATAACAGCAGCGTTGTGTGTGTGTGTATATATAACAGCAGCGTTGTGTGTGTGTGTATATATAACAGCAGCGTTGTGTGTGTGTGTGTGTGTATATATAACAGCAGCGTTGTGTGTGTGTGTGTGTGTATATATAACAGCAGCGTTGTGTGTGTGTGTGTGTGTATATATAACAGCAGCGTTGTGTGTGTGTGTGTGTGTATATATAACAGCAGCGTTGTGTGTGTGTGTGTGTGTATATATAACAGCAGCGTTGTGTGTGTGTGTGTGTGTATATATAACAGCAGCGTTGTGTGTGTGTGTGTGTGTGTATATAACAGCAGCGTTGTGTGTGTGTGTGTGTGTGTATATAACAGCAGCGTTGTGTGTGTGTGTGTGTGTGTATATAACAGCAGCGTTGTGTGTGTGTGTGTGTGTGTATATAACAGCAGCGTTGTGTGTGTGTGTGTGTGTGTATATAACAGCAGCGTTGTGTGTGTGTGTGTGTGTGTATATAACAGCAGCGTTGTGTGTGTGTGTGTGTGTGTATATAACAGCAGCGTTGTGTGTGTGTGTGTGTGTGTATATAACAGCAGCGTTGTGTGTGTGTGTGTGTGTGTGTGTATATAACAGCAGCGTTGTGTGTGTGTGTGTGTGTGTATATAACAGCAGCGTTGTGTGTGTGTGTGTGTGTGTATATAACAGCAGCGTTGTGTGTGTGTGTGTGTGTGTATATAACAGCAGCGTTGTGTGTGTGTGTGTGTGTGTATATAACAGCAGCGTTGTGTGTGTGTGTGTGTGTGTATATAACAGCAGCGTTGTGTGTGTGTGTGTGTGTGTATATAACAGCAGCGTTGTGTGTGTGTGTGTGTGTGTATATAACAGCAGCGTTGTGTGTGTGTGTGTGTGTGTATATAACAGCAGCGTTGTGTGTGTGTGTGTGTGTGTATATAACAGCAGCGTTGTGTGTGTGTGTGTGTGTGTATATAACAGCAGCGTTGTGTGTGTGTGTGTGTGTGTATATAACAGCAGCGTTGTGTGTGTGTGTGTGTGTGTATATAACAGCAGCGTTGTGTGTGTGTGTGTGTGTGTATATAACAGCAGCGTTGTGTGTGTGTGTGTGTGTATATATAACAGCAGCGTTGTGTGTGTGTGTGTGTGTATATATAACAGCAGCGTTGTTGCAGGAGGTTTATAACGTGAGTAAAGACAAAGTTGTATTCATATTTTTTGTTTTGATGCATTGGGAACAAATTAATTTAATTTATATCCTAAATCAAAATGTGAAGAAAAATGTGTCAAATTTTTAATTAATTTCTAATTGAATAAATGAGAAGTGGATTTCTTTGTCTCAGAAACAGCAGCAGGGTTTTAATGGGGTTGATGTTTGTGGATGTGTGGAACCAGGAAGCTGCTGGTTGGATCAGTTTATCTACATCACAACCCTGACCCCAACCCTGACCCCGACCCTGACCCCAACCCTGACCCCAACCCTGACCCCGACCCTGACCTTAACCCTGACCCCAACCCTGACCCTGACCCTAACCCTGACCCCGACCCTGACCCCGACCCTAACCCCGACCCTGACCTTAACCCTGACCCCAACCCTGACCCTGACCCTAACCCTGACCCTAATCCGAACCCTGACCCCAACCCTGACCCTAACCCTGACCCCGACCCTGACCCTAACCCTAACCCTAACCCCGACCCCGACCCTGACCCTAACCCTGACCCTAACCCCGACCCCGACCCTGACCTTAACCCTGACCCCAACCCTGACCCCGACCCTGACCCTAACCCTGACCCTGTAGAGGTCATGTTGTCTGATGCTGAAGAGGAAACCCACTGAAATGTGAGTTTGAACAACGACTCGAACACATCAGTGAAGCAGCAGCACATGAACGTTGTGGAGTGAGGGTTAAAAACATCAGAAATGCTGTTTCTGAGTTTCTGAGACTAAACCAATAAATTCAGATGAGGTCAGAGTCTGAAACAGCAGAAGATGAAGCAGGTCTCAGAAACCATGGTGACGACAACTAAATATTACTGAGTGATTCACAGGATGATGAATCCTCAACATTTATCACTTCATACAGGAAATATCTGAGTTTGTAAAGAAAAACACACACTGATATTTCTATGAACAGACTAATATTCATTTTTCTTCAGTTTCTGTAAAGAAATAATACATTTGACACATTCAGGATATAAAATGCAGTGTTCCCAATGCATGGAAATAAAACCGATTCTAAGGACTTTACTCAGGTTTTAAACCCACTGCTGTGTGTGTGTGTGTGTGTATATATGTGTGTGTGTCTCCAGGCTGGAAGCAGCTCCTCCTGTCATTTCCTCCAGTCTCTGTTCTTCTTGTCCAGGTACAGGAAGGCAGATGAGCGGGAGCCTCTGTTAGCAGCCATGCACATCTTCCTGCCTCGGATCCAGCAGCTCATCAGTCAGCTGATGGCCGACGCCACCATCTTCTCTGTCCTCATCCAGAAACAGATCCTCAAGATCTTCCACGCCCTCGTACAGGTGTGTTCTACCTGTCTGGATGTTATTGAAGCTCAAAACGCTGTTGATGGATTTATCGTTTTATCAGTGGATGATGATGATGATGATGATGATGGTGATGATGATGATGATGATGGTGGTGGTGATGATGATGATGATGATGGTGGTGGTGATGATGATGATGATGGTGGTGGTGATGATGATGATGATGGTGGTGATGGTGGTGGTGATGATGATGATGGTGGTGATGGTGATGATGATGATGATGATGATGGTGGTGGTGATGGTGATGATGATGATGGTGGTGGTGATGATGATGATGATGATGGTGGTGATGATGATGATGGTGGTGATGATGATGATGATGGTGGTGATGGTGATGATGGTGATGATGATGATGGTGATGGTGATGATGGTGATGGTGATGATGGTGATGGTGATGGTGATGATGGTGATGATGATGATGGTGATGGTGGTGGTGATGATGGTGATGATGGTGATGATGGTGGGGATGATGATGATGGTGATGATGATGGTGATGGTGATGATGATGATGGTGGTGGTGATGGTGATGATGATGATGGTGGTGATGATGATGATGGTGGTGGTGATGATGATGATGATGGTGGGGATGATGATGATGGTGATGATGATGGTGATGATGATGATGGTGGTGGTGATGATGATGATGATGGTGATGATGGTGGTGGTGATGATGATGATGATGGTGATGATGATGGTGATGATGATGGTGGTGATGATGATGATGATGGTGATGATGATGATGGTGGTGATGATGATGATGGTGATGATGATGGTGATGATGGTGGTGATGATGATGATGATGGTGGTGGTGATGATGATGATGATGATGATGATGATGATGGTGATGATGATGGTGATGATGATGTTGATGGTGGTGGTGATGATGATGGTGGTGATGATGATGGTGGTGGTGATGATGATGATGATGATGATGATGGTGATGATGATGATGATGATGATGGTGATGATGGTGATGATGTTCGTCTTCTCTTTAGTACTCGCTGCCTCTCCAGCTGATCAACAACACAGTAATGACTCAGTGGATGGAAATCCTCCGGGCTATAATGGACAGAGACGTCCCTGCTGTAAGACACACACACACACACACACACACACACACACACAGATTTCAACGTACATAAATCTTCTGAAATGAGGAAAAACTGAGCCACAAAATGAAACAAATGTTCTGGTCTCTGAGTCCAACACATGGATCATATGGAGTGAGATTTATGTCTTTTCCAGAATCAGCAAGAACTAAATGTGACCCTGAACATCACGACTCTGCTATTAGTCACTGCTGGGGACAGGATTAGTTCTTTAAAGAACAAGAAAATACTGTCCACTGCATATTCTGCTGGTCCTGACTCTTCATGTTTCAGTCCTGCCATAATATTAAGTTAAATTAATTAAATTAATGGTAACACTTTACTCCAAGTCCCCTATTCACCATTTATAAGCATAATATAAACCGAGCAGCAACCTCCAGGGCTGAATAATGAAGCCAAAGCAGCTAAAGTTCATCAAACAGCCACTTGATGCTCTAAAAGCAAATAGACCCCATTAAATCACCCCATAGACCCCATGTTACATTATACACTACATTACAGTGTGTTATAATCCATTTATTATGTATTAATGTGCTCTTAGACTCCATATAATGTGTTACTGGTTCACTTTAGTCTGTTATAGCTGAATTAAATTGGTCTAAAAGTCTGATCTGGTGTTAAAACGAATCTCATCTTTATGTGACGGACACGTCTTATTCTATTATTATTCTATATATTATCTCCTGGAACTAAAGTCTGTGTTTTTATCAGGAGACGCTGGAGGTGGACGAGGACGACCGTCCTGAACTGGCCTGGTGGAAATGTAAGAAGTGGGCGCTGCGTATCATCACCAGACTGTTTGAAAGGTGAGTCCCCGTAAACCACATCAGTCTGTAGAGTCCACAGCTGCCCTCAGGTCCCCGTAAACCACATCAGTCTGTAGAGTCCACAGCTGCCCTCAGGTCCCCGTAAACCACATCAGTCTGTAGAGTCCACAGCTGCCCTCAGGTCCCCGTAAACCACATCAATCTGTAGAGTCCACAGCTGCCCTCAGGTCCCCGTAAACCACATCAGTCTGTAGAGTCCACAGCTGCCCTCAGGACCCCGTAAACCACATCAGTCTGTAGAGTCCACAACTGCCCTCAGGTTCCCGTAAACCACATCAGTCTGCCGCAGAGGGACCGTCTCCTCTAATGTCCTCATAAACCACATAGGTCAGTTCACAGAGGCACCAGATCCTGTCATGTGACCTGCAGGTATGGGAGTCCCGGTAACGTGACGAAGGAGTACTATGAGTTCGCGGACTTCTTCCTGAAGACGTATTCAGTGGGCATTCAGCAGGTATATAAATAATAGACTCCTTTTTACCTGAAGACCTAGTTCTGTTCTGGACTCTGATGGTCCTGGTTCCTGTTGTCCAGGTCCTGCTGAAGGTGGTGGACCAGCACCGCCAGAAACAGTATGTGACTCCCAGAGTTCTGCAGCAGTGCCTCAACTACCTCAACCAGGGCCTGTCCCACTCCCTGACCTGGAAACAGATGAAGCCTCACATGCAGGTAGCACAGGGTGAACGTCTGGCTTTATTCGTATTTACTGGTCTCTAGACCAGTCTCTAGACCAGTATCCAGACCAGTCTCTAGACCAGTATCCAGACCACTATCCAGACCAGTCTCTAGACCAGTATCCAGACCAGTCTCTAGACCACTATCCAGACCAGTCTCTAGACTACTTTTTTGTGGTCTTGGTCTTGTCTATGTCTTTTTTTTTTCCTAGGATGTCATTATCAGTGGTACCTTTTTTTTCCTAGGATGTCATCAGTGGTGGTACCTTTTTTTCCTAGGATGTCATCAGTGGTGGTACCTTTTTTTCCTAGGATGTCATCAATGTTGGTACATTTTTTTCCTAGGATGTCATCAGTGGTGGTACCTTTTTTTCCTAGGATGTCATCAGTGGTGGTACCTTTTTTTTTCCTAGGATGTCATCAGTGGTGGTACCTTTTTTTTCCTAGGATGTCATTATCAATCTATGGTTCAGATTATACCAGAGTATAAATTGAATCTTTGGTCTCTGATTTGTTCCTTTAGGTTAAACTTCTCTTTTTCAATTATGCTCTGAACATTGATTGGTAAAGTTTGTGGTTTTGAACAGTTTTATTTCAAAGGGAAATAATCCATACACTAATAATACCACTGACCCATGAGGAGCTGCAGATCTTTTCCTTCAGTAACATCCTTCTCCTCTAACAGACCATATGTCAGGACGTGATTTTTCCTCTCATGTGCTACAAAGACGAGGATGAGAAGCTGTGGCAGGAAGATCCATACGAATACATCCGTATGAAATTCAGTGAGTTTGATGTGAATAAAAACTATTACACAGTGGTTAATAGATAATTAGATGACGGTTAATAGATAATTAGATGACGGTTAATAGATAATTAGATGACGGTTAATAGATAATTAGACGATGGTTAATAGAAACTGTTCAAATTTGAACAGTTTCAAAGGTTTTTGTCTAATAAATTTAATCAGATTCACCTCAGATTCCATTTGTAATAATTTAAATAACTTTCATTCAACTTTTGTAAAATCTAGTGTTCTATCCATGTTGCGTGTTCTATCCATGTTGCGTGTTCTATCCGTGTTGCGTGTTCTATCGGTGTTGCGTGTTCTATCCATGTTGCGTGTTCTATCTGTGTTGCGTGTTCTATCCGTGTTGCGTGTTCTATCCGTGTTGCGTGTTCTGACATGTTGCGTGTTCTATCCGGGTTGCGTGTTCTGACATCTTACGTGTTCTGTGTTGTGCGTTTTAAACATGTTGCATGTTCTGTGTTGCATGTTCTATCCGTGTTGCATGTTCTAACATGTTGCGTGTTCTATCCGTGTTCCAGACCTCTATGATGACCACGCCCTCCCGGCGACGGCGGCTCAGAGTCTGCTGTGTAAAGCTGCTCGTAAAAGGAAGGAGGTGAGAATATAATATATTATACTATTATAATATAACTATATACTATATTATACTATTATAATATAACTATATACTATATTATACTATTATAACTATATACTATATTATACTATTATAACTAAATACTATATTTTTCTATTATAATATAACTATATACTATATTATACTATATTATACTATATTATACTATAATAATTAATTATACTATTGGCCTTAACATTCATCAGAGGCAGACTCTTAATGACCATGTGATGGAGTTTTAATCATGTTTTATATAACATGTTTCATCATGTCTTATATAATCTTTAGATTCTAACTAGTTAGTCGTAACTATACCAGAACAAACGATCCATGAACCCAGTTTAATCTCATCCTGATCATCTGTAGAATCTAAATGAGTGAACAGAAGCCGTGTGCTGCAGGTTCTTCCTCAGATGATGGAGTTCTGCCATCAGATCCTGATGGAGCCGACCTCTGACCCCAGGAAGAAGGACGGGGCGCTGCACTGCATCGGAGCTCTGGCTGAGCTGCTGCTGAAGGTCTGAGAAGATGCTGCTTCATGGTCTCAGAGAAGATCAATTATCATCTGTTCTATAGTTTTAGAGAAGGTCAGATCTTCATTCATCAGTTCTAGTGAAGGTCAGATCTTCATTCATCAGTTCCAGTGAAGGTCAGATCTTCATTCATCAGTTCTAGTGAAGGTCAGATCTTCATTCATCAGTTCCAGTGAAGGTCAGATCTTCATTCATCAGTTTCAGTGAAGGTCAGATCTTCATTCATCAGTTCTAGTGAAGGTCAGATCTTCATTCATCAGTTCTAGTGAAGGTCAGATCTTCATTCATCAGTTCCAGTGAAGGTCAGATCTTCATTCATCAGTTCTAGTGAAGGTCAGATCTTCATTCATCAGTTCCAGTGAAGGTCAGATCTTCATTCATCAGTTCCAGTGAAGGTCAGATCTTCATTCATCAGTTCTAGTGAAGGTCAGATCTTCATTCATCAGTTCTAGTGAAGGTCAGATCTTCATTCATCAGTTCTAGTGAAGGTCAGATCTTCATTCTCCATCATCTCCTCCTATAGAAGCGGATGTACAGGGACCAGATGGAGCTGATGCTGCAGAACTACGTCTTCCCTCTGCTCAACTCACCTATGGGATACCTGCGAGCCAGAGTGAGTTCATTAATTAGCATTAATTAAGCATTTTTTTTTAAATAATTTCAGCTTTTATTTTAGTTAAACAAAAGAAGAATAAATAAGCAGGAAGAACAGAAAGTTCCTTATTTTAAAGTTTTGTTGCATAATATAAATCATATTGAACTATAATTATTGATGCATTAATGTTTCATCACTTTATTGTTGCAGCTGGTAAAGGTATAAATAAAGCTATTCAAAATGTATCATCATTATTAGTTGATTTATAATTTAATTATCTAAATGTGTAGGACATTATTCCCTCTAAGATGGAGTTGAATGTAAAATAAAACAAAGTTCTTTAATTTCATAGTTAACTTCACAGTAAATGAACTTGGAGCTGCTGTTTTTTCTCCCTGTGATGTGAAGCTGATCAGATGCTGAGTCATCAATAGATGGATCCAAACAGCTGATCAGATGCTGAGTCATCAATAGATGGATCCAAACAGCTGATCAGATGCTGAGTCATCAATAGATGGATCCAAACAGCTGATCAGATGCTGAGTCATCAATAGATGGATCCAAACAGCTGATCAGATGCTGAGTCATCAATAGATGGATCCAAACAGCTGATCAAATATCTACTCTCACAAACCTGCAGAAAAACATGTATCAGTTTGATGGATGAGATCCACATTTAGCTTTTACTTCTAAAAGTAGAGATAATCCTGCTGAGTCAGTGAGTTCTACACGTATTTACACTGTAAAATAAATGTAGTGTAGTATTTATATATACTATATACGTTATTCTATATTATATTGATGTCTGTGTTGTCCTCTCTAACAGACGTTTAAATTATACTCGTATGATCCTTTCTGTGTGTTACCTCCTCTCTAAGTGACTCAGATACAGCAGTAATGTTGTAGCTGTGAGGATCAGCTGATCATTGATCAATCACATTCATCTTTGTGGATTTCGGATGTTTAAACACAACCAGATGTTTGAAGATGTAACTTTGGACTTTACTATTACTACACACCTGGTGGTGTATTACTACGCACCTGGTGGTGTATTACTACACACCTGGTGGTGTATTACTACACACCTGGTGGTGGTGTATTAATACACACCTGGTGGTGGTGTATTACTACGCACCTGGTGGTGTATTACTACACACCTGGTGGTGTATTACTACACACCTGGTGGTGGTGTATTAATACACACCTGGTGGTGGTGTATTAATACACACCTGGTGGTGGTGTATTAATACACACCTGGTGGTGGTGTATTACTACGCACCTGGTGGTGGTGTATTACTACACACCTGGTGGTGGTGTATTACTACGCACCTGGTGGTGGTGTATTACTACACACCTGGTGGTGGTGTATTAATACGCACCTGGTGGTGGTGTATTACTACGCACCTGGTGGTGGTGTATTAATACGCACCTGGTGGTGGTGTATTACTACACACCTGGTGGTGGTCTATTAATACACACCTGGTGGTGGTGTATTAATACACACCTGGTGGTGGTGTATTAATACACACCTGGTGGTGGTGTATTACTACACACCTGGTGGTGGTGTATTAATACACACCTGGTGGTGGTGTATTACTACGCACCTGGTGGTGGTGTATTAATACACACCTGGTGGTGGTGTATTACTACACACCTGGTGGTGGTGTATTACTACGCACCTGGTGGTGGTGTATTACTACACACCTGGTGGTGGTGTATTACTACACACCTGGTGGTGGTGTATTAATACGCACCTGGTGGTGGTGTATTAATACACACCTGGTGGTGGTGTATTAATACGCACCTGGTGGTGGTGTATTACTACGCACCTGGTGGTGGTGTATTAATACACACCTGGTGGTGGTGTATTAATACACACCTGGTGGTGGTTCTGTCAGACCTGAGTTCTCTCTGTTCAGACGCTAACCTGCTGATCCTCTGATGTTCTGGTACCAGTCCTGCTGGGTTCTGCACAGCTTCAGCCCGCTGCGTTTCCATGACGACCTGGTGCTGAGGAACGCTGTGGAGCTGGTGAAACAGGACCTGGTGGAGGATAAGGAGATGCCCGTCAAGGTGGAGGCCGCCATCGCCCTGCAGACACTGGTCAGCAACCAGGAGCAAGGTCTGGACCGGAGAGTTAATATTAATATTATATACGGGATGCTGCAGGAATAACAGAACTATTGTGTGTGTGTGTGTGTGTGTGTGTGTGTAGCTAAACTCTACATCAGACCATACATCAGACCAGTGATGCAGGAGCTGCTTCACGTGGTCAAAGAGACGGAGAACGACGACCTGACCAACGTCATCCAGAAGATGATCTGTGAATATAACCAGGAGGTGGCTGCCATCGCTGTGGACATGACCCAGAACCTGGTAACACATACACACACACAGAAATATACACACACATGCACAGAAATACACACACTCATTCATCAGATTTCCACTCCACCTCCTGTCCTCACTGGAAACACTACAGGAAAACTTGGAAAACTGTTGACTACTAAATTGTGTGTGTCTGTGTGTGTCTGTCTGTGTCTGTGTGTCTGTGTGTGTCTGTGTGTGTCTGTCTGTGTCTGTGTGTCTGTGTGTCTGTGTGTGTCTGTCTGTGTGTGTCTGTGTGTCTGTGTGTGTCTGTGTGTGTCTGTCTGTGTCTGTGTGTCTGTGTGTGTCTGTGTGTGTTTGTCTGTGTCTGTGTGTCTGTGTGTGTCTGTCTGTGTCTGTCTGTGTCTGTCTGTGTCTGTGTGTCTGTGTGTGTGTGTCTGTGTGTCTGTGTCTGTGTGTCTGTGTCTGTGTGTGTCTGTGTGTGTCTCTGTGTGTCTGTGTCTGTGTGTCTGTGTGTGTCTGTCTGTGTGTGTATGTCTGTGTGTGTCTGTCTGTGTCTGTCTGTCTGTGTCTGTCTGTGTCTGTGTGTGTCTGTGTGTGTCTGTGTGTGTCTGTGCGTGTCTCTGTGTGTGTCTGTGCGTGTCTGTGCGTGTCTGTGTGTGTGTCTGTGTGTGTGTCTGTGTGTGTCTGTGTGTGTGTCTGTGCGTGTCTGTGTGTGTGTGTGTCAGGCTGAGATCTTCACCAGGGTTCTTCAGAGTGAGGAGTATGAGGAGAACGAGGATAAGACTGTGATGGCGTTGGGGATCCTCAGCACCATCGATACCATCCTCACTGTCATGGAGGACCACAAGGAGGTCTCTCTCTCTCACACACACACACACACACACACACACACACACTGTCTCTCTCCATAGGTTCCTGTGGTGTTTTATCATGTTTCTTCTCCTCAGATCACTCAGCAGCTGGAGGGCATCTGTCTGCAGGTGATTGGTCTGGTCCTCCAGAAACCCATCATAGGTATGGCAGGTGTGTTCAGACTCATCACATGGTCTCACTGCAACACACACACACACACACTAAAACACACACACATGTTCTGATGATGTTTATAAAATATAAAATAAAATTGTATGGAATTAAGGATTAATTGAGGGTAAAAAGGATGAAATCAATAATAACAATAAAATATATAATTAAATATTTACTTGTTATTATTATGTTATTATTTATTTGTAATTGGCTGATGTTCATTACTCAGTTGTTCATCATGAGGTTCTGTATCAACAGTGGATGATAAACTGCTGTTTCTGCAGTGATATTAATGACTTTGTCTTCCTGTTTTTCCTGCAGAGTTCTATGAGGAGATCCTGTCGTTGGCGTTCGGCCTCACGTGTCAGACCATCTCTCCTCAGATGTGGCAGCTGCTGGGCGTCCTGTACGACGTCTTCCAGCACGACTGCTTCGACTACTTCACGGGTACGTCCCCACAATGCTGGAGGAATCAAAGAAGGGACTTCCAGTTAATAGACGGACCCATAAAACCATAGTTTCTGTTGTTTGTGTTGCAGATATGATGCCTCTTCTGCACAACTACGTTACCGTGGATACGGACATGCTGCTGTCCAACCCCAAACACCTGGAGGTCATCTACAGCATGTGTAAGAAGGTAAAAACCTCAGCCACGTCTCCTCTGAGCCGCTGCAGCTGTTCCTCATCTAACCACCTGGTGGCGTTGCAGGTTCTGACCATCGATGCCGGAGAAGACGCCGAGTGTCACGCTGCCAAACTGCTGGAAGTCATCATCCTGCAATGTAGAGGCAGAGGAATCGACCAGGTCACTGCTGCATGAGCTACACCTGACATTTACCTGTTAGAACATCACTGAGCTAAATATATCATTATATCTGTTAGTTAGAACATCACTGAGCTAAATATATCATTATATCTGTTAGTTAGAACATCACTGAGCTAAATATATCATTATATCTGTTAGTTAGAACATCACTGAGCTAAATATATCATTATATCTGTTAGTTAGAACATCACTGAGCTAAATATATCATTATATCTGTTAGAACATCACTGAGCTAAATATATCATTATATCTGTTAGTTAGAACATCACTGACCTAAATATATCATTATATCTGTTAGTTAGAACATCACTGAGCTAAATATATCATTATATCTGTTAGAACATCACTGAGCTAAATATATCATTATATCTGTTAGAACATCACTGAGCTAAATATATCATTTATGTCGTTTTGTTATTTCATGTTATTTCCTGGTATTTCATGTTGTTTCATGTTATTTCCTGTTATTTCCTGGTATTTCGTGTTTTTTCCTGGTATTTCGTGTTGTTTCCTGGTGTTTCATGTTATTTCCTGGTATTTCGTGTTGTTTCCTGGTGTTTCATGTTATTTCCTGGTGTTTCATGTTGTTTCCTGGTGTTTCATGTTATTTCCTGGTGTTTCATGTTGTTTCCTGGTGTTTCATGTTATTTCCTGGTGTTTCATGTTGTTTCCTGGTGTTTCCTGGTGTTTCATGTTGTTTCCTGTTATTTCCTGGTGTTTCATGTTATTTCCTGGTGTTTCATGTTATTTCCTGGTGTTTCATGTTATTTCCTGGTATTTCATGTTATTTCCTGGTGTTTCATGTTGTTTCCTGTTGTTTCCTGGTGTTTCATGTTGTTTCCTGTTGTTTCCTGGTGTTTCCTGTTGTTTCCTGTTATTTCCTGGTGTTTCCTGTTGTTTCCTGGTGTTTCATGTTGTTTCCTGTTGTTTCCTGGTGTTTCATGTTGTTTCCTGGTGTTTCCTGGTGTTTCCTGTTGTTTCCTGGTGTTTCATGTTGTTTCCTGTTATTTCCTGGTGTTTCCTGGTGTTTCATGTTGTTTCATGTTGTTTCCTGGTGTTTCCTGGTGTTTCATGTTGTTTCCTGTTATTTCCTGGTGTTTCCTGTTGTTTCCTGGTGTTTCATGTTGTTTCCTGTTATTTCCTGGTGTTTCCTGTTGTTTCCTGGTGTTTCCTGGTGTTTCCTGTTGTTTCCTGGTGTTTCATGTTGTTTCCTGTTGTTTCCTGGTGTTTCATGTTGTTTCCTGGTGTTTCATGTTGTTTCCTGTTGTTTCCTGGTGTTTCATGTTGTTTCCTGTTATTTCCTGGTGTTTCCTGTTGTTTCCTGTTATTTCCTGGTGTTTCATGTTGTTTCCTGGTGTTTCCTGGTGTTTCCTGGTTCAGTGCATCCCTCTGTTCGTGGAGGCGGTCCTGGAGCGGCTGATGCGAGGCGTGAAGTCCAGCGAGCTGAGGACCATGTGTCTGCAGGTGGCCATCGCTGCTCTGTACTACAACCCAGCTCTGCTGCTGCACACCCTGGACAACATGCACTTCCCCCACAACCCCCAGCCAATCACAGCCCACTTCATCAACCAATGGATGAACGACACCGAGTTCTTCCTGGGGTAGACAGATACTACTACTACTAGTAGTAGTACTACTTCTACTACTATTACTACTACTAGTACTACTACTACTACTACTACTACTACTACTAGTACTACTACTACTACTGCTACTACTACTCAGTGGTGGAACGTAACAAAGTACATCTACTTAAGTGCAGGTTTATAGTACTTATATTTTAGTTTTAATTATTAGAGCCACAGTCCTAGCTAGCAGAATACAACCAGGAACTCTCTCTATCAACATATTATCTACCTAAATATTCATATTCTTGTTTTAGTTAGAAAACAACGTGAAAATGTATAGATTATGTATAATGTGAAAATGGGAATACATAAATGGAGAAAAGAAAAGGACCCAGAATTGCGCCTTGAGGTACACCACAGATATTTTGTTGTTTTTGTCTTTTCATGGGCTTCTTCTCCTTCTTCTTCTTCCTCTCCTTCTCTGCTGGTTAAATGCTAGTAGTTACTGGGCTGTTAGAGAACTGGGTAAACTCCAGTTGTTTTTTCCTTCCAGGCTCCATGACCGTAAGATGTGCATCATCGGACTCAGCGTTCTGATGGAGCTGCCGAGTCGCCCGGCGGCGCTGGAGGGCGTCACGGCCCAGATCGTCCCCTCGGTGCTGCTGCTGTTCCTGGGCCTCAAACACCTGTACGCCTCACGCCTCATCAACAAACCCGACCTGCTGGCCCGGGCTGGGGCTCAGGACGAGGACCAGAACGGTGAGAGGACCAATGACTGGAGCTGGAACAGTTCCAGTCATGAGCCGTTGGTTGATTATCTGATAATAAGCCACGCCCACATTGACCAGTCACCCTCGAGATACGGCCTCAGAACTGGCCCGACACCATATGGACCAAATTTGGTGGAGATGGGTTTAGCTGTTCTACAGATATAAGTTTCCATGTTTGTAATGGACAAAATTCCCCAAATTTGGTTTATGACCCCACAGCCTCCTGCTGGTCTGGGAGTTAGTGTAGCACCTCCTGCTGGTCTGGGAGTTAGTGTAGCACCTCCTGCTGGTCTGGGAGTTAGTGTAGCACCTCCTGCTGGTCTGGGAGTTAGTGTAGCACCTCCTGCTGGTCTGGGAGTTAGTGTAGTACCTCCTGCTGGTCTGGGAGTTAGTGTAGTACCTCCTGCTGGTCTGGGAGTTAGTGTAGCACCTCCTGCTGGTCTGGGAGTTCAATCTGGATTCGGCCTCAGCAGACGTTACCTGTTTGACTGGGGTCAGGGACAGGGTTAGGGTCAGGGTTATCACCCGGTGTATTCTGGTGTATTCTGGTGTATTCTGGTGTATCCTGGTGTATCCTGGTGTATCCTGGTGTATTCTGGTGTATCCTGGTGTATTCTGGTGTATCCTGGTGTATTCTGGTGTATCCTGGTGTATTCTGGTGTATCCTGGTGTATTCTGGTGTATCCTGGTGTATCCTGGTGTATCCTGGTGTATCCTGGTGTATCCTGGTGTATCCCGGTGTATCCCGGTGTATCCCGGTGTATCCCGGTGTATCCCGGTGTATCCCGGTGTATCCCGGTGTATTCCGGTGTATTCTGGTGTATTCTGGTGTATTCTGGTGTATCCTGGTGTATCCTGGTGTATCCTGGTGTATTCTGGTGTATTCTGGTGTATCCTGGTGTATCCTGGTGTATCCTGGTGTATCCCGGTGTATTCCGGTGTATCCTGGTGTATCCTGGTGTATCCTGGTGTATCCTGGTGTATTCTGGTGTATCCTGGTGTATCCTGGTGTATTCTGGTGTATCCTGGTGTATTCTGGTGTATCCTGGTGTATCCTGGTGTATCCTGGTGTATCCTGGTGTATCCCGGTGTATTCTGGTGTATCCTGGTGTATCCCGGTGTATCCTGGTGTATTCTGGTGTATTCTGGTGTATCCTGGTGTATCCTGGTGTATTCTGGTGTATCCTGGTGTATCCTGGTGTATTCTGGTGTATTCTGGTGTATCCTGGTGTATTCTGGTGTATTCTGGTGTATCCTGGTGTATCCTGGTGTATCCTGGTGTATTCTGGTGTATCCTGGTGTATCCTGGTGTATTCTGGTGTATCCTGGTGTATCCTGGTGTATTCTGGTGTATCCTGGTGTATCCTGGTGTATCCTGGTGTATTCTGGTGTATCCTGAACAGAAACACCCAGTGAATGTGGACCATGTTTGGTTTGTAATAGATGTTCAGTCATGAGTGGATCAGGAGACAGAAACAGTCAAACAGTAAAATAAAACCTTCTTTAACTGAGTCACTGAACTGGAACATGTGAAATAATAAAGATATGAAGTCAATGGAAACAGCAGCTGAAAGACATTAAAACATTTCACCTGCCTCATAGACTGTTATTATTATTATAGGTTAATATTATATATTATTATTATTATAGATTATTATTATAGGTTAATATTATATATTATTATTATTATAGATTATTATTATTATTATTATAAATAGTCAGTCAGTCATTTTCTATACCTGCTTATTCCTCATTAGGGTCACATGGTCTGCTGCAGCCAATCCCAGCGCGTTACAGCGAGAGGCAGGGATACACCCCAGATGGTCTCCACCAATCGTGGAGCACACACATTATAAATAGTTAGAAGCTGTATTTTAAGGTTTTAAATGAAAATAAAAAACTATTTTTTCAGCCAAAAGACGTTGATGTAGTGAGATGATGATGACCCAGTGATGATGTGTCTGTTAAAACCTGAAAATCTACAAACGTTAGATGGTTCCCAACCTGTGGGTCGGGGCCTCCACCATGGGTCACTGGATGAATCAAAGAGGTCAACAACAATATTCTGGGCAAAAAATGGTGTTTTTAAACATTCTTGTCTTTTATTTCTGTGATTTTACCTCCTAGAGTCGACCTTCACGAGTCACTGAGTCATTGAATCTATAAATCAGAGATTCACTGAGTCATTGAATCTATAAATCAGAGATGATTTTTTTTTTATCTTTATTCTTCTCTAATTTTCCGAATAGAGGAGATTCCCAGCGATGAGGACGAGGTTCCAGAGAGTCGATCCTCCATGATGCAGCAGAGCAGCGACACAGCAGGAGGTGACGAGGAGGAGGAGGAGGAGGACGACTACTGGGACGAGGACGGATTAGAGGGGACGCCGCTGGAGGAGTACAGCACACCACTGGACTACGATAACGGAGAGGACGAGTACCAGTTCTTCACCGCCGCCCTGCTGAGTGAGGGGGGGGGGGGGGGATACCAGTTTAACTGGTTTAACTGGTGGTTTAACTGGTTTACTGGTGGTTTAACTGGTTTACTGGTGGTTTAACTGGTTTACTGGTGGTTTAACTGGTTTACTGGTGGTTTAACTGGTTTACTGGTGGTTTACTGGTGTTTTACTGGTGGTTTACTGGTGGACCCTGTTCCTCTCGTGTCTCAGGGGTCCAGAACTCAGACGCTGCCTGGTACCAGTGTCTGACGGCACCGCTCAGCGACGACCAGAAGAAGCAGCTGCAGGAAATCTACAGCATCTCTCAGCAGAGGAGGAGCACGGCCACCAAGGGCCAGTGGTGAGAGGAGATGACACAGATAAATCACTGATCACCTGAAACGAGTCGTTATCACTGATAAATCACCTGAAACGAGTAGTTATCACTGATAAATCACCCGAAACGAGTCGTTATCACTGATAAATCACCCGAAACGAGTCGTTATCACTGATAAATCACCCGAAACGAGTCGTTATCACTGATAAATCACCCGAAACGAGTCGTTATCACTGATAAATCACCCGAAACGAGTCGTTATCGGTGATAAATCACCCGAAACGAGTCGTTATCGGTGATTAAATCACGAGTCGTTATCGGTGATAAATCACCCGAAACGAGTCGTTATCGGTGATTAAATCACGAGTCGTTATCGGTGATAAATCACCCGAAACGAGTCGTTATCGTGATAAATCACCCGAAACGAGTCGTTATCACTGATAAATCACCCGAAACGAGTCGTTATCACTGATAAATCACCCGAAACGAGTCGTTATCACTGATAAATCACCCGAAACGAGTCGTTATCGGTGATAAATCACCCGAAACGAGTCGTTATCGTGATAAATCACCCGAAACGAGTCGTTATCGGTGATTAAATCACGAGTCGTTATCGGTGATTAAATCACGAGTCGTTATCGGTGATAAATCACCCGAAACGAGTCGTTATCAGTCATTAGAAAGCAGATAAAAGGTGGAGCTCAGACATATATATATATATATATATATATATATATATATATATATATATATATATATATATATATATATATATATATATATATATATATATATATATATATAAACCAGAATGAATAATAATATATAACCTTTAGTTAGAATCTCTGCACATATTCACTGATTAGAGATTAAAGCTGATTTCACATTTGAGCTTTTATTCTGAAAGGGATTTCCTTTGATTCACCTAAAATGTTTTGTTGTCAACGCAGAATCAGAAGAAGAAGCAGCAGCAGAGGAGCAGGTCTGACCTGATCTGAAGTGGGTCTCAGTCCAAACCAGGATCATCTTAGTCCAGATCAGACCACGTCAGACCACATCAGACCACGTCAGACTTTAAAGACTTAACGGATCCCAGCAAAACCTGGTCCTCATGGAGCCATCAGGACTGGAACAAACGGGACTGGACCGGGACTGGAAGATCCACCAGGACCGGACCGCTGGCGTGTGTGTGTGTGTGTGTGTGTGTGTGTGTGTGTGTGTGTGTGTGTGTGTGTGTGTGTGTGTGTGTGTGTGTGTGTGTGTGTGTGTGTGTGTGTGTGTGTGTGTACGTGTGTGTACGTGTGTGTACGTGTGTGTACGTGTGTGTACGTGTGTGTACGTGTGTGTACGTGTGTGTGTGTACGTGTACGTACGTACTCCGGAGAAAGGTCTGCATTATAAATATATTTGTCCTTGACCAGCAAAATTCATTAAAGTCCTTGTACTGTGCGTGTGTGTGTTATAGTGTGTGTGTGTTATTGTGTGTGTGTGTTATAGTGTGTGTGTGTGTTATAGTGTGTGTGTGTGTGTGTTCTGTAATCGCTTGTTTCTCTGTAGCTGAAAACACTTTTTAATCATCTCATGAAGCCAGAGTCTGAGTGGGCGGAGCTTCTTGTTCCGTCGTCTGATTGGAGGGTGAAGGGCGGGGTCAAAGGTCAGACTCTGAGACATCACTTGTGAAATGTAAACAAACAACAAACAGGAGAAGCAGCTTTTTGTGTTTGTTTGTCTCTGGGTTTTGTTTTTGTAACAGTTTTCAAACTAATTTAAGAAAATCATAAAAGTTCATGTAACATTTACACAGTTGTTGTTGTTGTTGTTGTTTTATTTCTTTATTCCAGTAAAGGTCATAGATTATTTATCGGTTTATTCCAGACTCCAACAGAATCCACTTCCTGTTGCTGCAGTTTCACTCAAACCACAGAATTTAAATTCCAGTAAAACTCTGAGGTTCAGGAACGTTGATCTGGTTTTATTAGAAAGTCTCAACATGCAGAGAAGCTGCTTTAAAATCAGGATCTCTGTGAAGCTGTGATGTCACAACTGTGCAGTAACCGCCCACCTCCAATTACATTAAATTAGCAGAGATGAGTTATGTTATATATAATGTTGTTAGTAACATCACAGCATGAAAAATACTAAAATATCTGTAAAATATTAAAATAAATTCCGCTGCTCAAAGTATTAAATGATTAAAATATGATTCTTTACCAGTGATGGATGAAATAATCAGAGTTATGAGTAAAAACTACAAAAATATTAAAAGTCCTGATGTGAAAATGTTATTTTTAAGTAAAAGTAAAAAACTTTCATCAGAAAATTCTACTTAAAATATAAAAAATGACTCATGATGCAGACTTATTATATAATATAATGATATTATTAAACTAATATAGTTTATTATACAGCACTGATTTTATTCTAATTCGACCTGGAACCAGATCATTGAAAACTTTAAATGTATAAAATATAACATGAAACTTTTCTGTTATAAATGAAACCTGTTGATATAGAAATAAAATAATATCATCATGATTCTAACGATAAAACCAGCGTCTGACAAAATAAATGAAATATTAAACCTGTAGAATATATTTAATAAATCTGATGTATGAGGTTTGATTCTGGTCATTAATAAATAATAATAATGAATAAACGTGGGGCTGAATTTCTAAATAATTAGAATATTCTGGAGGTTTAAATTCTTCCAGCGTTTGTGGTGTTCGTCCCTCTCAGGCCTCCGTACCTCCTCCTCCCTCCTCCTCCTCCATGAATCAGTTTAAAGACTCTTCACTCACTAAAACTCCAGAAACCAGAGGAAACCTCACGACCTTTGACCTTCAGCTGTTTGTTGTTAAAGTTGTTTCAACTGAAGTCGTTAAAATACTTTTAGTTTCTGACAAGAAAAAAACTTGGATTTAATCACAATTCACCTGGAGCCACTGCCAGCACCTCCTGCTGCACCTCCTCCTGCTGCACCTCCTCCTGCTGCACCTCCTCCTGCTGCACCTCCTCCCGCTGCACCTCCTGCTGCTGCACCTCCTCCTGCTGCACCTCCTCCCGCTGCACCTCCTGCTGCTGCACCTCCTGCTGCACCTCCTCCTGCTGCACCTCCTCCTGCTGCACCTCCTCCCGCTGCACCTCCTGCTGCTGCACCTCCTCCTGCTGCACCTCCTGCTGCTGCACCTCCTGCTGCTGCACCTCCTCCTGCTGCTCCTCCTGCTGCACCTCCTGCTGCTGCACCTCCTCCTGCTGCTCCTCCTGCTGCACCTCCTGCCTCCTGCTGCACCTCCTCCTGCTGCACCTCCTGCTGCTGCACCTCCTGCTGCTGCACCTCCTCCTGCTGCACCTCCTCCTGCTGCACCTCCTGCTGCTGCACCTCCTCCTGCTGCTCCTCCTGCTGCACCTCCTGCTGCTGCACCTCCTGCTGCTGCACCTCCTGCTGCTGCACCTCCTCCTGCTGCTCCTCCTGCTGCACCTCCTGCCTCCTGCTGCACCTCCTGCTGCTGCACCTCCTCCTGCTGCACCTCCTCCTGCTGCTCCTCCTCCTCCTTCTCTTCTTTCTCCTCCTCCTCCTCCTCCTGTTTTCTGTTTACAGTTGTTGATGCTCCTGGGGACCAGAGGGAGGGGGGTTAGGCATCATGTTTCTGCGCATGCGTCACCAGGCGGGTTCTCCTGGTGTCACCTTCAAAGACTCGACAAAAGCTCGTAAATCTCTAACATACCTATATTGATGTAAAAGTAGAAATATCAACTAAAATACTCAATAAATAAAAGTTCTGAACTCTAAATACTACTTTAGAAAAAGTACATCATCAGTAAAATGTACTTATATATTAAAAGTGAATGTAGTCATTATACAGACATATTATAGTATAAGTGTAACTAATATATTATTATATTAGTATATTATATGACTTGACTATCAAATACATGTTGAGAGTATTTTAATGTTTTATTTCATATATGGGGCAACTTGT
>CM060474.1:23008750-23148750 GCA_030544235.1 Lepturacanthus savala
GTCTGTGTGTGTGTCTGTGTGTGTCTGTGTGTGTGTCTGTGTGTGTGTGTGTGTGTGTGTGTCTGTGTGTGTGTCTGTGTGTGTCTGTGTGTCTGTGTGTCTGTGTGTGTCTGTGTGTGTCTGTGTGTGTGTCTGTGTGTGTGTGTCTGTGTGTGTCTGTGTGTGTGTCTGTGTGTGTGTCTGTGTGTGTCTGTGTGTGTGTGTGTGTGTGTCTGTGTGTGTGTGTCTGTGTGTGTGTCTGTGTGTGTCTGTGTGTGTGTCTGTGTGTGTGTGTCTGTGTGTGTGTGTCTGTGTGTGTCTGTGTGTGTGTGTCTGTATGTGTCTGTGTGTCTGTGTGTGTCTGTGTGTGTGTCTGTGTGTGTGTCTGTGTGTGTCTGTGTGTGTGTGTGTGTGTGTCTGTCTGTGTGTGTGTCTGTGTGTGTCTGTGTGTGTCTGTCTGTGTGTGTGTCTGTGTGTGTCTGTGTCTGTGTGTGTGTCTGTGTGTGTCTGTCTGTGTGTGTCTGTCTGTGTGTGTGTCTGTGTGTGTCTGTCTGTGTGTGTGTCTGTGTGAGTCTGTGTCTGTGTGTGTGTCTGTGTGTGTCTGTCTGTGTGTGTGTCTGTGTGTGTGTGTGTCTGTCTGTGTCTGTGTGTGTGTCTGTGTGTGTGTCTGTGTGTGTCTGTGTGTGTATTAACAGTGTGTATTGTGTGTATTAACAGTGTGTATTGTGTGTATTAACAGTGTGTATTAACAGTGTGTAGTGTGTGTATTAACAGTGTGTATTGTGTGTATTAACAGTGTGTATTAACAGTGTGTAGTGTGTGTATTAACAGTGTGTATTGTGTGTATTAACAGTGTGTACTGTGTGTATTAACAGTGTGTATTGTGTGTATAAACAGTGTGTATTGTGTGTATTAACAGTGTGTACTGTGTGTATAAACAGTGTGTAGTGTGTGTATTAACTGTGTGTATTGTGTGTATTAACAGTGTGTACTGTGTGTATAAACAGTGTGTAGTGTGTGTATTAACAGTGTGTATTGTGTGTATTAACAGTGTGTATTGTGTGTATTAACAGTGTGTATTGTGTGTATTAACAGTGTGTATTGTGTGTATTAACAGTGTGTATTAACAGTGTGTAGTGTGTGTATTAACAGTGTGTATTGTGTGTATAAACAGTGTGTATTGTGTGTATTAACAGTGTGTATTGTGTGTATTAACAGTGTGTATTGTGTGTATTAACAGTGTGTATTAACAGTGTGTAGTGTGTGTATTAACAGTGTGTATTGTGTGTATTAACAGTGTGTATTGTGTGTATTAACAGTGTGTATTGTGTGTATTAACAGTGTGTATTGTGTGTATTAACAGTGTGTATTAACAGTGTGTAGTGTGTGTATTAACAGTGTGTATTGTGTGTATTAACAGTGTGTATTAACAGTGTGTAGTGTGTGTATTAACAGTGTGTATTGTGTGTATTAACAGTGTGTACTGTGTGTATTAACAGTGTGTATTGTGTGTATTAACAGTGTGTATTGTGTGTATTAACAGTGTGTATTGTGTGTATTAACAGTGTGTACTGTGTGTATTGACAGTGTGTATTGTGTGTATTAACAGTGTGTACTGTGTGTATTGACAGTGTGTATTGTGTGTATTAACAGTGTGTACTGTGTGTATTGACAGTGTGTATTAACAGTGTGTATTGACAGTGTGTATTAACAGTGTGTATTGACAGTGTGTATTAACTGTGTGTATTGACAGTGTGTAGTGTGTGTATTGACAGTGTGTACTGTGTGTATTGACAGTGTGTATTGTGTGTATTAACAGTGTGTATTGACAGTGTGTATTAACAGTGTGTATTGTGTGTATTAACAGTGTGTATTAACAGTGTGTACTGTGTGTATTGACAGTGTGTATTGACAGTGTGTATTAACAGTGTGTATTGTGTGTATTAACAGTGTGTATTAACAGTGTGTACTGTGTGTATTGACAGTGTGTATTGACAGTGTGTATTAACAGTGTGTACTGTGTGTATTGACAGTGTGTACTGTGTGTATTGACAGTGTGTATTAACAGTGTGTACTGTGTGTATTGACAGTGTGTACTGTGTGTATTGACAGTGTGTATTAACAGTGTGTATTGTGTGTATTAACAGTGTGTACTGTGTGTATTGACAGTGTGTATTAACAGTGTGTACTGTGTGTATTGACAGTGTGTAGTGTGTGTATTGACAGTGTAGTGTGTGTATTGACAGTGTGTACTGTGTGTATTAACAGTGTGTACTGTGTGTATTGACAGTGTGTATTAACTGTGTGTATTGACAGTGTGTACTGTGTGTATTGACAGTGTGTATTAACTGTGTGTATTGACAGTGTGTACTGTGTGTATTGACAGTGTGTAGTGTGTGTATTGACAGTGTAGTGTGTGTATTGACAGTGTGTACTGTGTGTATTAACAGTGTGTACTGTGTGTATTGACAGTGTGTATTAACTGTGTGTATTGACAGTGTGTACTTTGTGTATTGACAGTGTGTATTAACTGTGTGTATTGACAGTGTGTATTAACTGTGTGTATTTGTGGTACCAGGCTCTGGAGGCTCTGGACCGGGCCCTGCAGCAGAACCCCAGTGACGTCACAGTCAGAGCAGAACTTTATTTCTCTAAAGGAAACCAGCTGAGGGAGATGAACCAGCTGGACCAGGCCTTCGAGGTACACAAGGATCAATAAATACATCATCAATACTATCAGAAGATACACTTCTGGTCTAGTTCGGGTGACCACCTCCCTGTGTGTGTGTGTGTGTGTGTGTGTGTGTGTGTTTATATATAAAACATAGAGTTTATTTTTAACCACACACTCCTCAAGACCTCCTTGGTCCTGGGTCTGGGACCTTTCTGTGAGGAGGTTCATGTTCTCTCTGTGTCTGGTGGGTTTTCTCCAGGTTCTAGTCTTGGTCCAGGTTCTAGTCCTGGTCCAGGTTCTAGTCCTGGTCCAGGTTCTAGTCTTGGTCCAGGTTGTAGTCCTGGTCCAGGTTCTCCAGCTTCCTCCCACAGTCCAAACACATGCTGAGGTTAATTGGAGACTCTAAATCACCGTAGGTGTGTGTGTGCTCCATGATTGGTGGAGACCATCTGGGGTGTATCCTGCCTCTCGCCGTAACGCGCTGGGATTGGCTCCAGCAGACCATGTGACCCTAATAAGGAATAAGCAGGTATAGAAGATGACTGACTGACCATACACTCCTTCCATTTCCTGTTATTGATCATATTCATATTTGTGGAGGGGGGGTGGTGCATCAGCTGCGGGAGAGAGGTGTGGGGAGGGCTCAGGGGAGCGGCGCCAGGTGAGAGTGATTGAGCAGTCGAGTACAGGTGCGCTAATTACTCTCACCGTCTCTTTTAAAACAGTAGCAGGCTGGACCCGGAAGAAAAAGCGACGAACACACCAGAGACCCGGCAGACGGCAGCATACCGGGCTGTGAGCGGCTGCAGGGGGTCTGCGTACGGTGTGTGTGTGTGTGTGTATGTGTGTGTGTGTGTGTGTATGTGGTTGTGTGTTCAAATAAAGCACGGGAAAACCGTTGAACCCAAAAGACTGGACTTGTAGTGGGTCTGTTCGGTGCCGGGGAACCCACGGGGGCAGCGAGACTGCCACATTTGCGCTTTTTCTTCCGGGTCCAGCCTGCTACTGTTTTAAAAGAGATGGTGAGAGTAATTAGCGCACCTGTACTCGACTGCTCAATCACTCTCACCTGGCGCCGCCCCCCTGAGCCCTCCCCACACCTCTCTCCCGCAGCTGATGCACCACGCCCCCTCCACAATGTTGAAAATATCATTTGAGTTTTTATTCAGATTTAAAGAAAAAAAACAGCAACTTCAGCACAAAAAACTGGTTTTGACTCCATTAAATGGTCCATGTTTCAATTAAGACCAGGTTTCATGGATCATGGATCCAGGTCCAGGTTTTCCTCTCTAATCAGTCTTTAGTGGACTGAGGGATGCTGGGCTGGTTGCCGTGGTAACTGATGATGAAATGATGAATTTTATTTTAGAGCTACAAATTTGCTGTGGAGCTGAAACCAGATCAGTCTCAGGCCTGGATGAACATGGGAGGAATCCAACACATCAAGGTATTTACTGCATTATATATATATATATATATATATATATATATATATATATATATATATATATATATATATATATATATATATATATATATATATATATATAATGAAAATAAATATATAATAATATCAACTATAAATATGAATATAAACCAGTTCATCGTTAAAATAACAGCATTAATTGTGTATGTGTATTAATTTGCATGTGTGTTAATGTGTGTGTGTATTGATGTATTAATGTGTGTGTGTATTGATGTATTAATGTGTGTGTGTATTGATGTATTAATGTGTGTGTGTATTAATGTATTAATGTGTGTGTGTATTGATGTATTAATGTGTGTGTGTATTGATGTATTAATGTGTGTGTGTGTGTGTATTGATGTATTAATGTGTGTGTGTGTATTGATGTATTAATGTGTGTGTGTGTATTAATGTATTAATGTGTGTGTGTATTGATGTATTAATGTGTGTGTGTATTGATGTATTAATGTGTGTGTGTATTGATGTATTAATGTGTGTGTGTATTGATGTATTAATGTGTGTGTGTATTGATGTATTAATGTGTGTGTGTATTGATGTATTAATGTGTGTGTGTATTGATGTATTAATGTGTGTGTGTGTATTGATGTATTAATGTGTGTGTGTATTGATGTATTAATGTGTGTGTGTATTGATGTATTAATGTGTGTATTAATGTGTGTAAACATGTGTAAACATGTGTGTGTTTTAGGGGGACTACACAGCAGCCAGGATCTACTACCAGAGAGCCCTGCTCCTCAGTCCTGGATCTAAACTCCTGAAGGAGAACCTGGCCAAGCTGGACCGGCTGGAGCGGAAACTGACAGGGGGGGCGTAGACCACTGTAGACCAGCATAGACCACCTTGGTTCCCCTCAGTCCACCTCGGTCCCTCTGGATGCTATGTGGTCCTGGACCCAGAACCATCCACCTGCTGCTGGACCAATGGACCTGGACATAGACTCGTTGTTCAGGGGGAACCACCAGGAGACCTGGACCAGCAGGAGTCCTGGACCAGCAGGAGCAGCTGGTTGTAGACCAGCATCAGCTTTAACTCAACCTGCTGCAGATGTTTCAATCTTTATTTTATTTAGTTCACGTCAGACCTTTTTGTTTTTTTTACTTTTTCTTTCCAACTTAAACTCATAAAGTTCTTCATGTTTAGAGAAGATCAAAAACCAGAAGATGAAGGACCAGGACCAGGACCTGGACCAGGACCAGCACCACTGGGTCCTACATCTCCCATGATGCAACAGCTATAAAATCTGATTTAATTCCTGTTTCTACAGTTGAATGTTTGACCTTCACTGAGCTGATTGATGAGAGTTGGACTCAGTGAGGTCATGAGGCCTTTGTGACATCACAAATACTTTAGAAGCCAGACCTGGACTAAACCAGCCAACACAACGTTTAACTCCTGAGATCAAACATATTTACATATTCATAGATTCTACAATATTTAATGAGGGAGAAGAATTCAGTTTAAGGATTTTAACAAGAAGATTTTCAGCATATTTACTTCATTACTCAAATATATAGAATATATTGAAAATCTATAGAATGCACATGTTAAAACGGGATGTTTCAGATATTTATTTATTGTGAAGCAGACTTCTGTCCATGGTTCAGATCCATGTTTATGCTGTTTATGGCTGAATTTACCACCTATAAAATAATCCACCAACAAATAATTAATACATGAGATAAATAGATTTATGCAGCAACAACTAGAACAGACATTAAAAATGTTAAAAATAGATAAACAACATGTTATTGACTCAACAGATTCTATGAATGAAATCTGAAAATAATCTGGGTTAAACGGGTTTAAACATGTTTAAACGGGTTTAAACTGGGTTTAAACTGGGTTTAAACTGGGTTTAAACGGGTTTAAACGGGTTTTAAACGGGTTTTAAACGGGTTTAAACTGGGTTTAAACGGGTTTAAACATGTTTAAACGGGTTTAAACGGGTTTAAACTGGGTTTAAACTGGGTTTAAACCTGTTTAAACGGGTTTAAACTGGGTTTAAACGGGTTTAAACTGGGTTTAAACAGGTTTAAACTGGGTTTAAACAGGTTTAAACGGGTTTTTAAATCTTCCTCATTTAAAGGTGAGACGTGCGTCTCAGTCCCTGAACGTTTTATTTAATAATAAAGATCTAAAAGCTTCTAATGACCTTCTTCAGGAATCAGCAGCAGTTTCCTGTTCATACAACACGTTGAGCTGGATTCGATCGTATTTCAATAATTCAGTCTTTATTTTGCAGCTTTAATCAGCAGCAGCTTCATATTCTGAGTTTCATGTTTCTGGTTCATGTTCAAAGAAACTTGATCCACGACAGAAGAAAATAAAACAACAACATCATCAACAACAACAACATCTGGTTTGAAGCATAAACAGAATCATTGACTTTGAGAAGAAAAGAGCTTTAATGATGTTCCACATGAAGGTTTGATGTATTCAACACTTTCTGTTTATTAGTCATCTTATTAATCATGTTGATTGATTAAAATAAGCTGAACCACATCTGGACGTTAACATCCGAATGTTAACATGGGGACGTTAACATGTGGCCGTTAACATCTGGACGTTAACATCTGGACGTTAACATCTGGACGTTAACATGTGGCCGTTAACATCCGGATGTTAACATGTGGACGTTAACGTGTGAACGTTAACGTGTGGCCGCTAACATCGGGACGTTAACATCCGGACTTTAACGTGTGGACGTTAACGTGTGGCCGTTAACGTGTGGCCGTTAACGTGTGGACGTTAACGTGTGGCCGTTAACGTGTGGCCGTTAACGTGTGGCCGTTAACGTGTGGCCGTTAACGTGTGGACGTTAACATGTGGACGTTAACATGTGGACGTTAACATCCGGACGTTAACGTATGGACGTTAACATGTGGACGTTAACATGTGGACGTTAACATGTGGACGTTAACGTCCGGCAGTTAACGTGTGGCCGTTAACGTGTGGACGTTAACATGTGGACGTTAACATCCGGACGTTAACGTGTGGACGTTAACATGTGGCCGTTAACATGTGGACGTTAACATGTGGCCGTTAACATGTGGCCGTTAACATCCGGACGTTAACGTGTGGACGTTGACGTGTGGCCGTTAACATGTGGCCGTTAACATGTGGACGTTAACATGTGGCCGTTAACATGTGGACGTTAACATGTGGCCGTTAACATGTGGCCGTTAACATCCGGACGTTAACGTGTGGACGTTGACGTGTGGCCGTTAACATGTGGACGTTAACATGTGGCCGTTAACATGTGAACGTTAACATGTGGCCGTTAACATGTGGACGTTAACATGTGGCCGTTAACATGTGGACGTTAACATGTGGCCGTTAACATGTGGCCGTTAACATGTGAACGTTAACATGTGGACGTTAACATGTGGCCGTGTCTGTGGTTGAATGATGTTGAATGATGACGAGTGCAGTGACCTGCATCAATAAAATCAAATCTATGTTTTATTAAACGCTGCCTGGACTCATCAAACTTTATTTAATCAACCACATTCAGAAAAATATCAAATAACGATGAATGAATGAATCTGCTGCTGGAAAATACATCGATATTTATTCTATTAATTAACAGTTAATTAACGATGCCGTTTCACCACCATGATAATATAATATTTTCTATATTAAATGAATTATAATGAATTCAACCTCAACAAGTAAATATCTTGTTTTTGGTTCAATGAATCCAACAATAATAATATAATTATTATATTCTATTAGGATATCGTTTTCCTTCAGTTTTTTTTCTTGATTTTAGATAATTTAGTCTTGTTTTTTTTTAATTAAATTAAATTGTTTGATTTTCTTATCCTAATTTATATTTTTATCTCATAGTTTGGGAAAACCAAAAATAAGATGAATTAATTTTTGCCAGATAATTCTACTCTGATACTCTGATATTTTCCCTGATAATATTCATGTTTTATATTATTATTTTTATTATTATATTTCATGTTTTATATTATATTTATATTCTTCCAGCAGCAGGTGAAGTTTAAACTATAATATAATAATAATTATAAACTATAAAGATTTTCACTCTTTCACATTAAATCTGATTTCATAGAGCCCAGCGGACCGGTTCTGGGTCCCGGGCCACATGTTTAACACCCCTGGTCTAAAGTACATTCACAGACAAAGATTCCAGTCCAGGACCCAGACTAGTCCAGGACCAGAACCCAGACTAGTCCAGATAGGAGCAGGGAGGTCCACTTCCTGCCGGAACCAGGATCTGATGTGGATGGTTGGTGATTTATTCTGTTCTTCTGTTGTTTTATAGTTGATAAACGATGTTTTTTTCTTTATTTTTTCTTTAGGTCAGTATCAATAAAAGCTGATAATAAATAGTTTTTATAATAGTTTTATAATAGTTTTTTAATAATATTTTTATAATCGTTTTTAAATATTTTGTAATAGTTTTAGTTATAATATTTTAAATAGTTTTAATAATTGTTTTATAATAGTTTTAATAATATTTTTCTGTTTTCTTCTGCCTTTTCAGTCATTGATCAACAATTGATTATTTGTTCTGTGGAATGTCCGTTTTTCTGTTTATTGTTGTTGTGACGTCATGATTGAATAAACTTTATTGATCCGTGTTCCTATAAACATGTAAATGAATGAACTGTTAATCACGTGACTTTATTATATATTTATAGCCTCATGTGATGTTTCTACAGAAGAGAAAGTGAAAGAAGAAAATCGTCAGTTCCTCCTTCAACTGTCATAGAAACACAGGTCAGTTCATCATTTCATTATAATTAGTAGCATTTCATTATAATTAGTAGCATTTCATTATAATTAGTAGCATTTTATTATAATAAGTCTATAAATGTCAGAGCTGTATTTACTGTGGAGTTTAGCTGGTTTACAGTATAACTTAGATAGGGTTAGCATATATATATATATATATATATATATATATATATATATATATATATATATATATATATATATATATATATATATATATATATATATGTTTTTTATTTCTTTATCAAATCATTTTCTGGATAAGATGTGATGTGACCAGAATAAAACAGAGAATTAATGAGTGAAATATGTTGATCCTTAACCCCTAAATCTAACTCTAAATCTAACTCTAAATCTAACCCTAACCCTAAATCTAACCCTAAATCTAACTCTAAATCTAACCCTAAATCTAACTCTAAATCTAACTCTAACTCTAAATCTAACCCTAAATCTAACTCTAAATCTAACTCTAAATCTAACTCTAAATCTAACTCTAACTCTAACTCTAAATCTAACCCTAAATCTAACCCTAAATCTAAATCTAAATCTAACCCTAAATCTAACCCTAAATCTAACTCTAAATCTAACTCTAAATCTAACTCTAAATCTAACTCTAACTCTAAATCTAACCCTAAATCTAACCCTAACCCTAAATCTAAATCTAAATCTAACCCTAAATCTAACCCTAAATCTAACTCTAAATCTAACTCTAAATCTAACCCTAAATCTAACCCTAACCCTAAATCTAACTCTAAATCTAACTCTAAATCTAACTCTAAATCTAACTCTAACTCTAAATCTAACCCTAAATCTAACCCTAACTCTAAATCTAACCCTAAATCTAACCCTAACTAAAGACTTTAATTAATATAAATATTGATCTAGTTTTCATAAATCATTCGTGTCATAGTGAAAGTAAAAGTGATGTTGGTGTAGTAGCATCACGTGGCCTCATGGTGGCAGCACAGGCTGCTTATAGTGTTTATTATATAACCATATAACTAGTATATATATATAACCATATAACTAGTATATATATAACCATATAACTAGTATATATATAACCATATAACTATTATATATATAATCATATAACTATTATATATATAATCATATAATTATTATATATATAACCATATAACTAGTATATATATATATATAACCATATAACTAGTATATATAATCATATAACTATTATATATATAATCATATAACTAGTATATATATAATCATATAACTATTATATATATAATCATATAACTATTATATATATAACCATATAACTATTATATATATAATCATATAACTATTATATATAATCATATAACTATTATATATATAATCATATAACTAGTATATATAATCATATAACTATTATATATATAATCATATAACTATTATATATATAATCATATAACTAGTATATATATATAACTAGTATATATATAATCATATAACTATTATATATATAATCATATAACTAGTATATATATATAACTAGTATATATATAACTATTATATATATAATCATATAACTAGTATATATATATAACTAGTATATATATAATCATATAACTATTATATATATAATCATATAACTAGTATATATATATAACTAGTATATATATAACTATTATATATATAATCATATAACTAGTATATATATATAACTAGTATATATATAACTATTATATATATAATCATATAACTAGTATATATATAACTAGTATATATATAATCATATAACTATTATATATATAATCATATAACTAGTATATATATATATAACTAGTATATATATAACTATTATATATATAATCATATAACTATTATATATATAATCATATAACTATTATATATATAATCATATAACTATAGGGCAACACGGTGGTGCAGGGGTTAGCGCTGTTGCCTCACAGCAAGAAGGTCCAGGTTCAAGACCTCCTTGGTCCTGGGTCTGGGACCTTTCTGGTGGGTTTTCTCCAGGTTCTCCAGCTTCCTCCCACAGTCCAAACACATGCTGAGGTTAATTGGAGACTCTAAATCACTGTAGGTGTGAGTGTGTGAGTGAATGGTGTGTGTGCTCCATGATTGGTGGAGACCATCTGGGGTGTATCCCTGCCTCTCGCCGTAACGCGCTGGGATTGGCTCCAGCAGACCATGTGACCCTAATGAGGAATAAGCAGGTATAGAAAATGACTGACTGACATATAACTATTATCATATAAAAAGTGGGGTAGCAAGTTTCTGTGAATAATAAATTCTAACTTTCTGTCACATGAATGTTGTATGAATAAGAATAATAATAGTAATAAAATATTAAAGTTAAGATAAAATAGAATAAAATAACACAACAGAATATAAATATAAACTATAAGATTATGTTCAGATATTTACAAATAAATTAAGTTTAATTTAAAGTATTATTATTAACTATTATTGAACTACATTTGATAATTTAATTTAGTTCTCATAAATCTGCAAAATAAAACAAAATAAAACTCGACTCCAGGGTTTTGTGATGATGTTGGCTTTAAATAACGCTGAGGTCGTTGGATCAGTGACTGAATCTATTTATAATGAACATCCAGCTGGAATAAAGCAAAGAAGTTACAGAACTGAGCTCTGACCAAAGAAACAGCTGTAAATCACGTGTTGAAGCTGAATCTATAGATCAGGAAAATAAAGTCTGATCAATAATCACATTAAATGTTAGAATAACAAGTTGAACCAGACCAGTTTACAGGTGATTCTGGTTCATTTCATTAATATGAATTATTCTTGTTTTATTAATCTAATAATGTTATAGACTTGTAGCTGAGTTTGTTGTCGACATTTTGCTGTTACGTGTATAAATGTCATTTCTGATAAAGATGAGAACAGGTTAAAGGTTAATTAGTCGGACTTTTCCTCCGTGTTTTCGTTAGTTGCCATGGCAGCAGCCAGTGGTTTCCTGTCTGAAGACCAGTTCCTGTGTCCCATCTGTCTGGAGGTCTTCTCTCAGCCCGTCACCATCCCATGTGGACACAACTTCTGTAGATCCTGCATCACGCAGCACTGGGACATGACGGCCCAGAACCAGTGTCCTCTGTGTAACCGCGTCCTCGAGAGAAGACCTGAGCTCCACGTCAACACCTTCATCTCTGAGATGGCTGCTCAGTTCACACGAGTCCAGGAGGAAACCAGCTCAGACCAGCGACGCTCCACCAGAGGAGAGGTTCTCTGTGACGTCTGCACTGGAACCAAAGACGAGGCCCTGAGGTCCTGCTTGGTGTGTCTGGCCTCCTACTGCGAGACCCACCTGGAGCCTCATCAGAGGATCCACAGTCTGAGAAGACACAAGCTGATTAATCCTAGAGGAAACCTGGAGAACAGGATGTGTAGGAAGCATGACCGACCTCTGGAGATGTTCTGTAGGACCGACCAGACGTTCCTGTGTCAGTTTTGCACCCAAACGAACCACAAATCCCACGATTATGGTCCACTGAGAGAAGAATATGAGATACAGAAAGCTGAGCTGGAGAAAACAGAGGTGGAAGTTCAGCAGATGATCCAGGAGAGACAGCTGAAGATCGAGCAGATCCAGCAGTCGGTGGAACTCAGCCGAGAAGATGCAGACAAAGAAACAGCAGAGAATATGAAGGTCTTCACCGATCTGATCAGGTCTATGGAGAGAAGTCTGGACCAGATCCTGAAGATGATCGAAGAGAAGCAGAAAACGACTGAGAAACAAGCTAAAGGCCTCATCACAGAGCTGGAGGAGGAGATCTCTGAGCTGATAAACAGAAGATCTGAGGTGGAACAGCTCTCACACACTGAAGACCACCTCCAGTTCCTCCAGACCTTCAGGACCCTGGACCCAGTCCCACCCACCAAAAACTGGACTGAGGTCAGCGTTCAACCTTCATATCTGGGGAGTCTGAGGAACGCTGTGGTTCATCTGGAGGAGACGTTCAACAGACAGATGGAGAAGCTGAATGCTGCTGTGGACATGAAGAAGATCCAGCAGTTTGCAGCAGACGTGACTTTAGATCCTGAAACCGCTCACGCTGCTCTCATCCTATCAGACGACAGGAAACGGGTCACATGTGGGGATGTAGAGAAGGATCTGCCTGATGATCCACAGAGGTTTTCCTGTAATCCCTGTGTTCTAGGGAAGCAGAGCATCTCTTCAGGAAGGTTCTACTACGAGGTCCAGGTCAAAGGGAAGACTCTGTGGGATTTAGGAGTCTGTCTAGAGTCCATCAACAGAAAGGCTCAGATCGTCTGTAGTCCAGCCAGCGGCCTCTGGGCCTTATGGTTGAGGGATGGGAACCAGTACAGGGCTCTTGCTGGTCCCAGCGTCCTCCTGGCTCTGAGGTCCCGGCCCCAGACGGTGGGGGTCCTGGTGGACTACGAGGAGGGTCTGGTCTCCTTCTACGACGTAGATGCTGCAGCTCTGATTTACTCCTTCACTGGATGCAGCTTCACTGGGAAACTCCGCCCCTTCTTTGGTCCCTGTACTAACGATGGAGGTAAAAACTCCGCCCCCCTAACCATCTCGCCTGTCAATCACTAGACTGGTGCTTTGATCCTTTTGATGTTTTCTCACATAATCAATTATAACCAATGATAGATACTTGGGTTACCTGTACAGGGTTAGGGTTATTAGATCCGATTAGAACCGATTAAATTAGATCAGATTTGATCAGATTAAATTAGATCAGATTAGATCAGATTATATCAGATTAGATCAGATTAAATTAGATCAGATTAAATTAGATCCGATTAGATCAGATTAGATTAGATCAGATTAAATTAGATTAGATTAGATCAGATTAGGTCCATGTGTGTTTGAGTCAAATGTTTTTATTAAAGATTTCTTCATGTCTCTGTTAAATCTGGTTGTTAATGAAAAAGACTATAGTAACATTATTATAGTTATTTATTATAGTTAATTAGTGTGTGCCTTAGTATATATATATATATATATATATATATATATATATATATATATATATATATATATATATATATATATATATATATATATATATATATATATATATATATATATATATATATATATCACATTGTAAGAATCAATCCTCTGGTTCTGCAGTTTTAGGCTGAATTTCTCACCAGATAGATCTATATTAAATGTGTATTAATGAACATTAAACCTGTAGTTTATATTGATGCAGATGTTCTACATTTATGTTTAAACCTGAATAATTGTACATTTCCTTGTTTTACTTTTAATGTGACATTAAATGACGTTTCACAGTGACTTGATGTTATTTTCTATTTCAACTTCACTACATTGATCTGACAGATAACAGAGTTAATACAGCAGATAATAGAATCAACTTTAAAACATAATGTGAATGATAAGACGTGGCAACTGATATCTTATACACAGCAGTGTGTATTTATGTCAATTTTACACTTAAAACTGCAGTTTTTCATGTGTCATTGCAAAGTAATTCATTGTAATAAAGTGATTTCACTTCATGGTATTTCTGCTTTTGCTGATCTGAAGGTTCTTCTATTGTGATCAAGTGTAATACACTTTGTGTATAGCTATTTAACCTTTATTTCTGAAATTATAACTATGAAATATCATTATTGTGATTACTATTATAAGTATTTATTGTCATAACTACAGTAGCGATGTTTATAACAAACCAAACAGGTTGAAAATCGGTTAAAACTGGAGTAAATTCTGGTTATTTTAATTGTTTATCCACTACACGCTTAATGCCATGAGGGAGCGAGCAGCCCGACACAAGATGGCGGCCGCGTGTGGACGCAGCTCAATGAGCAGCAGCGTTGGGTGAGTTTTCTAGTGTTTTATAGGAATTTATGGTTAATTTTACACGTTCAGGAGTCCAGCTGTACCGTCACAATATGGCCGCTGCCCCCCCCCCCCCGTTGTGTGTGGCCCTTTAAGACGGCCCGCTGCTTCCGGCTCACAGATTATACGTCACATTCCGGAACAGCAACATGGAGGACGGCAGAGAATCTTCCACGAATTCACTTCTTAAAGACGGTAAAACCCGCTCTGTGAGCGCTGTTTGTATCACTTCAACGTGTTATTCAGACGGTTTTTAACGCGTCATAAACAGCTTCGCCGCGTTTTACGCTTCCGGTTAACGTCTGCACTACCGACAGTTCTGACTTATTTTACTACGTGTCCGTGTTACTGAAACCAAATAAACCTAAAAAAAAACAAATAAAACCTAATAAAACCAATTAAAACTAAATAAAACCTGTTTGTCAGCGCAGGTTAAACAGTCCCATGTTGATATCGTCATTAACTACATTTGAACTAAGATAATAACGTTAACAGAATATAAGAAAATAACGGGTTAGGGTAACTAATTAACTCACACCAGGGGTGTCAAACATGCGGCTGGAGGACCAGAACCGGCCCAACAAAGGGTCCAATCCGGCCCATTGGATTAAAGAAAAATGGACCCAGAGTTTGGGATTTTTCTGAAAGTGGATCCAGAGTTTCTGAAAATTCAAAGATTTCTTCACAGTAACCTTGAGTTTTGTTGCCTGTTTTACTAACAGCATATTTAACGTGTGCACGCGCGTGTTTTCTGAATACATCTCAGGCTGTTCTTCACCTGCTTTATAATCAGATGTGAACATTTAGTAGTTTTTAGTAGTTTAACGTCTTTAATTTGGTTATTATGGATCAGTTTTACTGGTCTAGACCACATGAAACCATACTGGTCTGTATGTGGTCTATGAACTAGTTTAACACCTGACACCAGGTGAGTTGTAGCCGGAAGCTGTGGTTGTTGTTGTTTCTGGGTATTTCTGTGTGTTTTTGCGGTTTAAGGACGTGCTGCTGTGTTTCAGAGTGTTACGCTGACTTCCTGTCCGAGGACTTTGACGTGAAGACCTACACGGCCCAGGCTATCCACCACGCCGTCATCGCTGAGCAGCTCGCCAAGCTGGCCCAGGGCATCAGCCAGCTGGACAAGGAGCTGCACAGCCAGGTAGGAAATACTGCTGAGTCATCGTCATCATTACAGCCGGGTAGGAAATACTGCTGAGTCATCGTCATCATTACAGCCGGGTAGGAAATACTGCCGAGTCATCGTCATTATTACAGCCGGGTAGGAAATACTGCCGAGTCATCGTCATCATTACAGCCGGGTAGGAAATACTGCCGAGTCATCGTCATTATTACAGCCGGTAGGAAATACTGCTGAGTCATCGTCATTATTACAGCCGAAATACTGCTGAGTCATCGTCATTATTACAGCCGGTAGGAAATACTGCTGAGTCATCGTCATTATTACAGCCGAAATACTGCTGAGTCATCGTCATTATTACAGCCGGGTAGGAAATACTGCTGAGTCATCGTCATTATTACAGCCGGTAGGAAATACTGCTGAGTCATCGTCATTATTACAGCCGAAATACTGCTGAGTCATCGTCATTATTACAGCCGGGTAGGAAATACTGCTGAGTCATCGTCATTATTACAGCCGGTAGGAAATACTGCCGAGTCATCGTCATTATTACAGCCGAAATACTGCTGAGTCATCGTCATTATTACAGCCGGGTAGGAAATACTGCCGAGTCATCGTCATTATTACAGCCGGGTAGGAAATACTGCCGAGTCATCGTCATCATTACAGCCGGGTAGGAAATACTGCCGAGTCATCGTCATCATTACAGCCGGGTAGGAAATACTGCCGAGTCATCGTCATCATTACAGCCGGGTAGGAAATACTGCCGAGTCATCGTCATCATTACAGCCGGGTAGGAAATACTGCCGAGTCATCGTCATTATTACAGCCGGGTAGGAAATACTGCCGAGTCATCGTCATCATTACAGCCGGGTAGGAAATACTGCTGAGTCATCTTCATTATTACAGCCGAAATACTGCTGAGTCATCGTCATTATTAAAGCCGGGTAGGAAATACTGCTGAGTCATCTTCATTATTACAGCCGAAATACTGCCGAGTCATCGTCATTATTACAGCTGGTAGGAAATACTGCTGAGTCATCGTCATTATTACAGCCGAAATACTGCTGAGTTCTGATATTAACAGGTTAAATCCACTAATTGATGATAATATATTATATGTTACAGGTTAAATCCACTAATTGATGATTACTAATCAATAAGCAGGAATCTGTCCATTAATGAGCGTGTTTTCCAGGTCGTGGCCAGACATGAGGATTTATTGGCTCAGGCCACTGGGATCGAGTCTCTGGAAGGTAAAACACACGTTTCTATACAGATTTAATAGATTTAATATTAAATCCTAGATTATCCAATGGTACAGCATTAGTTTTCTTATTGATAGTTTTACTGGCTGTTTGATAATTGTGCTGAAAGTGCTGAGTCATGCACCACAGTGCTGTGTCATGTTACCTGTTTGAAGCTAAAATCTGTGTTTTCTGTCCTCAAGATTTAATTTTATTTTATTTGATCAGTTTTTCAGGAAGCAGCTGTAAAGTCTGAAATGATCATTAAATGATAATCTTTCATTGATAAATGACTTTACTTGTGTAGTTTGTAGTTTCACCACCAGAGGGCGCCTGATGATTTCTGTTTTATTTTCATTAGTTTCATTAAAGTTCTGATTATAAAAAATCATCAAATCAATATATCTGCATGTTATTTTATAATTACATCCCTAAAAATAGAATTTATAAAATATTCTGATGTAGAAATGTTAATATTTTAGCATCTAATTATGAATCCTAATTAAAATGCTGCAGTAAAACATAAAATCATGAGTCATATGCTGTAAACACTATTAATTTTACATTTTTCTGTTTTTCATAGATTAGAATCTGCTGAATATTAAATGAACTGCAGTAAAACAACAAGAAAATCAGAAAAATGGAAACGACCTTCATGACCAAGAGATTTAACAGATTTTATATATTTAACAGATTTTATATATTTAATAGATTTAATATATTTAACAGATTTAATATATTTAACAGATTTAATATATTTAATAGATTTAATATATTTAACAGATTTAATATAATTAACAGATTTAATATATTTAACAGATTTAATATAATTAACAGATTTAATATAATTAACAGATTTAATATATTTAACAGATTTAATATAATTAATCGATTTAATATATTTAACAGATTTAATGGATTTAATATATTTAATGTAATTAATAGATTTAATATATTTAATAGATTTAACAGATTTAATATATTTAATATAATTTATAGATTTAATATATTTAATATATTTAACAGATTTAATATATTTAATATAATTTATAGATTTAATATATTTAATATATTTAACAGATTTAACAGATTTAATATAATTAACAGATTTAATATATTTAACAGATTTAATATAATTAACAGATTTAATATAATTAACAGATTTAATATATTTAACAGATTTAATATAATTAATCGATTTAATAGATTTAACAGATTTAATGGATTTAATATATTTAATGTAATTAATAGATTTAATATATTTAATAGATTTAACAGATTTAATATATTTAATATAATTTATAGATTTAATATATTTAATATATTTAACAGATTTAACAGATTTAATAGATTTAATAGATTTAACAGATTTAACAGATTTAATAGATTTAATAGATTTAGAGTTAAGGTTTTCCTGATCGCAGCTTGAAGTCCTATAATAACATTTATTTATTTAAATGTGAAGCTCTGGGCCACAGAACACCAGAGGACGGCCCAGATCAGGGCCGCGGGCCAGGGGTTTGATCCCCATGTTGTAAGATAACAATGTTTGTTTGTTTGTTTTCAGGTGTTCTGCAGATGATGCAGACGAGGATCGGAGCTCTGCAGGCAGCGGTGGATCGGTGAGGAAATCACTGCTTTATACACTATTATATTCATTATTATAGAATAAATCACTGCTTTATACACTATTATATTCATTATTATAGAATAAATCACTGCTTTATACACTATTATATTCATTATTATAGAATAGGTTATAATATAATATAATATATATATATATATATATATATATATATATATATAATCTGAATATAAAAGCTGAATGAGGTGAAGAAGCTTTTATTTTTCTCTTCACTACAATTTAATTTGTTGAATCACATAAATGAATAAAAAGAAGAAAGAAGCTAATCAAACTATTCTGATGTACTTTTGTTTATTTATATTTATTCTGATGTACTTTTATTTGTTTATCTTCCAGTTTTTAATGTAACCAACTCTACATATTTTTCCAGGATCAGAACCAAGATCGTTGATCCGTACAACAAGATCATCGCCAGGATCACACAGCTGGCCAGACTACAGGTAAACAACAACAATAAACAACAACAATAAACAACAACAACAGGATCACACAGCTGGCCAGACTACAGGTAAACAACAACAACAATAAACAACAACAATAACAGGATCACACAGCCGGCCAGACTACAGGTAAACAACAACAAACAACAATAACAGGATCACACAGCTGGCCAGACTACAGGTAAACAACAACAACAATAAACAACAACAATAACAGGATCACACAGCCGGCCAGACTACAGGTAAACAACAACAAACAACAATAACAGGATCACACAGCTGGCCAGACTACAGGTAAACAACAACAAACAACAATAACAGGATCACACAGCTGGCCAGACTACAGGTAAACAACAACAATAACAGGATCACACAGCTGACCAGACTACAGGTAAACAACAACAAACAACAACAGTTATTATTACTCTCTCAGCTCCTCCTCTTTCTTCCTCCAGATGTTTTTAACCATCTGATGATTCTGCTTCATCCTTGTTTTCAGTTTATTTCTTCACTTTAATGAATTTATGTTTAATATTAAACTGTAGAACAACGTGACGACTAACAACAAACTACTATGATGAATAATGACGCGACGACTAATGACGCGTCGACTAATGACGCGACGACTAATGACGCGACGACTAATGACGCGACGACTAATGCCGCGACGACTAATGACGCGACGACTAAAAACATGACGAATAATAACGCGACGACTAATGACGCGACGACTAATGACGCGACGACTAAAAACATGACGACTAATGACGCGACGACTAATGACGCGACGACTAATGACGCGACGACTAATGACGCGACGACTAATGACGCGACGACTAATGACGCGACGACTAATGACGCGACGACTAAAAACATGACGACTAATGACGCGACGACTAATGACGCGACGACTAATGACGCGACGACTAATGACGCGACGACTAATGACGCGACGACTAATGACGCGACGACTAATGACGCGACGACTAATGACGCGACGACTAATGACACGACGACTAAAAACATGACGAATAATAACACGACGACTAATGACGCGACGACTAAAAACATGACGACTAATGACGCGACGACTAATGACGCGACGACTAATGACGCGACGACTAATGACGCGACGACTAATGACGCGACGACTAATGACGCGACGACTAATGACGCGACGACTAATGACGCGACGACTAAAAACATGACGAATAATGACGCGACGACTAATGACGCGACGACTAATGACACGACGACTAAACACATGACGACTAATGACGCGACGACTAATGACGCGACGACTAATGACGCGACGACTAATGACGCGACGACTAATGACACGACGACTAAACACATGACGAATAATAACACGACGACTAATGACGCGACGACTAATGACGCGACGACTAAAACATGACGAATAATGACGCGACGACTAATGACGCGACGACGAATGACGCGACGAATAACACCACGACTAATGACGCGACGACTAATGACGCGACGACTAAAGACATGACGAATAATAACATGACGACTAATGACGCGACGACTAATGACGCGACGACTAAAAACACGACGACTAATGACGCGACGACTAAAAACATGACGACTAAAAACATGACGACTAATGACGCGACGACTAAAAACACGACGACTAATGACGCGACGACTAAAAACACGACTACTAATGACGCGACGACTAAAAACATGACGAATAATAACACAACGACTAATGACGCGACGACTAAAAACACGACGACTAATGACGCGACGACTAAAAACATGACGACTAATGACGCGACGACTAATGACGCGACGACTAATGACGCGACGACTAATGACGCGACGACTAAAAACATGACGACTAATGACGCGACGACTAATGACGCGACGACTAATGACGCGACGACGAACCATCTCCTTCATTTCCTCTGAAACAACACAGGAGTGTGATGTCTGTTTCCTCCTCCCTCCTCATCCTAACTAAAAAAGCAGGAGGTTCTCCATGGTTACCACATGAGTTGCCATGGTAACTGCGGAATATTTCTCCTCATCAACCAACAAAATGTCTGAAAGTTTCCACTAATGATGATAATAGAACTCCAGTGAAGTCTTTGACATTAACTCCTTCATTAAGCAGCGATTCAGTTCACAGAAAACGATAAAAACCAACTAAATTATTAAACAAAAGGCTGTTTTACATATTCTGTTGAACTTCAAAGGCCACTGCTGTCTTTTTAAAGGAAGTTAGGACCAGAGCAGCTCATTATAAACTGATCTCTGCTGCAGGACGGACGTTACATGACGTAGTTTCTGCTTTGAAGTCTAGAACTTCATGAAAAATGGAAAATATTCTTCTTTTTTCTATAATTGAAGGAAATGAGAATCTAAGCTGGACACGCTATGATTCAACTGTTCCACAGAGGTTTCCGGTTACCTCAAACTAACTCACCTGACCCTCTTGGCTCCGCCCCCTTCCTCCAGGTGGCCTGTGACCTGCTGAGGAGGATCATCCGCATCCTTCACCTGAGTAAAAGGCTCCAGGTTCAGCTGCAGGGAGGCAGCAGAGAGATCAGCAAGGCTGCCCAGAGCCTCAACGAGCTGGGTAGGGATGGAGGACCCTTAATATATATAATATATATATATATATATATATATATATATATATCTACATTAGGTTAGAGCTGGGTAGGGAGAACCAATAATAAATAAATATAAATATATATATATATAAATATTTATAAATATATATAAATATATATATATATATAAATATATAAATATATAAATATAAATATATATATATAAATATAAATATATATATATATATATATACACACACATACACACACACCTATTATTGATCCTTTGAGAAGTTCCTCAGTGAAACTGAAGCTCCAAGACGTCACATACAGACTGATATAAAACTCCAGGGTGACCCGGGTCTCTAGTGATCTCTAATGGTCTCTAGTGGTCTCTAGTGGACTCAGTGACCTGGTGTCATCACAGTGAAGTGCAGCTGATTCTCAGCATGTTGCTGCTGTTATTTATCTGATATGATGTCCTCAGTTATCACAGGACACACACACACACACACACACACACACACACACACACACACACACACACACACAGGTGGTGGTATTTATTGTGCAGCAGTAACTGATCCAACATCCCAACTATTCCTGAAATCACTTCCTAGAACCAGTGGACAGTAATAGTTGAATGAAATGTTCCAGCCTCCATCGGGACTATAATTAATTAATAAGGTAATTATTAGTTTAATTAATATTAAACATGAGGGTCAGAGTTGACGCTAACCCTGGATGAAACATCCTGATGTGAACATCACTCAGTAAATGTTAAACTCATTAATAATGAAGCTGGTTTAGTTTGTGTTCATCATGTTTATTGATCATTTTAAATCACAACTGATGTTTATTGGTTATTGATTCTATTCCTCATTGATCAATAATCATCAACAGACACTTGACTGAAGCAGATTCATCCACTAATATGTTAAGATGTTAAATAAATATCACTTTAGGGTCCATTTAGAACAGATAGACATGAGATTAATAGTGATTATTGATAATCTATAACTGATATTATACATTAATAGTGATTATTGATAATCTATAACTGATATTATACATTAATAGTGATTATTGATAATCTATAACTGATATTATACATTAATAGTGATTATTGATAATCTATAACTGATATTATACATTAATAGTGATTATTGATAATCTATAGATTCTTGATTTTTAGCCTCAAATCACCAGATTGCTGCATTTAAATGAAGATTTCTGATGTATTTTTTATTTTCTAACCTTACTTCATGACAGGTCTGATATCTACTCAGACCTTGTTGTTTTTTGTGGTATCTGGGTTCAACGTTCTGTGATATTTTCGGCATCAGATCAGATTTCATCATGACAGTTCTTCCATGCAGCGAGCCAAGTCTCTAGTGTCCTTCAGCCCCGTCCACCAGGGTGGGATGAACCATCACCAACATCATGTTGGACCTCATTAAAACACCAGAACTAATTAAGTCAAACATCTGCAGAAGGTCTGAAACCAGGAGAGTCGATGCTGTTTAATGGTGGAGTGGTCATTGAAGTGTTGTTGGTGGTTATTTCATCATGGAGAAGATCTGAAACATGATGGTTTGATGCTTCAGTCTCTAACTTCCATTAATAATAAGTCGCAGCTCGTTGCTTTGGTTGCAGCAGTTTAGCAGCATGTTAATGGAAATGATGTTTACAGTGATGGAGTTGAGGCCAAATAGAACATTCACTCAGTGATGATGATAATTCTGAATTAAATCATGTCCCAATTTATAACACGTCGTTCAAAATAGAAGTTTTATGCTAAAAATTACAAAAGCTGCACCAATAAATGAATGGATTTCTCTACGTTTGTATGGATTCTCCTAAATTTAGAAAACTAATGTCGACATAAACAGTTCACCTTCACATTGAGGTATATTGATTGTAGGTATACGCGTAGAGAAGCGCGGGTATACGCGTAGAGAAGTGTAGGTATACGCGTAGAGAAGCGCGGGTATACGCGTAGAGAAGCGTAGGTATATGCGTAGAGAAGTGTAGGTATACGCGTAGAGAAGTGTAGGTATACGCGTAGAGAAGTGTAGGTATACGCGTAGAGAAGTGTAGGTATACGCGTAGAGAAGTGTAGGTATACGCGTAGAGAAGTGTAGGTATACGCGTAGAGAAGTGTAGGTATATACGTAGAGAAGTGTAGGTATACGCGTAGAGAAGCGCGGGTATACGCGTAGAGAAGTGTAGGTATATGCGTAGAGAAGCGCGGGTATACGCGTAGAGAAGCGCGGGTATACGCGTAGAGAAGTGTAGGTATATACGTAGAGAAGCAGGAACATGTTGTGTTTTTTATCTGTTTATTACAAACGGTGCCAAACAATATCAAGGAGTTCTATGACTGTACATTCCTCTCATGTTAAACTAAAGTCTAGTTTCGACTTCTACGTACGTAGCTACAGCATTGACGCAGACCCCTATACCGTAGACCATATGTGTCCAACCCAAGGCTCAGGGCCCAAATCTGGGCCGCCACCTCATTTCCTGTGGCCCCTTTATAGAGAGACATGTTTAATAATTAATAATTGCATCAGCTGATTTTTAAATTCTGTTTAAAATCTTAGAAAATTGTCACCATCACTATTATGAGTGGAGAGGTAATTATCTAATATAATAACATATAATAATAATAATAATAATATGTAGATACATAGATATGATCTTTATAATTGTCAAGGTCTGATGCTGTAGCTACGTAGTAGAATAATAAACTAGAATTTAGAAGTATAAACTAGACTTAACACGCAGTGCTGCTTAAATACAGAGAAATGACTGCATTGTCCTTGATAACCACTCCACGACATTCCACAATAAATATCAATAACTTACCCTCTGAATGCACACAATGCCTATTTCAACACTGAGGCAATAATTAACCATAGATGATCAAAGTACTTACTGTATAAACATCCCTTTCTGTATCTTAAGGAATTCTTCACCTTTTTTTATTCCACTGATCAAATCTCATTTGTGAGGTCATTATATTATTATTCATTAATAAGCTGCCAAAGATTTCTGTACTTATCATTAATGAGTGAGCCTTAGTTGTTTAATATATTTCCCTATAGTCACATTTCATTCATTCATCTTCTACACCCACTTACTCCTCATTAGGGTCACATGGTCTGCTGCAGCCAATCACAGCACATTACAGGTGAGAGGCAGGATCCACCCAGACAGGTAGCCGCCTATCATGAAACACACACACACACACACACACACACACACAAAATCCCTCCTATGGTGAGTCTAACCCTAACCCAATTAACCTCAGCGTGTTTTTGGACTGTGGGAGGAAGCTGGAGAAAACCCAACAGACACAGAGAGAACATGAAACTCCACACAGAAAGGTCCCAGGTCGCCCATAGTCACTGTCATTTGATTTTTCACAATATTTCCACTTCTATTTGCATCAACACATACTCCATAGTTTCCTCTTCTAGATTTGACATATTCTACATATCTACATCACAGTTAATCTGTCACTCGGCCTCCTGCGAGCTCAGACACTTCTGTCTGGCGTCCGTGTCCTCAAAAGTCACCTTCTTGTTCCTCCGGGGGTCGATCCAGGAGTTGTGGATGACCACGTTGTTGGGCGTGGGGTCGGCCTCCACCACGGACACCACCCTCTTCTTCATCTTGCTCTTGAGGACCTTCTGGAACTTCTGTCTGGTGAAGGCGTAGAGCAGCGGGTGGGAGACGGTGGTCCCGTAGGCCATGACCAGGAAGCCCAGGCGGAGTCTGGCGGTGAGGTGGCTGGGTCCGGCGCTGAGGATCAGGGTGTTCAGCACGGTGATGGGCGTCCAGCACAGCAGGAAGGTGGAGATGATGAGCAAGGACATCCTGAAGACGCGTTTCTGCCGCTCCCGTCGCTCCCGGTGACGCCTCACTGCCCTCCTCAGAGCGATGATTACCGACACTGATGCCCGCATCCCCAGCGGGGCGCCGCCCCCCCGGACCCCCGCCGTGCTGCTCTGGGAGGCGTCGGTGGACTCCGGTTGAGTCAGAGAGATGGTGTTTTTGCTCTTTGGCTTCTTCTTGGGCAGGTTGTGCTGGAAACGGGTTCCAATGCGGATGTTCAGCGCCTGCAGGATCTTGTAGTACGTCACCAGCATCACCACGGCCGTGAAAAAGAAGATGGGGATCTGGGCCAGCAGGTGGTAGTACAAGCCCGGCTCGGTCGAGTACTCGTTGGCGTGGGTGAGGGTCCGGTTCACCAGGTCAGAACCAAAGTCCACAAAGAAGCCCACCTCCATGAACGGGACCAGGAAGCTGAGGAAGGACAGGGTCCAGATGGACCCCAGCAGGGCCACGGCCCGGCCCATCGTCAGCACGCGGTTGGCTGGACGCACCGAGATGTCGTAGCGGTCTACGGTGATGGCTAGCACGTTAGCAGCGGTGGCTACGCTAGCGAAGGAGACGCACGCCTCGTGGAAGCAGCAGATCATGGCCGAGTCGGCCTCCAGGGGAAGGAGCACGACCACGGCCGTCAGAGGGATGCAGCAAACACACACCTGGATAAATCAGATAAATCTAATTAATCAGCACCAGGTGGAGCTAGAAGATATGATCTTATCAATAACCTCAGTCATCAGGACTGGAACACACAGCTGGTTTGGTTGGGAATCACTGGCCCATGTTTTCAAATCCTGATTATCTTCATATAGTAGTAGTTGTTTTATTCAGGCTAATGGTAAAATATACTGTAAACCACATTTTTATCAAATTTACCATACATTTTGGTAGAATGGGTATATTACTAATATCAATATTTCAATGAAAGTAATTCTGTCCCGTTTTCCAAAATATCTACCTATAACAAGTTGTATCATGACTTTGCCTAAATTTTACAATGCTACCATATTTTTTGGCACTTTAAAACCCCTTTAATTCTCTCAAACATCCACAGTGTGTTTAAACTATGAAGCTGCACCACTTGATGCTTATGGGGCAGATTTCAAACTCAAGGTGCTATAAAACAGCTGTGATAGAATTAAAGATGAATGAATCAATGGTAGAGAAGTGGAGGAAGCATAAAGATAAAGACCAAGAAGAGAGAGATGACCACAGACATGTCTCAGTTGGATAAAGTTTTAATGAGCCTTAAAATCAGGTGAGCCATATTATTTAAAATGGGTCGTTCATTGATATTTTGCCTTATAATCTAGAAAATACAGTAAATTAATGCATAGCTCATAGTTTAGTGTCTTTAGAGCATTATCTGTGTTTAAATCCTTCACATTATTGGTGAAGTATTGTCTCTTTCTGTCCAGGTGTTTTAATGGGTATGAAAAGAGGTCATTAGTTCTGGCCGTGGACGAAGAGCTGAAATTTATTATATTATTCTTCGAGGATTCGTCTGTGTTCAGAACAGACTAAACATCCAAAAACACAGGACTTTGGAACTGGTGGCTCCAGCTGTGAAATAGAATGACTAAAGACAGCGATTAACAGGTTAAAGGCTAAATATCCTGATTGTTTAACTGATCCAGACACAGGTTGTTTGGTGAACCTTCCCAACCCTTAAAAAAAAAAGCTAAAACTCACCAACACGTCCACCACATGCAGGTTCATGGTGATGATGTTGGAGACGGAGCTGATGAGGTTCTGTTTCATACAATACAGAACCAGAACCGTGAGGTTGGAGCTCAGACCCAGAACTATCTCCAACAGCAGGAAAACAGTCACAGAAACCTGGAGAAACAGAAAGAACATGGTTGTGTAGTGTCCATTAGTGGATTCATCTCTACATTATCTTTATTAATCCATTAGTTAGATGCAAAAACTGTTTCCCAAAGTGATGAACTTAAATGTTATTTTGTCCACAATCCAAAAACATTCAGTTCATTTTCATAGAAGACTAAAGAAACTAGGAAATATGAACATTTGGGAATAGTTGGTGATATTAGTAATGTTATTAGATTAATAGTGAATAAGACTAATCACTGCAGCTCTAATACTTTAAAGAGAGTTTTGTGAATGGGTTTTAGCAGCAGGAGGACGTTCTGCAGTCATGTGACATGGATGTCATCAGAACGCCTCTCTACCTGGAAGCTGATTGGATAGATGGCCTCGGAGGAGGTCGTGTCAGGGTCGTAGGGGTCGTAGGGGTCGGCGGTGTCCAGCACCGTTGTGTTGGTCATGGCGGCGGGAGAAACCAACAGTGGAGACGTGTGCATTATCCTGATGGAAGAGACCTGGACAGTTAAAGGTTGAAGGAGTTGGTTTTGACCAGATTTGACTTGGAAACAACTAGACATGATGATATGTGGTGTTTTAAAGGCGACTTCTTTAATATCCTGAAGTATAACACATCAAGTCAGACTCCTGATTTACAGGAAAACTTTACTTTTAAGGATCCTCCAGTGAGGATATGGTGGTGTTTTTTATTTTTCTTGTAAACCTCAGGATACAGAGGTTTACAAGGTTTATTTTTAAAAAAATATTAATATTCTATTAATTTATTATGTCAGAAATCTCCTACATGTTCAGTTCCACAAAATCTGACCAGCTCAATTAATTGATTGTCCAGGTGTGTGGAAGAGAGGAAATAAGTTGAAGTTGTTCCACTTTCTGTGGGTAAAACTGAAGGAAACAAGATTTTCTTGAGGCTTTTTGATCTTAGTGAGACTTCTGACCCATAAGCAGCAGAAAAACTCCCAGAACGACACGGACGACATGAACGTTAGAACGACCTGCCTGCGTGTCCTGGTTTGTTTGCTGAGCCTAAATAAAACCAACGCAGCAGTATTTGGGTCATGGGCCTGTTTCCTCCTGTGGTTTGGACTAAAGAAAGCTGCTGCAGGTGTGATGGAAGCTGAACTCACCCGTCCTCCTATGGAGGAAGCTGCTGCAGCACGTCAGACCGTCCCATCATCTTCAGTTCATCCACTCCATCCCAGCACCCTTTGGTGAAATGTGACAATAGAAACGGCTCCTTTAGTTCTGGGGGAAACTGAGAGAAAAGTCCTGATTGTCAGCCTGAGAACTGGGTCCAGCCCCGCCCCCCTTCATGTGGTCTGCAGCATCAGAGCTGAGATCAATGCCTTCATTCATGCTGACCTCTGTCTGGTCATTGTCCGTGGTGCCTGGACGCTGCCTCCACTATCATCTCAGACCATGGTGATGGTGATATCCTCGATGCTGGGAAGTTTTTGCTTTTCAAGAATTTCACTGAAGGTCTGGATGTGGTGAACCTTATTAAAACCGTGTCAGGTGTTTGGTTCCATATTCCAGGAAGAAAACAAGCCTTTTTTACGTCCTGCTGACCCAGAGGCGACGGTGATGGCCGTCAGCTGCAGTTATAACGTTTTTTTCCGTGAAAAACATCAAATCCACCTGGGAAATAACCAAGATGCTGAAATGAGACTGATTGACCATTATTATTATTATTTTTTTTTTGGACAAGTCACTTTTTTTAAACCAATCATGATTTATTGGAATTATCATGAAATATTAAAAATACCCAACCTGACCTGGATAATTTAGTAAAAGATGGATGGATGCTCCAAAAATAGTTGCTGCATTTTCCTTTCAGTTTAATTCCATGAAGTTTGGATCGTTGTACCATTAAAATCCTTGATCCAACCATGAAAAACATCAAATCCACCTTATTTCAAACTGTGTCAGGTGTTTGGTTCCATATTCCAGAGAATGAAAAGAAGCTTCCAACAGAACGAAAACAGGCTTGTTGTTTGTTTTTTTGACCCAGAGGTCATCACATCTTCCACTTCCACAACTTCCTCCTCCCTGTTCAGCCTTCACAGGCCTCCAGGGAGGAACTGATGGAGGACGTCATGTCGTGACCTCCTCTCGCCTCCTCTCGCCGCTGTCGGCCATCTTTGATCCTGCGGAGGGAGAAGATGGAGATTTCAGAGAAATAATAAAGAAATGTCACGTTGACAGCAGCATCATATAATTCCCACCTGATTCCAGCTCGTTAATCATCATCCACCGACAGATAGTTAACTTTTCCTGTTTAATCAGGTCCTGATGCTCAGCCTTTAGTCTTTGATGGTTCTCATCATGTTCTGCTGAGGAAATGGAGGTCAGGACCTGATTCTTATCAGATTCATGTTTAAACTGAGGATGGACTCAGTCCAGGACTCTGCTGGACCGTCCTGGTCCAAGACTCAGCTGGACCGTCCTGGTCCAGGACTCAGACACGTCAACCTGCTTTATCAAACGGTCACAGTCTGAAGGGTTTCTATTGAACCAGATTATCGGCCACATTGACTAATTCACTGATCAGATAATCCTGGATGTTTAGATACAGGTTCATCACGTTTTAGATCCACTTATTGGGGGAACGACCTTTAGGAAACATGGAACGTTTTGAGAACTTTGGCTTCTTTTGTTAAACAAACAAAACATGTTCTTGTTACTGAAATGAATTCTGGATAATCAAGGAAACTGAGATATATTTTCTTCAGCAGATGTTGTGATGTCTGTGAAGAAAATGACACTAGATGTGGTTTAAACATTAGAACTCACACATGAAGCGGTTATTTGTTTATTGTACATTAGCTGCTGTTTTGGGTTTAACTACAGCAAAGCCCTTGCTGTGCTCTAAGTTTTTATTGATTGTTCTCTTGCTAAACGCTGTATTGGCTGCAGGATGAAGTGGTTTCAAGATAGATGCTCGTCGTTGATGCTGCAAACTCATCAGAGTCCAGATCAATACTGGCTGGGATCAGCTTCTTCTCTTTATTAACGTTTATTTGAAGGTTGACAAAGACGCCAAATGTCCATTTAAATGTCCATTTAAAGGCTGCGTTGTTGCAGCGCCGGTGAGGGCCGTCAGCTGCAGTTTTAACGTTTTTCCTGCTTTTATTGAGCTGTTGACAGGAACCGAGGAGCGAGGGTTATGATTCACAACAGAAGCCTCGACTGGAACCAAACTGGCCTCGTGACGGCCACGTGGCAAACGTACAAAATATCTGGTGCCGTGCACGGACTATTTTCAGCGTCCACCACACGCTGGTTGTGGATTACACTGGACCTCACACTTTGACCCTAAAAACCATGAAAAACATCAAATCCACCTGGGAAATAACCAAGATGCTAAAATGAGATCAATTGACCATTATTATTTTTCTTTTTTTTGTATAAGTCACTTTTTTCACCCAAATTTATTGGTATTATCATGAAATACTAAAAAAACCCAATCTGACCTGGATAATTTAGTAACAGATGGATGGATGTTCCAAAAATAGTTACTGTATTTTCCTTTCAGTTTAATTCCATGAAGTTTGGATCGTTGTACCATTAAAATCCATCCATCCATCCATCCATCCATCCAAAGAAATCACTCCCTAGTATTCAGTAAATCCACAGCGTTTCCATGCAGCTTTTCTAGTCCAGCGACCACTCACAGCTCTACAACACATGCCAGCTTTCACACATTCACTCACACATTCATACTCTATTATTAGTGGATGACCCGCTCCACCTCCTGAGCCTCAGCTTAAGGTGGAGAAGCGTAAATCCAACCACTTTATCAGCCGTGGTGGTAGATGCTCTCCATACTCTGCTGCTCACAATAGCTGATGCATTTCCTGCATTTTTCAGTGGCTCTACCAAATTAACAGCTCGTTTAACAAAGGATGAGGTCTGAAGCTGGGTCGTGTTGATGGATTTGGACCTGGACCCGACCAGCCAATTTAAAAACATGCTAATTTCTAGAAAAATACACAATTTATAATAATTTACTGTGATTAAGCACCTACTACTGATTATACACATAATAATTCCTAGAAAAATACCCAATTTACAGGTTGTCTGGAGCTGGGTTTAAAATATATCTGTCTAAATGACACTGAGGTCTGAAAAATAGTCAACAGAAAATCGTTTTAGCCTCACTAATGTTTTTTATTTACTAGGAAAAGCTACCAAACATTGATTGTTTCAGCTTCTCTAACATGAACGTTGTGCATTCATGTCATAAAAAGAAATGTAAGTTGAATTGTTGATTGCCCTAACCCTAACCCTCTGCTTCTTTGAACAAAGGAAAATCACTGCTAACCCCGACGTTAACCCCGACGCTAACCCCGACGCTAACCCCGACGCTAACCCCGACGCTAACCCCGACGCTAACCCTGACCCTGTGTTTTCTGTGATTCTACGTTGATCTGTAACGGCACCGGAACTAAAAAAGTTCCGGTGCCGTTTACCACCTAAAAAAATACTTTTTAAAACATCTTTTAAAGGTACAGATTGTAGTTCCTGGCATCATCTGGTGGTGAGGTTGTCGATTTCAGTTTATTTATCTATACGTCCAACAAAGATTTGGATATTTGACGTTTGTAGCAGTCTAACGTAGTTCACCTTTTTTTTTAAATGTAAGAAGCTAATAATGTGAAAACTGTCCAATAATTAATTAAAAACACTTTTATTGTGTTAATGGACAGAAGAAATAATAAAAACGTAAGCCTTATCAGTTCAAGACTTTTATTACGTTATCGTCGTTATTACGACTTTTATTCTGTTATCGGTCGTTATTACGACTTTTATTCTGTTATCGGTCGTTATTACGACTTTTATTATGTTATCGCCGTTATTACGACTTTTATTACGTTATCGCCGTTATTACGACTTTTATTACGTTATCGGCCGTTATTACAACGTTTATTCTGTTATCGGCCGTTATTACGACTTTTATTACGTTATCGGCCGTTATTACAACGTTTATTCTGTTATCGGCCGTTATTACGACTTTTATTACGTTATCGGCCGTTATTACAACGTTTATTCTGTTATCGGCCGTTATTACGACTTTTATTACGTTATTGGCCGTTATTACAACGTTTATTCTGTTATCGGCCGTTATTACGACTTTTATTACGTTATCGGCCGTTATTACAACGTTTATTCTGTTATCGGCCGTTATTACGACTTTTATTACGTTATCGGCCGTTATTACGACTTTTATTCTGTTATCCGTTATTACGACTTTTATTACGTTATCGGCCGTTATTACGACTTTTATTACGTTATCGGCCGTTATTACGACTTTTATTACGTTATTGGCCGTTATTACAACGTTTATTCTGTTATCGGCCGTTATTACGACTTTTATTACGTTATCGGCCGTTATTACGACTTTTATTACGTTATCGGCCGTTATTACGACTTTTATTCTGTTATCGGCCGTTATTACGACTTTTATTACGTTATCGGCCGTTATTACGACTTTTATTCTGTTATCCGTTATTACGACTTTTATTACGTTATCGGCCGTTATTACGACTTTTATTACGTTATCGCCGTTATTACGACTTATATTACGTTATCGCCATTATTACGACTTTTATTACGTTATCGCCGTTACTACGACTTTTATTACGTTATCGCCGTTATTACGACTTTTATTACGTTATCGGCCGTTATTACGACGTTTATTACGTTATCGGCCGTTATTACGACGTTTATTACGTTATCGGCCGTTATTACGACGTTTATTACGTTATCGGCCGTTATTACGACTTTTTCTTCTGCTGCAGATCGTTGGTTCCTTGGATGAAAACTGGATTTAGTAAAAACATCAGCTTCTGTCTTTAAACGGTTTGTTCGTTGTGGTTTTTAATAGTCTCATCAGTGACTCTTCCTGAGTTGAATTGAATTCTTGACTAATTTAACGTGTCCGGTGTGAATGTGTCCTCTGGTTGACCTCTTGAGGAAACATTCACACTGATCTTCCTGCTGCAGCAGCTTCTCCTTCAGTCAAATTATTCTCCACTTAGAATAATCGCTGCTCGACACCATGAGTCACAGCAACATGTCAGAGCTGCGTGTTTATCTGCAGCTTAGCGTGTTTATTTTAGAGGCTTCATTGCTGTCAGCGTGTTCCTTAGTTTACCTCAAATGTCTGTTAGTTTACCTCCAGATGGACGATTCCAGCTCTGTCCCAGCGCCTTTTCCTTCAGCCTTTTCCTTCAGCCTTTTGCTTCAGCCTTTTCCTTCAGCCTTTTCCTCGGTTTCCTCCGTTTCTTGTCCTCCTTCCTGAGTCGTAGTGCTTCTTGTTCCTCAGGTGATGACAGTTCCAGCTCAGCTACTCGTTGTTTTCAGACATCACACGTCAGGCTGCTGAAATTCAACCGGTAGAAACCACACAGCCAGAGATTCTGCTGCCTCCTCCTCCTGCTGCTCCTCCTCCTCCTCTCTGCTTCTTTCTCTCTCTCCATCCTGTTTTCTGCTCTGTCTCCTCCTCCTCCTCCTCCTCCTCCTCCTCCTCCTCCTCCTTTTACACCTCTTCTCTCCACTGATTGCATTCACAAAGCAGATTAACACTTTTTTTCATCACTCTCTGTTTCTTTGTTTTCTGTTGCCTTTATTTTTTATTTTATTTGCATTTTTAAAGATTTTATAACGAGACAAAAAACATAAATAAATAATTAACTCTAATAATTATATATTATATATATTATTAATTATATAGAATTAGATATTTCAAAGCTATATATATATATAACCAGTCACTATAGATTCTGTTAGACTAGACACATTTTTCCATTCCATTTCATCTGATTCTCATTATTTTTACATATATTTAATTTAGAAGATCCTTTTTTTCTGAGTTTTTCAAATAATAAAACTATTAAAATACTAAAATTAACCCTCCTCCTCCTCCTCTTCCTCCTCCTCCTCCTCCTCCTGTCTGTGAGGTAGCTATTGATGGGGTTAGTTCTCCTGGTCGTCACTATAGCAACGAGGCAGCTTTATACATCAGTCCACCTGTTGACTGTGATGACAACACCTGGTTCACCCTTCAGTGGTTAAACTACATTTGTCTCTATGTGTTTATCTGAGAGGTCGATGGTTTCAGCTGTAGTTCACACCTGTAGAGGCTGTAGTAGTTTACACCTGTAGAGGCTGTAGTAGTTTACACCTGTAGAGGCTGTAGTAGTTTACACCTGTAGAGGCTGTAGTAGTTTACACCTGTAGAGGCTGTAGTAGTTTACACCTGTAGAGGCTGTAGTAGTTTACACCTGTAGAGGCTGTAGTAGTTTACATCTGTAGAGGCTGTGGTAGTTTACACCTGTAGAGGCTGTAGTAGTTTACATCTGTAGAGGCTGTAGTAGTTTACATCTGTAGAGGCTGTGGTAGTTCACACCTGTAGAGGCTGTGGTAGTTCACACCTGTAGAGGCTGTGGTAGTTTACACCTGTAGAGGCTGTAGTAGTTTACATCTGTAGAGGCTGTAGTAGTTTACACCTGTAGAGGCTGTGGTAGTTTACACCTGTAGAGGCTGTAGTAGTTTACATCTGTAGAGGCTGTAGTAGTTCACACCTGTAGAGGCTGTGGTAGTTCACACCTGTAGAGGCTGTGGTAGTTCACACCTGTAGAGGCTGTGGTAGTTCACACCTGTAGAGGCTGTAGTAGTTTACATCTGTAGAGGCTGTAGTAGTTTACACCTGTAGAGGCTGTGGTAGTTTACACCTGTAGAGGCTGTGGTAGTTTACACCTGTAGAGGCTGTGGTAGTTTACACCTGTAGAGGCTGTGGTAGTTTACACCTGTAGAGGCCGTGGTAGTTTACATCTGTAGAGGCTGTAGTAGTTTACACCTGTAGAGGCTGTAGTAGTTTACACCTGTAGAGGCTGTAGTAGTTTACACCTGTAGAGGCTGTAGTAGTTTACACCTGTAGAGGCTGTAGTAGTTTACACCTGTAGAGGCTGTGGTAGTTCACACCTGTAGAGGCTGTGGTAGTTCACACCTGTAGAGGCTGTGGTAGTTTACACCTGTAGAGGCTGTAGTAGTTTACATCTGTAGAGGCTGTAGTAGTTTACATCTGTAGAGGCTGTGGTAGTTCACACCTGTAGAGGCTGTGGTAGTTCACACCTGTAGAGGCTGTGGTAGTTCACACCTGTAGAGGCTGTGGTAGTTTACACCTGTAGAGGCTGTAGTAGTTTACACCTGTAGAGGCTGTGGTAGTTTACATCTGTAGAGGCTGTAGTAGTTTACACCTGTAGAGGCTGTAGTAGTTTACACCTGTAGAGGCTGTAGTAGTTTACACCTGTAGAGGCTGTAGTAGTTTACACCTGTAGAGGCTGTAGTAGTTTACACCTGTAGAGGCTGTAGTAGTTTACACCTGTAGAGGATGTCGTAGTTTGCACCTGTAGAGGATGTCGTAGTTTGCACCTGTAGAGGATGTCGTAGTTTGCACCTGTAGAGGATGTCGTAGTTTGCACCTGTAGAGGATGTCGTAGTTTGCACCTGTAGAGGATGTCGTAGTTTGCACCTGTAGAGGCTGTCGTAGTTTGCACCTGTAGAGGCTGTCGTAGTTTACAGTGTTTTTTTCTGTTTTTCATTGGTTTTCATTGTTTTTTCAGCAGATCAGCCTTTTTTTCCTGAGGTCCTGAGGTTTCTCCTCCTGCTGTTTCTTTACGTTGGAGACGCTGTCAAACATTTTTCTTGTTGAAACTGTAAAACGTTGTGTAAATACCTCCAGATGTTCTCAGCTTTGTTTTCATCAGAGGTTCCAGGTCCACATGGAACAGACTTAGCAGTTATTCTCTCATATCTGGATTTATTATAGTTTATACTTAGAATTTACATGTGATGTCACACAATCCAAAGAAACTCCCAGCAAAGAATTTAAACTGGTCTGGATCTGGATTTAGTCTGAACTGCAGCAACAAGGAGACTTTGCTGCTCTGACTTACTTAAATTCTGCTTATTGAACTCAACATGAACACATTATTAGTCCTCAGTCCATAGGTTCTAAAATGATATAGGGTCTAAAATGTTCATCTTAGGTGCATTTTCTCTGTGAGACACAAGATCTAAAAAAATCTCCTGTGTGTAGGAGATGTTGTTGTTGTTGTTTAGGAGGATGTTGTTGTTGTTGTTGTTTAGGAGGATGTTGTTGTTGTTTAGGAGGATGTTGTTGTTGTTTAGGAGGATGTTGTTGTTGTTGTTTAGGAGGATGTGTAGGAGGATGTTGTTTTTTAGGAGGATGTGTAGGAGGATGTTGTTTTTTAGGAGGATGTGTAGGAGGATGTTGTTTTTTAGGAGGATGTGTAGGAGGATGTTGTTTTTTAGGAGGATGTGTAGGAGGATGTTGTTTTTTAGGAGGATGTGTAGGAGGATGTTGTTGTTTAGGAGCTGATTTTTCTGATCAAAGTGACTCTTCTCATAATAAAGATCATATTAAAATATCACTTGAAGCTGTTTTCCTTTTCCAGGAAATCACGTCTCTAGTGAATGAAGATGTGTGAAAACATCTTATCATTATTCTTATGATATAATTATTTAGTGGAATGGTGTCGTTTTCAGGTGAAATCGCAGCCATCAACACATCGTTCCTGTGTGATTCAGCAGCAGTAAAGTGAATATTTCTGCTGTGATCTCAGGTTTTTTCAGAGCTGGTGGGTAGAAAAACTGCTTTAGAGACGAGATGACGAATAAAACTACGTCCACGTCTCCTCCACAAGATTCAGTTTATATGAAAACAACTAACATTTATGATGTTAAAATCCATGGATGCTGCATATTTATCTATGAATATATTTATATCATATATAAATCTAAAAATGATCTATAAATATAATAATCTATTTTATATCCCTGTTGTTTATTTGCATCCAGACTACCTGTCCCAGGGTGTGGATCTCAGTGGTCTGGAGGTCATCGAGTCTGACCTGCTGCTGATCAGCAGAGCTCGGCTGGAGGTGGAGAACCAGGCCCAGAGGCTGCTGGAGCAGGGCATGGAGATCCAGGTATAATAATCATTATACTGTATCACCCGTAATCAATACAGGTATAAACCACACCCATAATCAATACGGGTATAAACCACACCCGTAATCAATACGGGTATAAACCACACCCGTAATCAATACGGGTATAAACCACACCCGTAATCAATACGGGTATAAACCACACCCGTAATCAATACGGGTATAAACCACACCCGTAATCAATACGGGTATAAACCACACCCGTAATCAATACGGGTATAAACCACACCCGTAATCAATACGGGTATAAACCACACCCGTAATCAATACGGGTATAAACCACACCCATAATCAATACGGGTATAAACCACACCCATAATACGGGTATAAACCACACCCATAATCAATACGGGTATAAACCACGCCCATAATACGGGTATAAACCACACCCATAATCAATACAGCTGCTGCTAATTAATCAATCATCACATCAGATATTATCAGTTATTAATATTCACTCATTTCTTCTCACAAAATGTAAATATTTTCTGTGATTTTATGGCTCAACATTAACTAAAATCTGTTTCTGATCTGTCAATTTATTGATTATTGATTAGTTTACATTGATTAGAGTCATCCAGGGAGTCCACTGGGTCTTAAATATTGATTATTGATTAATCAGTTTTGGCTCCTTGAAATGTCTTAATCATGATTTTATGAGATATTAAAATTATTTATATTTAATTTTAAGAGTTTGATAATTAATAGTTAATGATTATTAATAGTTAATATTTAATAATTAACAGGTAGTAATAGTTAATAATTATTAATAGTTAATAACAGTAACAGGTACTAGTAGTTAGTAACGGTTACTACTACTTAGTAACGAGTACTACTAGTTAGTAACGAGTACTACTAGTTAGTAACGAGTACTACTAGTTAGTAACGGTTACTACTACTTGGTAACGAGTACTACTAGTTAGTAACGAGTACTACTAGTTAGTAACGGTTACTACTACCTAGTAACGAGTACTACTAGTTAGTAACGAGTACTACTAGTTAGTAACGAGTACTACTACTTAGTAACGAGTACTACTAGTTAGTAACGAGTACTACTAGTTAGTAACGGTTACTACTACTTGGTAACGAGTACTACTAGTTAGTAACGAGTACTACTAGTTAGTAACAGGTACTACTAGTTAGTAACAGGTACTACTAGTTAGTAACGGTTACTACTACTTAGTAACGAGTACTACTAGTTAGTAACAGGTACTACAAGTTAGTAACGGTTACTACTACTTGGTAACGAGTACTACTACTTAGTAACAGGTACTACTAGTTAGTAACAGGTACTACTAGTTAGTAACGGTTACTACTACTTAGTAACGAGTACTACTACTTAGTAACGAGTACTACTAGTTAGTAACAGGTACTACTAGTTAGTAACATGTACTACTAGTTAGTAACATGTACTACTGGTTAGTAACGGTTACTACTACTTAGTAACGAGAAGTACTAGTTAGTAACGGGAACTAGTAGTTAGTAACGGGTACTAGTAGTTAGTAATGGGTACTACTAGTTAGTAACAGGTACTACTGGTTAGTAACGGTTACTACTACTTAGTAACGAGTAGTACTAGTTAGTAATGGGTACTAGTAGTTACTAACGGGTACTAGTAGTTAGTAATGGGTACTACTAGTTAGTAAGGGGTACTACTAGCTAGTAACGGGTACTACTAACAGGTACTACTAGTTAGTAACAGGTACTAGTAATTCAGGTACTCCAGTAGTTTATACACTAGGAATTTATCATGTTTACTTTTTGTCGCTGGTGTGAAGGAGGCGTTTTCTACTCCCACGTTAGACAATAAGCTTAAAATTACACACACACACACTGATACACACACACACTGATACACACACACACTGATACACACACACTCTGATACACACACACACTGATACACACACTGATACACACACACACTGATATACACACACTGATACACACACACACTCTGATACACACACACACTGATACACACACACACTGATACACACACACACACTGATACACACACACACTGATACACACACACTCTGATACACACACACTGATACACACACACACTGATACACGCACGCACTGATACACACACACTCTGATACACACACACTCTGATACACACACACTGATACACACACACACTGATACACACACACTCTGATACACACACACACTGATACACACTCTGATACACACACACACTCTGATACACACACACACTGATACACACTCTGATACACACACACTCTGATACACACACACTCTGATACACACACACACTGATACACACACTGATACACACACACACTGATACACACACACACTCTGATACACACACACACACTAATACACACACACACTGATACACACACACACTCTGATACACACACACACTCTGATACACACACACACACACACTGATACACACACACACTGATACACACACACTCTGATACACACACACACTGATACACACACACACTGATACACACACACACTGATACACACACACTCTGATACACACACACTGATACACACACACTGATACACACACACACTGATACACACACACACTGATACACACACACTCTGATACACACACACACTGATACACACACACACTGATACACACACACTCTGATACACACACACTGATACACACACACTGATACACACACACACACTGATACACACACACACTCTGATACACACACACTCTGAGACACACACACACTGATACACACACACTCTGATACACACACACACTCTGATACACACACACACACTCTGATACACACACACTCTGATACACACACGCACACTGACACACACGCACACTGATACACACACACTCTGATACACACACACTCTGATACACACACACACTGATACACATACACACACTCTGATACACACACACTCTGATACACACACACACTGATACACATACACACACTCTGATACACACACACTCTGATACACACACACACACTCTGATTCACACACACACTGTCAGCTGGGAGGTGTGTGTTATATAAGGCGTGTGGGAGCAGCAGTCCATCTGGTGAGTAGGAGTCATCTGACCAACCAGAACCTCCCCCTCCTCCTCTCAGCCAATCACAGCTCTGTGAGTGGTCACATGACCTGGTGGCGTTTCAGCTGTCGTTTGATGTTTGTTCCATTTAAACACGTTTAGATGAGGAGAATCTGAGCCACGTTGGTTTTGTTGGATGCTTTAATTCTGTCTGAGAATAAAAATAAAATCCCAGAATCAAGAATAAAGGATATGGAAGCACATTTCTACTAAAACACTGAGTAATGAACAAAACAACAACTCTGTTAAACTTATTTCTATTTAAACAAATAATATAACTATAGAAAGATTAAAGGGTTGAAACTAACAACTATTCTGATAAATCTATTGATTATTAAATTGATTAATTTATTAATAGTCTGGATCATTAAATGGTTTAAATGTGGATCAGTGTTTCTAAAGATGAAGATTCAACCTAAAATGTCTTTTTTTTGTCCAAAGATCATCAGTTTATTATTATAGAGACTAAAGAAACCAGGAAATAATCAGAGAAGAGAAGCTGGAACCAGAGAATTTACACATTTACTGATTAATCAATGACTCTAATTGACCAGGAAATCAGAATAAATGATGATTTATATTGTAGTTGACAACTACTCGATTAATTTGACTAATTATTGTAGCTCTAATTAAAACCTTTAACTGAAGAACATATGGTGGATTTAAGGACTTTTATTTTGAAAAGACAACACCAAGAACGTGGCCATTTCCATCGGCTTCCTGTCATAAAATACTTTCTCCACATATAAATATCTTTTTTGACTCCAGCAGCTTTCTGTCCAGTCTGAGGTGATTTAATCATTTTATAAAGCTCAACGTGAACTAATAACAGAGGAAAGTCTGGAACTATTAATGAATTAAATAATTACGATTACTAATGATGATTAATCATGAAGCTGAAGGAAGATTCTCATCATCAATTAACTCTCAGTGAGACTTGAACTTCCTTATATTTCTGTTGCTTTTTTCTTTTGAAATCACATTTGTACTGAATTAATTTAATTGTGATTATTAATGATGAAGAAAATCCTCCATATTTTATTAATTTATTTAATAAAAGCTTTTTTTAAATGTGTGTAACTTTATGATGAATCTGTTCAGATGATGAATTTCACTTATTTTAACCAACAGTAACCGACAGTTTTCATGATGATTGATGCATTAAAACCAGAGAACATAGAAACGCCATCATCTCATAGAGAAGGTCTATAATGAATTAACGTTGAATTCTATAATGAATTAAAGATGAATTCTATAATGAATTAAAGATGAATTCTATAATGAATTAACGTTGAATTCTATAATGAATTAAAGTTGAATTCTATAATGAATTAAAGATGAATTCTATAATGAATTAACGTTGAATTCTATAATGAATTAAAGTTGAATTCTATAATGAATTAAAGATGAATTCTATAATGAATTAACGTTGAATTCTATAATGAATTAAAGTTGAATTCTATAATGAATTAAAGATGAATTCTATAATGAATTAAAGTTGAATTCTATAATGAATTTAAGTTGAATTCTATAATGAATTAAAGTTGAATTCTATAATGAATTTAAGTTGAATTCTATAATGAATTAAAGTTGAATTCTATAATGAATTACATGCTGGCTCCTCTCAAACATGAACCAGTTTTATTGTGAAAATCAAACATGAATCTGTGATGATGAACTCGCTGTTGGGTTCAACTAAAGGATGTAATTAAATTATTTTATTTATTGAATGAGCTTCACTATTATCTCGTGGTTATGTGGTTATTTGTGTTATTGTTATTATTGGCTGGATTCCTGTTTTATTGTGTTCTAACTAATCCTCTTTATTTTTATTTTTATTTATTTATTTTATTTAATATCTGGGTCAGAACCCGACCCAGGTGGGAACAGCTCTGCAGGTTTTCTACAACCTGGGAAGTCTGAGAGAAACCATCGGATCAGTGGTGGACGGATATAAAACCACCATCCAGGAGAATATCAGCAGGGCCCTGGACATCAGAGGCCTCACTACTACTAGTACTACTACTAGAGGTACTACTACTAGTACTACTACTAGAGGTACTACTACTAGTACTACTACTAGAGGTACTACTATAATACACACAGTAATACTACACACAGTAATAATACTAGAGGTACCAAATACACACACTAACAGCCGCTGTAGTTGTAGTGATGTTTACCTGGTTTCCAGCAGATTGAAGACATAATAATATTTTATATAATAATAATATAATATTTTAATAATAATGTGACCCAGTTCATTGATCAGCATCATTTAATTCTACAGGATGTTCAGTGATGATCATTCTGCTGCTACTGGAATTAGATTTGTCTTCATTTAACTTCAATTTGTTACATTCGTGAATAAAATGAATAAAATTACTGAGGCTGTTTTATATAAAATTAACGTGCTGTTGTTGTACCTGTCCTACGTGTCCTACCTGTCCAGGTGTCCCTCCTGGCAGAGCCGTGCTGCCAACACCTGGAAACACAGCTGCCTTCAGAGCAGCACTCTGGACCAACCTGGAGAAGCTGATGGACCAGATCTGTGCTGCCTGTCGACAGGTAGAGACTCACCTGTAACACACCTGTCGTTACCTGTAGCACACCTGTCACACCTGTCCTTACCTGTAACACACCTGTAACCCCTGTCATCACCTGTAACACACTTGTAACCCCTGCCTTTACCTAACTTCACCTGTCTTCACCTGTAACACACCTGTAACCCCTGTCATCATCTGTCTTCACCTGTAACACACCTGTAACCCCTGTCATCATCTGTCTTCACCTGAAACACACCTGTCACACCTGTCTTCACCTGTAACACACCTGTAACCCCTGTCGTTACCTAACTTCACCTGTCTTCACCTGTAACACACCTGTAACCCCTGTCATCATCTGTCTTCACCTGTAACACACCTGTAACACACCTGTAACACACCTGTAACCCCTGTCTTTACCTAACTTCACCTGTAACACACCTGTAACCCCTGTCTTTACCCAACTTCACCCGTCTTCACCTGTAACCCCTGTCTTTACCTAACTTCACCTCTCTTCACCTGTAACACACCTGTAACCCCTGTCATCATCTGTCTTCACCTGTAACACACCTGTAACACACCTGTCACACCTGTCATCACCTGTAACACACCTGTAACCCCTGTCATCACCTGTAACACACTTGTAACCCCTGCCTTTACCTAACTTCACCTGTCTTCACCTGTAACACACCTGTAACCCCTGTCATCATCTGTCTTCACCTGTAACACACCTGTAACCCCTGTCATCATCTGTCTTCACCTGAAACACACCTGTCACACCTGTCTTCACCTGTAACACACCTGTAACCCCTGTCGTTACCTAACTTCACCTGTCTTCACCTGTAACACACCTGTAACCCCTGTCATCATCTGTCTTCACCTGTCTTCACCTGTAACACACCTGTAACCCCTGTCATCATCTGTCTTCACCTGTAACACACCTGTAACACACCTGTAACACACCTGTAACCCCTGTCTTTACCTAACTTCACCTGTAACACACCTGTAACCCCTGTCTTTACCCAACTTCACCCGTCTTCACCTGTAACCCCTGTCTTTACCTAACTTCACCTCTCTTCACCTGTAACACACCTGTAACCCCTGTCATCATCTGTCTTCACCTGTAAACACACCTGTAACACACCTGTCACACCTGTCATCACCTGTAACACACCTGTAACCCCTGTCTTTACCCAACTTCACCTGTCATCACCTGTAACACACCTGTCTTCACCTGTCTTCACCTGTAACACACCTGTCACACCTGTCATTACCTGTAACCCCTGTCATCACCTGTAACACACCTGTAACCCCTGTCATCACCTGTAACACACCTGTCCTCAGCTGCCACACCTGTAACGCACCTGTCTTTACCTGTAACACACCTGTAACACACCTGTCCTCACCTGTAACATACCTGTAACAAACCCATATAACCTGTCCACACCTGTAACATACCTGTAACATACCTGTAACAAACCCGTATAACCTGTCCACACCTGTAACACACCTGTAACACACCCGTAACACACCTGTCCACACCTGTCTTCATGTATCCACAGAGAGGTTAATTAAACAGCCAAAGTTTGGTCTTTTGTTTTAACAGGTTCAACATCTGCAGAAAGTTCTGATGAAGAAGAGAGACCCAGTCACTCATGTGTGCTTCATCGATGACATCATCAAGGTGAGTAGACAGAATCTACCTGGAAACAGACTGAAACATGTTTCCAGACTAATCATCATCATCAGATGTCTGTCAGTCCTGGTTCATCTAGAGTCTGTCCTCCATGGACTGGATCTCTCCTTCACTGTGCTTCTCCTCCACGTTTCTGTTTCACTGGGTTTTGGACTTTTTCCTTGTTGAGGAGGAGGATCTAAGGACGGAGGATGATATTCAGCCTGATATTCTCTGTTTTCCTGTTTTTTCCAGGATATTCAGCCTGATATTCTCTGTTTTCCTGTTTTTTCCAGGATATTCAGCCTGATATTCTCTGTTTTACTGTTTTTTCCAGGATATTCAGCCTGATATTCTCTGTTTTACTGTTTTTTCCAGGATGGTCAGCCTGATATTCTTTTCACCTTCTGGACTGATGTCACCAACCTGCTCAGTGAGGAGTTCCATCGAGCCACTGAAGGTCAGTTTACACCCAGAATCAGGTCGATTGATACACACTAAAACACACACACTAAAACACACACACTAAAACACACATACACACACACACACACTAAAACACACACTAAAACACACACACACTAAAACACACATACACACACACACACACTAAAACACACACACTATAACACACACACACTATAACACACACACACACTATAACACACACACTATAACACACACACAGACACTAAAACACACACACACTATAACACACACACACACACACTATAACACACACACACACACACTATAACACACACACACACACACTATAACACACACACACACACACTATAACACACACACTATAACACACACACAGACACTAAAACACACACACACTATAACACACACACACACACACTAAAACACACACACTATAACACACACACACACACACACACACTAAAACACTACAGAATAAAGCCAATGTTGTGACATCACTAACTCACTGATAATCCTGTTGTGACATCACTAACTCACTGATAATCATGTTGTGACATCACTAACTCACTGATAATCCTGTTGTGACATCACTAACTCACTGATAATCCTGCTGTGACATCACTAACTCACTGATAATCCTGTTGTGACATCACTAACTCACTGATAATTCTGTTGTGACATCACTAACTCACTGATAATCCTGTTGTGACATCACTAACTCACTGATAATCCTGTTGTGACATCACTAACTCACTGATAATCATGTTGTGACATCACTAACTCACTGATAATCCTGTTGTGACATCACTAACTCACTGATAATCCTGCTGTGACATCACTAACTCACTGATAATCCTGTTGTGACATCACTAACTCACTGATAATCATGTTGTGACATCACTAACTCACTGATAATCCTGTTGTGACATCACTAACTCACTGATAATCATGTTGTGACATCACTAACTCACTGATAATCCTGTTGTGACATCACTAACTCACTGATAATCCTGCTGTGACATCACTAACTCACTGATAATCATGTTGTGACATCACTAACTCACTGATAATCCTGTTGTGACATCACTAACTCACTGATAATCCTGCTGTGACATCACTAACTCACTGATAATCATGTTGTGACATCACTAACTCACTGATAATCCTGCTGTGACATCACTAACTCACTGATAATCCTGTTGTGACATCACTAACTCACTGATAATTCTGTTGTGACATCACTAACTCACTGATAATCCTGTTGTGACATCACTAACTCACTACTAATCCTGTTGTGACATCACTAACTCACTGATAATCATGTTGTGACATCACTAACTCACTGATAATCCTGCTGTGACATCACTAACTCACTACTAATCCTGCTGTGACATCACTAACTCACTGATAATCATGTTGTGACATCACTAACTCACTGATAATCCTGTTGTGACATCACTAACTCACTACTAATCATGTTGTGACATCACTAACTCACTGATAATCATGTTGTGACATCATTAACTCACTGATAATCCTGTTGTGACATCACTAACTCACTACTAATCCTGTTGTGACATCACTAACTCACTGATAATCCTGCTGTGACATCACTAACTCACTGATAATTCTGTTGTGACATCACTAACTCACTACTAATCATGTTGTGACATCACTAACTTACTGATAATCATGTTGTGACATCACTAACTCACTGATAATCCTGTTGTGACATCACTAACTCACTGATAATCCTGTTGTGACATCACTAACTCACTGATAATCCTGTTGTGACATCACTAACTCACTGATAATCATGTTGTGACATCACTAACTCACTGATAATCCTGTTGTGACATCACTAACTCACTACTAATCCTGTTGTGACATCACTAACTCACTGATAATCCTGTTGTGACATCACTAACTCACTGATAATCATGTTGTGACATCACTAACTCACTGATAATCCTGTTGTGACATCACTAACTCACTGATAATCCTGTTGTGACATCACTAACTCACTGATAATCATGTTGTGACATCACTAACTCACTGATAATCCTGTTGTGACATCACTAACTCACTACTAATCCTGTTGTGACATCACTAACTCACTGATAATCCTGCTGTGACATCACTAACTCACTGATAATCATGTTGTGACATCACTAACTCACTGATAATCCTGTTGTGACATCACTAACTCACTACTAATCATGTTGTGACATCACTAACTCACTGATAATCCTGTTGTGACATCACTAACTCACTGATAATCCTGTTGTGACATCACTAACTCACTGATAATCCTGTTGTGACATCACTAACTCACTGATAATCATGTTGTGACATCACTAACTCACTGATAATCATGTTGTGACATCACTAACTCACTGATAATCCTGTTGTGACATCATTAACTCACTGATAATCCTGTTGTGACATCACTAACTCACTGATAATCCTGTTGTGACATCACTAACTCACTGATAATCATGTTGTGACATCACTAACTCACTGATAATCCTGTTGTGACATCATTAACTCACTGATAATCCTGTTGTGACATCACTAACTCACTACTAATCCTGTTGTGACATCACTAACTCACTACTAATCCTGTTGTGACATCACTAACTCACTACTAATCCTGCTGTGACATCACTAACTCACTGATAATCCTGTTGTGACATCACTAACTCACTGATAATCCTGCTGTGACATCACTAACTCACTACTAATCCTGTTGTGACATCACTAACTCACTACTAATCCTGTTGTGACATCACTAACTCACTGATAATCCTGTTGTGACATCACTAACTCACTACTAATCATGTTGTGACATCACTAACTCACTGATAATCCTGTTGTGACATCACTAACTCACTGATAATCCTGTTGTGACATCACTAACTCACTGATAATCCTGTTGTGACATCACTAACTCACTGATAATCCTGTTGTGACATCACTAACTCACTGATAATCCTGTTGTGACATCACTAACTCACTGATAATCCTGTTGTGACATCACTAATGTCTTCCTGCTGTTCCTCAGCCTCCTCCTTCCTGAAACAGGCCTTTGAGGGTGAATATCCGAAGCTGCTGCGTCTCTATAATGACGTGTGGCGTCGCCTGCAGCAGTACAGCAGCAGCCTGCAGGGGGCGCTGCTGGACGCCTCGCTGGACCCCCCCGACCCCGCTGAAGACCTCTTCACACACGGGAAACCAGACTACAGGTGGGTTAGGACCTGGTCTGGACCTGGGTCCAGACCTGATCTGGGCCTGGGTCAGGATCTGGTCTGGACCTGGTTCTGGACCTGGTCTGGATGTCAAAAACCTTTAAAATACAGTTTTAGAATCATTCATCAGGTCTCTGTTCATTTAATTTAACATTATTAGTAACTGGTGGTGACACAGCTGTTACACACTTGTTACACACTTGTTACACACTTGTTACACACTTGTTACACACCTGTTACACACCTGTTACACACCTGTTACACACTTGTTACACACTTGTTACACACCTGTTACACACCTGTTACACACCTGTTACACACCTGTTACACACCTGTTACACACTTGTTACACACTTGTTACACACCTGTTACACACCTGTTACACACCTGTTACACACCTGTTACACACTTGTTACACACTTGTTTCATTTCTCTGTGTATTTTTACTCATTTCTGTGTATTTTTACTCATTTCTGTGTATTTTTACTCATTTCTCTGTGTATTTTTACTCCTTTCTCTGTGTATTTTTACTCATTTCTCTGTATTTTTACTAATTTCTCTGTATTTATACTTCAGTCCAGAACAGGCTCTGAAGTCCTCTCTCCTTCCCTATGAGGCAGCTTATCTCTCCAAGTCTTTGTCCCGTCTGTTTGATCCCATCAACCTGGTTTTTCCTCTGGGGGGACGCAACCCGCCGTCCAGCGACGAGCTGGACAGCATCATCAGGACCATCAGCAGGTGGAGCACACACCTGGAAACACACACCTGGAAACACACACCTGGAAACACACACCTGGAAACACACACCTGGAAACACACACCTGGAAACACACACCTGGAAACACACACCTGGAAACACACACCTGGAAACACACACCTGGAACATGTCTGATACACACACACCTGGAACACATAGAACATGCATAGTTTACGTTTGATAACTGTTTAGTTATATTATTTGAATGGAAATGATCATTTATTCCTTATTTTATTTGTTTATTTATTTGTGTATTTCCAGTGAGCTGAACGTTGCGTCTGTGGATCCAAACCTTTCTGTTTCTGTCGCCAAAAACGCAGCAAAAACCGTCCAACTGTTCACTGTCAAGTCTGAGCAGCTGGTGAGTGTGTGTGTGTGTGTGTGTGTGTGTGTGTGTGTGTGTGTGTGTGTGTGTGTGTGTGTGTGTGTGTGTGTGTGTGTGTGTGTGTGTGTGTGTGTGTGTGTGTGTGTGTGTGTGATAATGGTGTAGTTGACTGGTTTTATTCTGGTTTTATATTGGCTTTATTCTGTAGTTGAGTACCCAGGGTGAAGCCAGCCAGGTGATTGGTCCGTTGACTGAGGGTCAGAGGAGGAACGTTGCTGTGGTCAACTCCCTGTTCCACCTGCAGCAGGCTGTCAACAAGGTAAACAACACAACAATAACACAACAACATAATAATAACACAACAACACAAATACACACAACAACAACCTCTTGTTTTTTCAGATAATTTCAGGCCTGGGTTCATGTCCTCCAGCTGCTGCTGAGTCTCTGTCGGCTTCTTTAGAGGTATCAAACACTATAAAACACTATAAAACACCGTCAAACACCGTCAAACACCCTCAAACACCCTCAAACACTATAAAACACCGTCAAACACCGTCAAACACCCTCAAACACCCTCAAACACCGTCAAACACCCTCAAACACCCTCAAACACCCTCAAACACTATAAAACACCGTCAAACACCGTCAAACACCCTCAAACACCCTCAAACACCGTCAAACACCCTCAAACACCCTCAAACACCCTCAAACACCGGCAAACACCGGCAAACACCGGCAAACACCGGCAAACACCGGCAAACACCGTCAAACACCCTCAAACACCCTCAAACACCCTCAAACACCCTCAAACACTATAAAACACTATAAAACACCGTCAAACACCGTCAAACACCGTCAAACACCGTCAAACACCGTCAAACACCCTCAAACACCGTCAAACACCCTCAAACACCGGCAAACACCGGCAAACACCGGCAAACACCGGCAAACACCCTCAAACACCGTCAAACACCGTCAAACACCCTCAAACACCCTCAAACACCCTCAAACACCGTCAAACACCGTCAAACACCGTCAAACACCGTCAAACACCCTCAAACACCCTCAAACACCCTCAAACACCCTCAAACACCCTCAAACACCATCAAACACTATAAAACACTATAAAATACTATAAAACACCATCAAACACCATCAAACACCGTCAAACACTATAAAACACTATAAAACACCATCAAACACCGTCAAACACCGTTAAACACTATAAAACACCATCAAACACTATAAAACACCATCAAACACTATAAAACACCATCAAACACTATAAAACACCATCAAACACCGTCAAACACCGTTAAACACTATAAAACACTATAAAACACCATCAAACACTATAAAACACCATCAAACACTATAAAACACCATCAAACACCGTCAAACACCGTTAAACACTATAAAACACTATAAAACACCATCAAACACTATAAAACACCATCAAACACTATAAAACACCATCAAACACTATAAAACACCATCAAACACCATCAAACACCGTCAAACACCGTTAAACACTATAAAACACTATAAAACACCATCAAACACTATAAAACACCATCAAACACCCACATTTTCATTAATTATCATTCATTAACCTTGTTTTCAGTTTATTTGTTTATGACACATCATAAATGCTGTTTTTATTTTGCTGTAAATTAATGAACCAGCTCAGTTTTAATAATAATATTAGTGATATTATTTTAATGTATTCCTAGTATATTATAAATAATTCATTAGAACTGAAGTAGAAACTTGATTCAATTCTAATTGGACTCTTTCATTATGTGAAATTGATGTTTTTTCAGTTTTGATTCAGGTTAAAGCTGCAGATTGATTAGTGATTTATTGATTAATTGATTATTAAACAGTTGGTGATCAATGTAAAAGTATTAAAATAAATCCAAACCTCACTGGACCAACAACAATAAGTTAAATAAATTCTCAGCGACGTTTCTTTGATTCTTGTGACTTCAGTTTCCTGTTAAATTTAATGTGCTGCAAAGATTCATCAATTATTGACAATTATCACGTCACCAGCTATTCTGATAAATAATTATTGGATTAGAGTCATTGATTAATTAGTAAATGTGTAAATTCTCTGGTTCCAGCTTCTCTTCTCTGATTATTTCCTGGTTTCTTTAGTCTCTATAATAATAAACTGATGATCTTTGGACAGAAAAAGACGTTTTAGGTTGAATCTTCATCTTTGATGAAACACTGATCCACATTTAAACCATTTAATGAACCTGACGACTGATGGATTAATAAACTAATAGGTTTAGGCCCTGATGAGGCAGGTGTTTATATATTAGTATTATTCTACTCCAGTATATCTATTATTTGTGGTCCAGGACGTCCAGGCCCTGATGACCAGTGCTGTCCAGCCTCTTCTCCAGTCCGTCAGTGACTCTGTGGAGGCCATCATCATCACTCTGCATCAGGAGGATTTTTCAGGGTCAGTCGCTGCTCATCTTTCACTCAGGTTCATTAAAGATACAGGATTTTACTGTTGTGTGTGTGTGTGTGTGTGTGTGTTTCTGATATAATACATGTATAAATATGTCTGTTTTCATCCTGTGGTGATCAGGTTGATTGATCAGTGATTAGTAACTAGTGATGTGATGCCCCTCCCCCTCTCTAATCTATAATCGATACCCCCTCCAGTCCCGTGTCCAGCCCCTCCCACCCGTCCGTCCCGTGTTCTCTGTACATGAAGGAGCTGCAGGGCTTCATCAGCAGAGTCATGGCCGACTACTTCAGCCACTTCCTGTGTTGTGACTTCATCTACGACAACACGGAGCTCATCGCCCACAGAGCCGTTCACCTGTTCCTCCGCCACGCCAGCCTGCTGAGACCCCTGGGGGAGGGGGGCAAGATGAGGCTGGCTGCTGACTTCGCTCAGGTAGGGATACACACACACTACACACACACTACACACACAATAACACACTACACACACACTACACACACACTACACACACACTACACACACAATAACACACTACACACACACTACACACACACTACACACACAATAACACACTACACACACACTACACACACTACACACACACTATAACACACTACACACACATTATAACACACTACACACACATTATAACAGACTACACACACATTATAACACACTACACACACATTATAACACACTACACACACATAACACACTACACACACATTATAACACACTACACACACATTATAACACACTACACACACACTACACACACTACACACACATTATAACACACTACACACACACTACACACACTACACACACATTATAACACACTACACACACATTATAACACACTACACACACATAACACACTACACACACATTATAACACACTACACACACATTATAACACACTACACACACACTACACACACTACACACACATTATAACACACTACACACACATTATAACACACTACACACACACTACACACACTACACACACATTATAACACACTACACACACATAACACACTACACACACATTATAACACACTACACACACACTACACACACATTATAACACACTACACACACATTATAACACACTACACACACACTACACACACACTATAACACACTACACACACATTATAACACACTACACACACACTACACACACACTATAACACACTACACACACATTATAACACACTACACACACACTATAACACACTATAACACACTACACACACTACACACACACTACACACACACTATAACACACTACACACACACTATAACACACTATAACACACTACACACACTACACACACACTATAACACACTACACACACACTATAACACACTATAACACACTATAACACACTACACACACACTATAACACACTACACACACACTACACACACACTATAACACACTACACACACATTATAACACACTACACACACACTATAACACACTATAACACACTACACACACTACACACACACTACACACACACTATAACACACTACACACACACTATAACACACTATAACACACTACACACACTACACACACACTATAACACACTACACACACACTATAACACACTACACACACACTATAACACACTACACACACACTATAACACACTATAACACACTACACACACTACACACACACTATAACACACTACACACACACTATAACACACTATAACACACTATAACACACTACACACACCACACACACACTATAACACACTATAACACACTATAACACACTACACACACTACACACACACTATAACACACTATAACACACTACACACACTACACACACACTATAACACACTACACACACACTATAACACACTATAACACACTATAACACACTACACACACCACACACACACTATAACACACTATAACACACTATAACACACTACACACACACTATAACACACTATAACACACTACACACACACTATAACACACTACACACACTACACACACACTATAACACACTACACACACACTATAACACACTATAACACACTACACACACACTATAACACACTACACACACACTATAACACACTACACACACACTATAACACACTACACACACACTATAACAGACCTTAACCCACACTTGAATCTGTAATGTATTGTAGATGGAGCTGGCTGTGTCTCCTCTGTGTTTATTAATTAATTAATGTATTAATTAATCTAATGTATTGTAGATGGAGCTGGCTGTGTCTCCTCTGTGTTTATTAATTAATGTATTAATTAATCTAATGTATTGTAGATGGAGCTGGCTGTGTCTCCTCTGTGTTTATTAATTAATTAATGTATTAATTAATCTAATGTATTGTAGATGGAGCTGGCTGTGTCTCCTCTGTGTAGGAGAGTTTCTGACCTGGGTAAACCCTACAGGATGCTCCGATCATTCAGGTTGGTGCTCAGAATACACCTTTATTTATACTTTATACTTATACTTTATACTTTATACTTATACTTTATACTTATACTTTATACTTATACTTTATACTTATACTTTATACTTATACTTTATACTTATACTTTATACTTACACTTTATACTTATACTTTATACTTTATACTTATACTTTATACTTATACTTTATACTTATACTTCTACTTCTACTTTATACTTATACTTTATACTTTATACTTACACTTTATACTTATACTTTATACTTATACTTTATACTTATACTTTATACTTATACTTTATACTTACACTTTATACTTATACTTTATACTTATACTTTATATTTATACTTATACTTTATACTTATACTTTATACTTATACTTTTACTTCTACTTTATACTTCTACTTCTACTTCTACTTTATACTTTATACTTCTACTTCTACTTTATACTTTATACTTTATACTTATACTTTATACTTATACTTATACTTTATACTTATACTTTATACTTATACTTTATACTTTATACTTCTACTTTATACTTTATACTTTATACTTATACTTTATACTTTATACTTATACTTTATACTTATACTTTATACTTATACTTTATACTTATACTTTATACTTTATACTTCTACTTTATACTTTATACTTTATACTTATACTTTATACTTTATACTTATACTTTATACTTATACTTTATACTTATACTTTATACCAGTGAACTCATCGTTTATTTATTTATATTTATTTATATGCAGACCGCTGCTCTTCCAGCCCAGTGAACTCATCGTTTATTTATTTATATTTATTTATTTATTTATATTTATTTATTTATATGCAGACCGCTGCTCTTCCAGCCCAGTGAACTCATCGTTTATTTATTTATATTTATTTATATTTATTTATATGCAGACCGCTGCTCTTCCAGCCCAGTGAACTCATCGTTTATTTATTTATATTTATTTATTTATTTATATTTATTTATTTATATGCAGACCGCTGCTCTTCCAGCCCAGTGAACTCATCGTTTATTTATATTTATTTATTTATTTATATGCAGACCGCTGCTCTTCCAGCCCAGTGAACTCATCGCCAGCAGCTCAGCGGTTGGGGACCTGATTCCTTTCAGTCTCCTGCTTCATTTCTTCTTCAGCAGAGCTCCACCTGAACTCAAGTCTCCTCACCAGGTAAACAAACAAACAAACAAACACCTGTTCATTACAAACTTAAAATAAGGACCATTCCAATCAAAATATAGAATGTTGTTTTCATTGCATTCAATTCAAATTTAAGAATTAAATCAACTTTTTATTGGATCTTGAAACGTTTCCTCTAAAATCTGTTGACAGATTTTATTAATATTCATTTTATTTAATATGAATATTAATAATAAAATAATTACTGGTTAATCAATAATTTTATTAGTATTCATATTAAGCGGTGATTATTTTATTGTTATTAATATTAACCAGTGTTTTTCCTCAGAGAGCTGAATGGTCCATCGCTCGTTATTCCCAGTGGCTCGATGATCATCCGTCAGAAAAAGACCGACTCTCCCTGATCAGGTAACTGATCAATAATCAATATGGAGCCTGATCAGCTTCTAGTGGTGAAATGTTTTATTATCCCTGGAGGCCTATAATAATAATGTATTATATTAATAATAATAATAATATTTCCTAGGGGGTCATTGGAGGCCTATAATAATGTATTATATTAATAATAATATTAATATTTCCTAGGGGGTCCCTGGAGGCCTACGTCCAGGCGGTGAGGACTCGCCAGGGGAAGGAGTTTGCACCGATTTATCCCGTCATGCTGCAGCTGCTGCAGAGAGCGTCCAGCTGTTCTCTGGAGACCAGAGGATGAGGGTCAGAGGTCAGGGTTAGAGTTGAGTTTTAGGGTCAGGGGTGTTTCTATATAATTTCTCTGAAGGAGCAGCTTTAACCACCGTGTTGATTCTTCATTAAAGTGATGATATAATATAAAGTGATGAAAATAAGTGTAGTTGAGTTGTTTGACACTTGATCAATAAACAGTGAATCATGTGTTTTATTGATTATTTATTGGTTAAGTAGAATATTTACACACACTTTGACATCATCAGACGGGCCATTTCCATTGGTTGTGAGGCGGCTCGTCTATCAGCGGTTGCCATGGTTTCCACTCAGACATTTTCCTGGACAGAGACAGCTCACACTCCGCCTGCAGGGAGCAGTTAGCCCGTTAGCTTAGCATAAAGAAACCATTTTTAATCTATGAATAATAAGCGATGAAGGTGTTTAAACACAGAATATACATAACAGAAACCTGTGGACCAGCGTATCTGTAATAATCAATAAATCAATCAATCATAGATTTGATTGAACCAACCTGGAAAATCACTTCTTCGATCTGGCCACAGTTGATTTTCTTCTCCAGTTTCTCTACATCTGGCTCCTGTAAAAACACGTTTCCGTTACTCAGGAACCGATCGGGTTGATTGATCAGCTGATCGGTGTCGTTACCGTGTTGACGTGGCCGACCCTCTCGCTGATCAGCTGTTCCGTGAACTTCCTGTAGGCGGCGTCCTGCGGCAGCGACGCCAGCGACGCCAGGATCTTGGAGTAAAGAATCCTCAGCCGCTAACGACAGAAACCCGTTAATGATGAACAGGGAAGTTTAATTTATTCTGACACATAAATTCTATACAATCATCTAAAAATAAGTGTTTAAATCAGCAGTTTATTAGTAAAATAAAAGCTGTTCCTTTAATGACTTTATATTTTTAGAACGTCACCGACCTCATGAGGAGTTTGAGACACAGCGAGTCCAACCAGCCCCGTGGTCTGAAAAACAAAACACACAATTAACCTTTAATTCAGCTTTATTCTAGTTTCATTCAAGTCTTTTAAGACCATTTATATAAAACTTTAAACCTGATTTCACTTTTGTTTTTTAATCTAAACAAGTTGACAAATTAAACTCATTTTAACACCCAGATGTCAAAATTCAATTCAAAGTTTTTCAGACTCTTCATGAACCTAACACGTAACATACATTTATAGACCTGATGAATAAAACTGGATTTTAAACAGTTTTTGACCATTTAGATCATTTAACACATAAATCTAAATCATGATTAAATTAATTCCACAGACTTGATGAATGATTCAGGATTCCACGTGGATCTGATGTTAAAATTATATTTTCATTATTATTATCATCATCAGTCTCAGGTTCATATTAACACGTCGTTTTCACTTATATATATATATATATATATAGATAACTATCTGATCTGACCTTTAAACATCTGGAGGTAATAAAACAGAAGCAGCAGGTGAACGCAGGTGTTGGTTACCATGGAAACGAATTACTCCTAATGACAGCCACGTGCTGCTGCTAATGATTTAAATATTTAAAATATTTTTCTGCTCAGAATAAAATTGATCATCACTGGTTTCACGTGGATTACCTGATACCTCAAAGCTATGATGACCTGCAGGTTAGACGTCTGTGTAGATTCTCACTCATCCAGGTCATTGTAGTCAAGGGGTTTAAAAAGTAGTTTCTTGAAGCTTGAAGACGTTTCACATTTCATCCTAAAGGTTCTTCAGTTCTAGCCTGATGATGGAAACCAGGAGCTATATCTCTGGATCACAGAGGGTGGAGCTATAGACCACACCTCCCATCCCATAACAAAGGGTCACATAGGTCACCCTTCAAGGCGTGAATTAGGATGAGAGTCGTTGTGGTAACGACTCCAATTCAAGGTGTGACTTGGAATGAGAGTCGTGGTCACATGATCCAGAGAAAGAGTCCTGCTCTGATGGTGAAGAGCAGTTAAACTTCCTGGGATGAGATCTCAAGGCAGAATGGTATGTAGCAGATAGGTTATGACGCAGTCCCCCTCCTCTGTTCAAAGTAGGTTGTTCCAAATGGACATAGATGGCCTCTTTCACTGCTCTCTCAAACCACCTGTCCTCCTCATCTAAGATGTGTCTCCTGGTTTCCATCATCAGGCTAGAACTGAAGAAGCCTTTCGGATGAAAGGTGAAACGTCTTCAAGCTCAAAGAAAAAGTCCAGTTGCCTACTTTTTAAACCCCTTGACCTGCAGGTTAGCGGCTATCGGCTAGCAGCTAGCTATACTAGCAGCTAGCTATGCTAACAGGTCAACGCCAGCACGCAGCGGTCAGACTAAAATGCTAATTAAAGTTAATTATTGAACATCTCGGTAACAAAAGCACAGACGAGATGAACTGAAGTTTTTAGCTGATTTTTATGCCACAAACACAGAAACGACCTTTAAACGAACCTTTTTCAGCGCCCCGGACATCTCTGCTGCAGACACAACTTCCGGCAGCCACTTCCGGAAACTGAATATGACGTCAGTACACGTACCGACGTCAGCTTTTTATCTTTTTTTTTTTAACCTTGGAACAGATTGATTTATTGATTTATTGACGAGTCTATATCATTCGATTATTATTTAAAATTTTTTTAAAATATCTGAAATCTTCATGACTTTTATTAATGAATTTAAACATTATAAAAACGTTTAATTTACTATTAAAACATAAAAGCTGTTAAAAGAAACTTTACATTATTAAATAAATTTAATACGCATACAACAAACTCCGTTATTGTTAATTGTAATTTTTATTAATTTTTTTATATTGTTTTAATATTTAATCAGTTTATCTTTGGTAAAAAAAAAACATACATCTTAATTAAAGAGTGTGTAAAATCTTGTGATGACTTGATTTTTAATTTTATTTCATTTAGTAGATGAATTCTGGTTTTATTTGTGAAGATCATCCGTCCATAGAGAAACAGCAGAGGACTATTAATATTATAATTAAATATGTTGTTATATGTTCGTGTCTTCACATTTTATTGGTATATAGTAGTAAATAGTATTTGCCATCTTCTTGGCCTGTCTGCTTTAGTGTGTGTGTTCATGCATGTAACCACATGCATTAGCACATATACTATTAATGTATAATATCAGTTATAGATTATCAATAATCATTAATGTATATCAGTTATAGATTATCAATAATCACTATTAATGTATAATATCAGTTATAGATGATCAATAATCACTATTAATGTATAATATCAGTTATAGATGATCAATAATCACTATTAATGTATAATATCAGTTATAGATTATCAATAATCACTATTAATGTATAATATCAGTTATAGATTATCAATAATCACTATTAATCTCATGTCTATCTGTTCTAAATGGACCCTAAAGTGATATTTATTTAACATCTTAACATATTAGTGGATGAATCTGCTTCAGTCAAGTGTCTGTTGATGATTATTGATCAATGAGGAATAGAATCAATAACCAATAAATATCAGTTGTGATTTAAAATGATCAATAAACATGATGAACACAAACTAAACCAGCTTCATTATTAATGAGTTTAACATTTACTGAGTGATGTTCACATCAGGATGTTTCTACCCGTTTCCCTGCGTTAGTGTCCTGAACATTAAATTAACTTAATTCTAATTAAAACTTAACAAGCCTCTGGAATCAGAGCTGGGTTAGGGGTCAGAGCTGGGTTAGGGTTAGGGGTCAGAGCTGAGGTCAGTGGAGTTGGAAAAGTTTAATGACATCAATGCCAGCTATAAACACATGAACATTATCATCAGTTTTTAAAACATCTATTTCAAATGTTTGGCAGAAAAAGGAGAAAACTATCTACAGAACAGTAAAAAATTCAAAGTATAAAAATATATTACAAATCTCAAGTATTTACACAGACAGCGTTGTCTAAATGTTCTAAGTTACTCTTCTGGCATTAGTTTAGTTTCAGTCTAGTCCTGGTTCCTAAAAACAGCAACTCCCAGCATCCTCTGGGAGGGGGAGGAGCCACAACTCCCAGCATCCTCTGGGAGGGGGAGGAGCCACAACTCCCAGCATCCTCTGGGAGGGGGAGGAGCCACAACTCCCAGCATCCTCTGGGAGGGGGAGGAGCCACAACTCCCAGCATCCTCTGGGAGGGGGAGGAGCCACAGCAGCAGGGAGGAGGGACAGGAAGTGAGGAGGCAGAATCTGGAGGTTAGAAGAACATCCTGAAAGAGGAGGAGGAATATTATTATCAATATTATAAATATTATTATCAATAATATCATTATAAATATTATTATCAATAATATCAATAATATAAATATTATTATCAATAATATCAATATAAATATTATTATCAATAATATAAATATTATTATCAATAATATCATTATAAATATTATTATCAATAATATAAATATTATTATCAATAATATCATTATAAATATTATTATCAATAATATCAATATAAATATTATTATCAATAATATAAATATTATTATCAATAATATCATTATAAATATTATTATCAATAATATCAATATAAATATTATTATCAATAATATCAATATTATCATTATAAATATTATCAATATTATCAATATTATTATCAATATTATCAATATTATTATCAATAATATCAATATTATTATCAATAATATCAATATTATAAATATTATCAATATTATTATCAATAATATCAACATTATAAAGATTATTATCAATATTATAAATATTATTATTATAAATATTATTATCAATATTATAATCAATAATATTAATATTATTTTTGTTTTTTACATCTTGTAAAACATAACATCTGCTGAAAGAAACATCAATATTAATCATATTATTATTATTATCATTATTATTATCATTATTATTATCATTATTAATATCATTACACACAACTGATAAATCTTCAGATTAAAGATCAAACTTAAAATTAATGTAGTCATGTGTAGTTTAGTAGTTTAAAGATGCTGTTACTGAATTATTTGCTGTAGTTTATTACATATAGTAGTTGATGTTGGGGTCCAGCTGTAGTTTAGTGTAGTTTACCTGTAGATGTTGGGGTCCAGCTGTAGTTTAGTGTAGTTAATGGTAGTTTACCTATAGATGTTGGGGCCCAGCTGTAGTTTAGTGTAGTTTACAGTAGTTTACCTATAGATGTTGGGGTCCAGCTGTAGTTTAGTGTAGTTTACCTATAGATGGTGGGGTCCAGCTGTAGTTTAGTGTAGTTTACCTATAGATGGTGGGGTCCAGCTGTAGTTTAGTGTAGTTTATGGTAGTTTACCTATAGATGTTGGGGTCCAGCTGTAGTTTAGTGTATTTTACAGTAGTTTACCTGTAGATGTTGGGGTCCAGCTGTAGTTTGGTGTAGTTTACAGTAGTTTACCTATAGATGTTGGGGTCCAGCTGTAGTTTAGTGTAGTTTACAGTAGTTTACCTATAGATGTTGGGGTCCAGCTGTAGTTTAGTGTAGTTTACGGTAGTTTACCTGTAGATGTTGGGGTCCAGCTGTAGTTTAGTGTAGTTTACGGTAGTTTACCTATAGATGGTGGGGTCCAGCTGTAGTTTAGTGTAGTTTACCTGTAGATGGTGGGGTCCAGCTGTAGTTTAGTGTAGTTTACCTATAGATGGTGGGGTCCAGCTGTAGTTTAGTGTAGTTTACCTATAGATGGTGGGGTCCAGCTGTAGTTTAGTGTATTTTACAGTAGTTTACCTGTAGATGTTGGGGTCCAGCTGTAGTTTAGTGTAGTTTACGGTAGTTTACCTGTAGATGTTGGGGTCCAGCTGTAGTTTAGTGTAGTTTACCTATAGATGGTGGGGTCCAGCTGTAGTTTAGTGTAGTTTACCTATAGATGGTGGGGTCCAGCTGTAGTTTAGTGTAGTTTATGGTAGTTTACCTATAGATGTTGGGGTCCAGCTGTAGTTTAGTGTAGTTTACAGTAGTTTACCTATAGATGTTGGGGTCCAGCTGTAGTTTAGTGTAGTTTACGGTAGTTTACCTATAGATGGTGGGGTCCAGCTGTAGTTTAGTGTAGTTTACGGTAGTTTACCTATAGATGGTGGGGTCCAGCTGTAGTTTAGTGTAGTTTACAGTAGTTTACCTATAGATGTTGGAGTCCAGCTGTAGTTTAGTGTAGTTTACCTGTAGATGTTGGGGTCCAGCTGTAGTTTAGTGTAGTTTATGGTAGTTTACCTATAGATGGTGGGGTCCAGCTGTAGTTTAGTGTAGTTTACAGTAGTTTACCTATAGATGTTGGAGTCCAGCTGTAGTTTAGTGTAGTTTACCTGTAGATGGTGGGGTCCAGCTGTAGTTTAGTGTAGGTTACAGTAGTTTACCTGTAGATGATGGGGTCCAGCTGTAGTTTAGTGTAGTTTACAGTAGTTTACCTGTAGATGTTGGGGTCCAGCTGTAGTTTAGTGTAGGTTACCTATAGATGTTGGGGTCCAGCTGTAGTTTAGTGTAGTTTACCTATAGATGTTGGGGTCCAGCTGTAGTTTATAGTGTAGTTTATGGTAGTATACCTATAGATGGTGGGGCCCAGCTGTAGTTTATAGTGTAGTTTACCTATAGATGGTGGGGTCCAGCTGTAGTTTAGTGTAGTTTACAGTAGTTTACCTATAGATGTTGGGGTCCAGCTGTAGTTTAGTGTAGTTTATGGTAGTTTACCTGTAGATGTTGGGGTCCAGCTGTAGTTTAGTGTAGTTTACCTATAGATGGTGGGGCCCAGCTGTAGTTTATAGTGTAGTTTATGGTAGTTTACCTGTAGATGTTGGGGTCCAGCTGTAGTTTACCTATAGATGTTGGGGTCCAGCTGTAGTTTACCTGTAGATGTTGGGGTCCAGCTGTAGTTTACCTATAGATGTTGGGGTCCAGCTGTAGTTTACCTATAGATGTTGGGGTCCAGCTGTAGTTTATAGTGTAGTTTATGGTAGTTTACCTATAGATGGTGGGGTCCAGCTGTAGTTTATAGTGTAGTTTATGGTAGTTTACAGTAGTTTACCTGTAGATGTTGGGTCCCAGCTGTAGTTTAGTGTAGTCTACCTATAGATGTTGGGGCCCAGCTGTAGTTTAGTGTAGTTTACGGTAGTTTACCTGTAGATGTTGGGGTCCAGCTGTAGTTTAGTGTAGTTTACCTGTAGATGTTGGGGTCCAGCTGTAGTTTAGTGTAGTTTAGTGTAGTTTACCTGTAGATGTTGGGGTCCAGCTGTAGTTTAGTGTAGTTTATGGTAGTTTACAGTAGTTTACCTGTAGATGTTGGGGTCCAGCAGCACAGCCGTATCAGTAGGGAGTTTCGACAGATGAACCACTTTAGTTTTCTGCTGCAGTCGATCACTTTCATTCACCCAAACATCAGGAAGTCTGAGACAAACAACAACATTACAACAACTTACATCATCTGAAGAAGTTCAGTTCAAACTAATTGTTGTTATCTCTGGAATTATTATTTGATTAATGGTTTCAATAATCAATTAATCCAGTATCAGAATAATTATTCTTTGCAGCTAAAGATTCTCCATCATATTGAACTTTAACTTCTTTAATCTCCTCCTGGATCGATGCTGGATATATACTCAATATTCAGCCAATATTCAGGGTTGATTAATCAATTAGTTTCTATCACATTAATCACCAACTACTCTGATCAAGGATTAACTGATTAGAGTCATTTATTAATTATATATATATATATAAAATGTGTGTGTGTATCTATCTTAATGTGTGTGTGTGTATCTATCTTAATGTGTGTGTGTGTATCTATCTTAATGTGTGTGTGTGTATCTATCTTAATGTGTGTGTGTGTATCTTAATGTGTGTGTGTGTATCTTAATGTGTGTGTGTGTATCTTAATGTGTGTGTATCTTACATGTCCTCAGGTGTCCAGTGCAACAAGACCTTCACTTTCCCAGAATCCTCTTTCCTCCTGGCTATTACCTGGAAACAATATATACAATAAACAATAATCAATAAATAATATATATTATTAGTGTGTGTGTATTATTAGTGTGTGTACTGTGCTGTGGAACACCACGCTGTGGCCGTTCCCCAGACTCTATGTGTGTGTGTGTGTGTGTGTGTGTGTGTATTATTAGTGTGTGTACCGTGCTGTGGAACACCACGCTGTGGCCGTTCCCCAGACTCTCTATGTGAGTAGCCAGGTTGAGGCAGATCGCTCGGTGACGGATGGCGTCCATGGTCTGAGCATCGAAGAAGTCATGAGGTCGAGCTGGAGAAGAAATAAATAAATGATAATAAATATTCATCTTCCTCCTCTTGGATATATGCCAGTATATCTATATATTTATAATAATACGTACGGAGTGATCTCCTGTGTTTATTCTTCATCTTCCTCCTCTTGTTAAGCCCCGCCTTAGACGGTGACTCCTCCTTTACTCGTCCCTGATTGGCCAGTTTGGAGGATCCCTGAGAACTAAAGTGAGTGGGGACGTGTCTGGCGAGACCACCCTGGGACGCAAAGGTGGCGGTGCAGCCCCCTACCACACACTGGACAACACAAAATATATATTAATAATATATAAAATAATATAAATATAGACAAAGGTGGCGGTGCAGCCCCCTACCACACACTGGACAACACAAAATATATATTAATAATATATAAAATAATATAAATATATACAAAGGTGGCGGTGCAGCCCCCTACCACATTTTCATTTATTCATATCATTCATTTATTTCAGTGTATTTCAGTGTATTTTCTTACCTTGAAGGGCTTGTCCCCGCTGTGTGTCAGCATGTGTCTCTGCAGCCAGCTCTGACTGGTGGAGGGAGTGTTATAAACCTTACAGCCCTTCCACAGACACACAAACACCTGCAACACACACATTTAAACACACACACACACACACACTAGATAGTTAACACCCTAACCCAAACTCATCACCTGTAAACATGATTATTTTTCAGTTGTTGTCACTGATTCATGTTTGTTGAGTCTCATTAACAAAGATTTGATGCTAAATAAAATAATAAATAACATACTTCACCTGAACCCTCCCTCCCCCTAGTACTGACCCCTCCCCCTAGTACTGACCCCCCCCCCTCCAGTACTGACTCCTCCCTCTAGTACTGACCCCTCCCCCTAGTACTGACTCCTCCCCCTCCATTACTGACCCCCCCCCTCCAGTACTGACCCCCCCCCCTCCAGTACTGACTCCTCCCTCTAGTACTGACCCCTCCCCCTAGTACTGACCCCCCCCTCCAGTACTGACTCCTCCCTCTAGTACTGACCCCTCCCCCTAGTAATGACTTCTCCCCCTAGTACTGACTCCTCCCCCTCCAGTACTGACCCCTCCCCTTCTAGTACAGACTCCTCCCCCTCCCATACTGACCCCTCCCCTCTGGGCATCCACGTGCGCGCCCCTGATGTGCTCGGCGAGGTCGGGGCTGCTGGGGAACAGCAGCAGACATTGGTCCCAGCAGCAAGTGTAGCTCAGTGATTTGCTGCTTGTTGCCGTGGAGACTCCAGAGGCCACACCCCCGACGCCGTTCAACATGGCGGGGGTGGAGCGCCCGCTGGACGCCGTGCTGTCCATGTCCATCAGGGTGCTGCTGATGCTGGGAGATATACAGATATATAGATCATATATATATAACATCGTATATATAGAACATCATTAATGGGACGTTTCAGGTGAGAATCTTCGTTAAATCATCAGCAGATTATTCAGTTTAAACCTTTATTCTGTGAAGTTTTAACCATCATGAAACTCTGAGAATGAAGCTGCTGTAATTCCTGTTGAATCCATTGAATTAAACCAGTGATGCTGATGTTATGATGAAGTCACACATTCAGTTTCAGGAAACTTTCTGTCAACATGAAGCCAGTGACTTTGTGACATCACTGAGGGAAACTGATGATGTTTTCCATTCATTTACTGTCATTTTCCACTGGTTCAACACGTCTGACAGGAACAGAGCTGAAAACACAACTCTTCTGATTATTGATTATCAAATCCATTAATAGTCTTTAGGTTCATTAAATGGTGTAAATGTGGGTCAGTGTTTCTAAAGATGAAGATTCAACCTAAAACGTCTTTTCTGTCCAAAGATCATCAGTTTATTATTATAGAGACTAAAGAAACCAGGAAATAATCAGAGAAGCTGGAACCAGAGAATTTACATATTTACTGATTAATCAATGACTCTAATCTATTTATTAATTACCACATCAGTTATTTTTTTGACTTTTTTTTGGTCATTTTCACCTATTCAAACCTCTATAAAGTTATTAAATCTTATAGTTTGTATTCAGTTTCCAACAAAAATAATGTTAAACCTCAAAACAACATGATGTTCTAGATGCTATTAACATGTAGAAACTTATAATTATTATATTATATTGACTAAAAGGCTGCATATAACCACTTCATACTGAGCTGTATTTGGGTTGTGTGTTCTAATTAAATTAATTATTGTTTTACATTAATAATAGATGTGATCAGCTGTACATAACAGGTTTATCTTGAAATCAATGATATTTATTGATCTGATGATCAGTTCTTCACTGATTCTTTTCTACATCAGGACTAAACTAAACTTTAGTGTTGTTGATGTTTGCCTGATTTTCCTGCTAAATTAGTTTTATCCAGAAATAATAATAAATCTCAGTAAACACCTGATTTAAAAGGCTCTTCTGCATTATCACATGTGGAAAACTCAGATTTGACATATTTGTCAACAACTTTTAAATCGCTGATGAGTAGAACTGGAACCATTATTGATTAGTTTGCAACTATTAAATTATTCACCAACTAATCTGGTCACTGATTAATAGATTAGAGTCATTGATTAATTAGTAAATGTGTAAATTCTCTGGTTCCAGCTTCTCTTCTCTGATTATTTCCTGGTTTCTTTAGTCTCTATAATAATAAACTGATGATCTTTGGACAAAAAAAAAGACATTTTAGGTTGAATCTTCATCTTTAGAAACACTGACCCACATTTAAACCATTTAATGAACCAGACTATTAAACTATTGATTAATCTATATATTAATAAACTATCTAAACTATTTCTATTGATCAAACTGAATGTTTCCATGTGGTCAATGGAGTCAAGTGGAACTTATCTCCATCACATGTTGTATTAAAGTCTGAATTAAAAGTGTTGAGGCATGAATATCAGTTACAGAGTAGTTTGTATTATTAAATATTGATAATAACATTGAATTATGTGATTTTGTGTATTTTCCCTCAGACAGACAGTAGTTATCATATCTGGAGTGGTATTAAAGGACTATATCTCCCGGCGGAGGGGTATTTTAACCTTTTTGAACCTTTTACCGGTGACCTAACACCCCCTCCCGGCTTCCGTCCCCTCCAGCCACCGACCTGTCCTCGGAGTCCATGCGGCTGAGGGGCTCTCCGTCCGGGGCCGGCGGCTCGGGACTGGCCCGCCGCTTGGCGCCGTGCTCCGGCTTCTCCTCCGCGGGCTTTGTGCGGAGCGGCGAGCCGGCTCTTTGTTCCGGAGCGGAATCCGCGCCGCTCGCCGCGCCGCGCTGGACGGGACTTCTCACCGGTTCGGAGAATTTCCCGCCGGGTTCCGCTTCGTCCTCGGCGGCTGAAACCGCTTCTTTGTCGTGGTCGTCGACTCCGGGAGACGCCGTGTCCCGGTCGGTGTCCCGGTCCGCGTCTTCTTCTTCTTCTTCTTCTTCTTCTTCTTCTCGCTCCGCCGCCGTTGCCGCTACCGCTGCCGCGCCGCGACCACCGCTAGCGTCCATTCGTGCTCCGCTCTCGTTGTTGTCGCCCGGTTCCTGTTCGGGGTCCGGTGGCGCGGCCTGGCCCTCCCTGCCGGGTTCCGCCGTTTCTCCGGTGCCGTTTTGATCCGACGTCGGTCGAGAGTCTTGTTCGGCTCCTTCTCTTGTGATTTGGGCCATTTTCGGACGCCGCGGCCGCGTATTTTCGTGTGTTTCCAGTGTAAAGTTGCCGCGGGCTGCGATTCTTCCTCCGCTCACTTCGCTCCGAGCGGCAAACGCAGCGGGGGCTCGGAGTGACGTAGCCACTCCGCATGGAAAGATCGTCTATTCGGAAAAGATGCGCCACGCGGACCCTAAAACCTGCACCCAGCAGCCTCTGTACTGGCTGCTATACTAAAACCAAACAACCACCAAACCACAGCGTTTAGAACAGCTTTCAGTGGTTAATGACATTATTAATGTTCTATTATTAGGACACTTTTTCTCTTGCATATCTTTTGTAAAGTGTCTTTGAGTACCTTGAAAAGTGATTATAAATATTTTTTATTTTTGTCTTTTATTGCTATTCATTCGTCAATTAACATGTAGGAATATTTTAATACATATTCTACATTGTATTTACATTATTAAAAAGAATAACAAAACCAGGAAATAATTCGTTTTGAGAAGAAGAGATTTGATTTGATCTTTTAATTTTTTTTTAAACCATAATTAATAATTTTTAAAACTTTATCTCATGACAGAAGGAATATAAATATCTACTGGACGTAATTATAAAGACCTGTGTAAAATATAGATCTTCTGCTTTTCTTTTTTTTTAGTAAAAAGTGTGATTCATCTTCGCGGACATAGACGATCTTTGGCATTGTGTCCTCTCGGCTCCACGTGTTCCAACAAACAGAAAAATGATCCAACTGTAAAAGTGCTGAAAAAGCAGCTTCTGCTGCTGCAAGGTGCAGATTCCGGGAGACTCCAGCTCCAAGAGTTAAAAAACGCATTTCTGGTCAAAAAACAGCTGATCCTGGTCAGTTTGGATCGATGAGACCTGAGGAGTCGACTTGTTGCATCAAGCTTGGCCTGATCCAGTGCTGCAGGCTTTCAGATACACAAAAAGATGCTAAAAAACACAACTAGTAGTAGTTATCATAATGTCTATTAATTAAACAACATATGCATATTTATTTGCATTGCAGCGGTTTGAAGAAAACGGATTTATAAGTAAAGATCCCCTCTTAGACATGTTTTAAAGATTATTTAAAACTTTTATTTAAATAATGTTTTGCATGAAAGAAACTAATTGATTATCTTGTTAAAATCCTCCTTCGACCTCATTCAAATGAGAAGAAGCTTCATAGAGTAAAAATCAGCAGCTTCAGTCACATCAGGTTCAGGATGTTGCTGCTTTCTATAATTTTGTAAAATCTCAGGTTTCCACGTCACATCCACGCTTCCAGACTAGATGTGATGTCACAAATCACACTCATAGGCCCCTCCCCTTCAGATGTGAAGCAGCTGAATGTGAAAACCAGCGAGTGAAACATCTGCAGCAGCAGCAGCAATAAAACCTTTGTGTTTTTTCTGAATCATCCAGATGATTATTGGGTTTATTATTATTCATCATCAGTTTTGATGCTTTGAAGCTGCAGTTGAACTTCAAGCTGTTTACTGACTCATTCTGAAATAAAGTCATTATTGATGTAAATGGGTCATTTTCTGATTCATATCATCACTTCTTCATCTTCCTGTTTTAGTTTCAACCTGCAGAAAAACTCTCACTTCACATCTGAAACCAGAAAAAGTCTAAAGACTTTGGTTTTAAATTCTTTGAATTTCCATCAATGTATTTTTTTGTGTTTAAATTATAAAACTGAATGTAAACGTACTCAATTCAGTTTTTCTACTTTAATTTTTACTTTTAGCTCTTAATGTTCATAAATTCAGAATAATAAAAAGATTTAATCACTGTGAAACTAAAGTATGAAATCACAGAAAAGTAGTCCGATATAAAAAAGGAATGTTTGAATCTGAACGTTCTAGATTTAACCTTTTGAATTTTAACAACTTGATTAAATCATTAGATTTTAAATTGGATATTTTACTCTGAATTTGTGAACTAGTAAAAATGTGGTAGAATTAATTTCAGAGGCTAAAATTCGTATATTTCAATGAAAAAAATGGAACGGCTGATTATTTTCTAAATATTTAGTTCAATCACAGAAACATGCAGCAAATATAAAAATCAGCTCCAAACCTTTTTATTAAGAACAACATTTATTTCACATGATATAAAACAGATGGGGTATGAACTTTTTGCATATTGACCCTAATAATATTAATAATAACCTCTTAAAGTCATAATATCCACTCTTCTTCTTTCAGTGTGTACATAAATTATGTCATCTTTTTATTTTTTATATATTTTTTTTACAGTTTATACATGTTTTTAATGTATTTGAATGTCCTGGAGATCCAAAGTCCGACTTATTGCTTCGTACATGTGCTATTCTCTGATTCTAAAAGTCTGATCGGTTTCATGTCTTCAGCCTCTTCTTTACCACATTTCAGCTTCATAATGTAAAACAAAGGCAGGAAAATACAAAAAGAGACAACTGGAACAAAAAAAAGAAATAAAGCAGACAGGAAATCCAAAACCATTCACAGAACTGAGTCAGATTTTCAACATAAATAATCGTCTCATCTGCAAAATACTTTGTTCTGTCAGAAACAGGAAAACAGCAGCATGAAGAGTTGAAGTAGAAATCTGCTAAATGTTCATATATATTTATATATTTATAGATAAATGTCTGCTGGATGTGAAAATAGACAGAAAATATCCTGAAATCAACAGAAATAACAGGCTAAAGTAGAAGAGCATCGCGGTCACTTTGGATTAAAGTAAAGCACAAGTGTTGAGTTTTGGTGCTGAGCCGCTTCTTTATATTGATATTATTTCATTTTATTTATAATATTTATATTATTAATATTATTTATATTTACAGCTGAAAACTCAGAAAACTCCTTCACATCAGAAGAATCATAGAATCAGCTCATTAGAACACGGTTAATGTGACTTTAATACAGGGAGGTGTGTGTGTGTGTGTGTGTGTGTGTGTGTGTGTGTTTCTACATTAATCATCACTAAACAGGTCAAACATGAAGCTGTGAAATGTTTTTTTCTGTTTATAATTCATTGATATTAACCCTAAACCTTTTTTTCAGATATTTTTATCAGATATTTTTTTCAGAATAATCGATTCATTATATTTTATTTTTATTTATAATCAACACATTCATCTACACTCACTTTATACTGAGGCCACTCCTCTTCCTGTTAATATTAATAAAACTATTCTAATAATTGTGTGAACACAAACCCCTGGATACACAGGTTAATACGAAGATAAATGTCATGTTAACACATTTATAGAGTTTAGTTCTGCTGTGAGTTTGTTCATGGATGAGAGAAGGAAACTAATTTCAGATATTTTCATTCCTTTGATTTAACAAACTAATACTGAATAAAGAGTCAGATTCCTCAACAACAACCTGAGATGCTGCAACTTTAATACAAATAAAATCTGAAGAGATAAAATTCTACTTCTGTCACCAGGATGTGAAGCTCAAACAATGAAGAAGTAAAGAAATTATTAAGTAGTGAAGTGATAAAATGATAAAGTGATAAAATAAAGTAATAAAGTGACTTTTTTTGGATTCACTGACATCATCAGTTTTCAGTCGTTTATATTTTTCACTGATGATTAAAACCTGTAAAACTCTGATAATTCACTTTAAACCTAATAAACTATATATTTATTAAACTAAAATATTGTGTTTTCTGATTTAAACCATTTCACAACATTCATGTCAGAGATGTTTGTGGCTGATAGAACTCCACAGGTGAAGATCAGGTGATTAACATGTGATTAACATGTGACTAACATGTGATTATCAGCTGATTATCAGCTGATTATCAGCTGATTATCAGCTGATTATCAGGTGTCTAACAAGTGTTAAAGGTGCAGTACGCCTGCTTCTCCTCTGGCTGGTTGCTATGGTGACCACATCTGTCAGACTGGTTGCTGCCGGCGACTCCATCTCCTCATGGGATGGAAGAGTGGAATAAAGAAGTTTTGTTGGAGTCAGGAAGCTGAGGAGGTGCTACAGGAGGAGGAGGAGGAGGAGGAGGAGGAGGAGGAGGAGGAGGAGGAGGAGGAGGAGGAGGAGGAGGAGGAGGAGGAGGAGTCACTCACGTATCACTGCTCATCAAGGAGAACGTCTGAGCTGCTGCTGGAGGAGGAGGAGAATTAAAGAGTATTAGAGTCATATCAGTGATGATGATTTATTGCTGAAAACTGAAAAGTTGTGGAGGTTAAAAACCAGAACACGGATCTAAACCAGGCGTCTCCAACCCTGGTCCTGGTTCTACTGTGGTCCAGGTTTAAGTTCCAACCAGCAGGAACAACCTGGTTCTACTGATGAAGCTTCATAGCAGAACCAGGTTGTTCCTGCTGGTTGATCTAAAAGCTGCTGGATCTAGAGGTTGTGATGATTCCTCAAAGGTCAAAGGTCAAAGTTCATTCACACCAGTTTTAAACTCATGAACCTGCAGAGTCTCTTTTATTCTCTGTAATTTTGACTCCAAAGTTGAAGTTTAGTTCATTATTGTGTAAAATTCGCCCCTTTTTATGTCATATTATCATTTTTACAGGATAATTAACCTTCAACTTCTAAAACATGTTAACATTTATTAACCTGGAACATAAATCTATCCCTTTAGTGGCCGGTTCTGGTCCTCCAGCCTCAAGTTTGACAATCAATAACCAATAATCAGTTGTAGTTGTGTGGTTGAGCCACTAGAGGGCGCCGCCCACTCAACATATTCATTCGATGACTAGAACCTGGACCAGGACTAGAACCTGGACCAAGACTAGAACCTGGACCAGGACTAGAACCTGGACCAGGACTAGAACCTGGAGAAAACCCACCAGACACAGGGAGAACATGAACCTCCACACAGAAAGGACCCAGACCCAGGACCAAGGAGGTCTAGGACCTGAGACCTTGTTGCTGTGAGGCTGCAGCTCTAACCCCTGATCCACGTGTCGCCCTGACTCAGAAATGTCACAATTAAATAATAATTGATTTCATTGATAATTGTATTACTTCTTGATGAATCAGTGGTTAATTCACAATAAAAATGAATGAAAACTGAGATGAAACATGTCTGATGATGTTAAATCCTGTCGACTTTGTTTATTGAAATTATTCATATACATTTAAATCATTGAAATCATTAAATGAGTTTTTTTTTGGTGACAAAACATTTTTCTAAAGCTGGAAAACAAAACCTCATCTGAAACAATCCCTGAAAATCCATTTCAGCTTTGCATTTATTTATTTATTATTTATTTATTTCTCTTGGCATAAAAAACTAAAAACTCTAGAAAACAGCTTCAGTTTCTACAATTTATAAAATCATTAAATTAAGAATAAAACGAATCAAACTGTTCATCTACAGAACATAATGTGTTTTATATGAATTCATTTAGTATTTGGTCTATTATCGTCTATTATTTAGAATATTTAAATCAAAGTGAAATAAACCAGAAGACGTGATTTCATTCTTTACAGGTCATTTTCCTCACCAGCCAACATGTTGTTGTTGTTGTTGTTGTGTTTCTTGTCGTCTGACGTCAGCTGTTTCAAAGATTCCAGATTTTTCTGCTGCGTTTCCTCCTCTTTCAGCTCCGGAGTCTGGAAGCTGCAGAGAAACGAGTCAAACCCTCAACCAGCAACTTCTGTTCTGCTGTTCCTGATGTTTCAGGTGGATTCAGGTGGATTCTCACCTGTTTCCAGTGGTGATGTCAGTGGGGGATGTGGTCTGGTCCTGGTCCTGGTCCTCCTTGAAGGAAACCAGATCCACGATCTCCACATGTTGAGGCTCCAGCCCCAGATCCAGAATCACCACCCGCTGGGTTTCACAGCTCTGGAAACACACAAGACTTCAAAATAAAACTCTGGAACACACAGTCCAGTTAGAGGGCTTCAAAATAAAACACTGGAACACACAGTCCAGTTAGAGGGCTTCAAAATAAAACACTGGAACACACAGTCCAGTTAGAGGGCTTCAAAATAAAACACTGGAACACACAGTCCAGTTAGAGGGCTTCAAAATAAAACACTGGAACACACAGTCCAGTTAGAGGGCTTCAAAATAAAACACTGGAATACACAGTCCAGTTAGAGGGCTTCAAAATAAAACACTGGAACACACAGTCCAGTTAGAGGGCTTCAAAATAAAACACTGGAACACACAGTCCAGTTAGAGGGCTTCAAAATAAAACACTGGAACACACAGTCCAGTTAGAGGGCTTCAAAATAAAACGCTGGAACACACAGTCCAGTTAGAGGGCTTCAAAATAAAACACTGGAACACACAGTCCAGTTAGAGGGCTTCAAAATAAAACACTGGAACACACAGTCCAGTTAGAGGGCTTCAAAATAAAACACTGGAACACACAGTCCAGTTAGAGGGCTTCAAAATAAAACACTGGAACACACAGTCCAGTTAGAGGGCTTCAAAATAAAACACTGGAACACACAGTCCAGTTAGAGGGCTTCAAAATAAAACGCTGGAACACACAGTCCAGTTAGAGGGCTTCAAAATAAAACACTGGAACACATTAACAGGATTCATGGAGACGGATGTGTCCGCCATCTTTAAACTGACCTCACTGTTGATGCTGTTGGTCTCAGCCAGAGGAGCCTCCTCTCTCTGCTGCTGCTGCACCTCCTCTCTCTGCTGCTGCTCCTGCTGCTGCACCTCCTTTCTCTGCTGCTGCTCCTCCTGCTGCACCTCCTCTCTCTGCTGCTGCTCCTGCACCTCCTTTCTCTGCTGCTGCTCCTCCTGCTGCACCTCCTTTCTCTGCTGCTGCTCCTGCTGCACCTCCTCTCTCTGCTGCTGCTCCTCCTGCTGCACCTCCTTTCTCTGCTGCTGCTCCTGCTGCTGCACCTCCTCTCTCTGCTGCTGCTGCTCCTCCTGCTGCACCTCCTCTCTCTGCTGCTGCTCCTGCTGCTCCTCCTGCTGCACCTCCTCCTCCTCCTTCGCTCTCTGTGAGGTCACAAACACAATCAGGAGAGAGAACAACTACTATTACTAAAGTAACTTAATTACTTCAGTAACTAAGTTACTTTAGTAACTAACTTATTGAAGTAACTTAGTTACTAAAGTAAATCACTATTAATACATCGGCTATAGACTATCAATAATCAATATTAATACATAATATCAGCTATAGATGATCAATAATCACTATTAATGTATAATATCAGTTATAGATGATCAATAATCACTATTAATGTATAATATCAGTTATAGATGATCAATAATCACTATTAATGTATAATATCAGTTATAGATGATCAATAATCACTATTAATGTATAATATCAGTTATAGATGATCAATAATCACTATTAATGTATAATATCAGTTATAGATGATCAATAATCATTATTAATGTATAATATCAGTTATAGATGATCAATAATCAATATTAATACATAATATCAGTTATAGATTATCAATAATCACTATTAATGTATAATATCAGTTATAGATGATCAATAATCACTATTAATGTATAATATCAGTTATAGATGATCAATAATCACTATTAATGTATAATATCAGTTATAGATGATCAATAATCACTATTAATGTATAATATCAGTTATAGATGATCAATAATCACTATTAATGTATAATATCAGTTATAGATTATCAATAATCACTATTAATGTATAATATCAGTTATAGATTATCAATAATTGTAATTTAACTAGTTATTAGTTTAACGGTAACTAGTTATTAGTTTAACAGTAACTAGTTATTAGTTTAACGGTAACTAGTTATTAGTTTAACGGTAACTAGTTATTAGTTTAACAGTAACTAGTTATTGTAGTTTAGTGGTAACTAGTTATTAGTTTAACATTAACTAGTTATTAGTTTAACAGTAACTAGTTATTAGTTTAACAGTAACTAGTTATTAGTTTAACGGTAACTAGTTATTAGTTTAACAGTAACTAGTTATTAGTTTAATGGTAACTAGTTATTAGTTTAACAGTAACTAGTTATTGTAGTTTAGTGGTAACTAGTTATTAGTTTAACGGTAACTAGTTATTGTAGTTTAGTGGTAACTAGTTGTTAGTTTAACAGTAACTAGTTATTAGTTTAACAGTAACTAGTTATTAGTTTAGTGGTAACTAGTTATTAGTTTAACGGTAACTAGTTATTAGTTTAACAGTAACTAGTTATTAGTTTAATGGTAACTAGTTATTAGTTTAACGGTAACTAGTTATTAGTTTAACAGTAACTAGTTATTAGTTTAGTGGTAACTAGTTATTAGTTTAACGGTAACTAGTTATTAGTTTAACGGTAACTAGTTATTAGTTTAATGGTAACTAGTTATTAGTTTAACGGTAACTAGTTATTAGTTTAACAGTAACTAGTTATTAGTTTAGTGGTAACTAGTTATTAGTTTAACGGTAACTAGTTATTGTAGTTTAACGGTAACTAGTTATTGTAGTTTAGTGGTAACTAGTTATTAGTTTAACAGTAACTAGTTATTAGTTTAACGGTAACTAGTTATTAGTTTAACAGTAACTAGTTATTAGTTTAATGGTAACTAGTTATTAGTTTAACGGTAACTAGTTATTAGTTTAACGGTAACTAGTTATTAGTTTAACAGTAACTAGTTATTGTAGTTTAGTGGTAACTAGTTATTAGTTTAACAGTAACTAGTTATTAGTTTAACAGTAACTAGTTATTAGTTTAACGGTAACTAGTTATTAGTTTAACGGTAACTAGTTATTAGTTTAACGGTAACTAGTTATTAGTTTAACAGTAACTAGTTATTGTAGTTTAGTGGTAACTAGTTATTAGTTTAACGGTAACTAGTTATTGTAGTTTAACAGTAACTAGTTATTGTAGTTTAGTGGTAACTAGTTATTAGTTTAATGGTAACTAGTTATTGTAGTTTAGTGGTAACTAGTTATTAGTTTAACGGTAACTAGTTATTAGTTTAACAGTAACTAGTTATTGTAGTTTAGTGGTAACTAGTTATTAGTTTAACAGTAACTAGTTATTAGTTTAATGGTAACTAGTTATTAGTTTAACGGTAACTAGTTATTGTAGTTTAGTGGTAACTAGTTATTAGTTTAACGGTAACTAGTTATTAGTTTAACGGTAACTAGTTATTAGTTTAACAGTAACTAGTTATTAGTTTAATGGTAACTAGTTATTAGTTTAACGGTAACTAGTTATTAGTTTAACGGTAACTAGTTATTAGTTTAACAGTAACTAGTTATTGTAGTTTAGTGGTAACTAGTTATTAGTTTAACGGTAACTAGTTATTGTAGTTTAACGGTAACTAGTTATTGTAGTTTAGTGGTAACTAGTTATTAGTTTAACAGTAACTAGTTATTAGTTTAACGGCAACTAGTTATTAGTTTAACGGTAACTAGTTATTAGTTTAACAGTAACTAGTTATTGTAGTTTAGTGGTAACTAGTTATTAGTTTAACGGTAACTAGTTATTGTAGTTTAACAGTAACTAGTTATTAGTTTAACAGTAACTAGTTATTGTAGTTTAACAGTAACTAGTTATTAGTTTAACGGTAACTAGTTATTAGTTTAACGGTAACTAGTTATTGTAGTTTAGTGGTAACTAGTTATTAGTTTAACGGTAACTAGTTATTGTAGTTTAGTGGTAACTAGTTATTAGTTTAACGGTAACTAGTTATTGTAGTTTAGTGGTAACTAGTTATTAGTTTAACGGTAACTAGTTATTAGTTTAGTGGTAACTAGTTATTAGTTTAACGGTAACTAGTTATTAGTTTAATGGTAACTAGTTATTAGTTTAACAGTAACTAGTTATTGTAGTTTAGTGGTAACTAGTTATTAGTTTAACAGTAACTAGTTATTGTAGTTTAACGGTAACTAGTTATTGTAGTTTAGTGGTAACTAGTTATTAGTTTAACGGTAACTAGTTATTAGTTTAACAGTAACTAGTTATTAGTTTAATGGTAACTAGTTATTAGTTTAACGGTAACTAGTTATTGTAGTTTAGTGGTAACTAGTTATTAGTTTAACGGTAACTAGTTATTGTAGTTTAACGGTAACTAGTTATTGTAGTTTAACGGTAACTAGTTATTGTAGTTTAACAGTAACTAGTTATTAGTTTAACGGCAACTAGTTATTAGTTTAACGGTAACTAGTTATTAGTTTAATGGTAACTAGTTATTGTAGTTTAGTGGTAACTAGTTATTAGTTTAACGGTAACTAGTTATTAGTTTAACAGTAACTAGTTATTAGTTTAACAGTAACTAGTTATTGTAGTTTAGTGGTAACTAGTTATTAGTTTAACAGTAACTAGTTATTGTAGTTTAACGGTAACTAGTTATTGTAGTTTAGTGGTAACTAGTTATTAGTTTAACGGTAACTAGTTATTAGTTTAACAGTAACTAGTTATTAGTTTAATGGTAACTAGTTATTAGTTTAACGGTAACTAGTTATTGTAGTTTAACGGTAACTAGTTATTGTAGTTTAACGGTAACTAGTTATTGTAGTTTAACAGTAACTAGTTATTAGTTTAACGGCAACTAGTTATTAGTTTAACGGTAACTAGTTATTAGTTTAATGGTAACTAGTTATTGTAGTTTAGTGGTAACTAGTTATTAGTTTAACGGTAACTAGTTATTAGTTTAACAGTAACTAGTTATTAGTTTAACGGTAACTAGTTATTAGTTTAACAGTAACTAGTTATTGTAGTTTAGTGGTAACTAGTTATTAGTTTAACAGTAACTAGTTATTAGTTTAACGGTAACTAGTTATTAGTTTAACGGTAACTAGTTATTGTAGTTTAGTGGTAACTAGTTATTAGTTTAACGGTAACTAGTTATTAGTTTAACAGTAACTAGTTATTAGTTTAACGGTAACTAGTTATTAGTTTAACAGTAACTAGTTATTGTAGTTTAGTGGTAACTAGTTATTAGTTTAACAGTAACTAGTTATTAGTTTAACGGTAACCTGCTGGGTAACTGCTGGGTTCTCCTGGTTGAAGGAGGCGGATCTGGACAGCACCTCCTTCTTCTTCTCCCTCAGTGACGAAGCCTCCTGGTTCCTCCTCATCCTCTCTAGCTGCTCCTCCACGCTCATCCTGGTCCGACCCACCTCCCGGTCCCCGAACCCCAGCTGGTCCACGGCACTACGGGGACGCTCCTGCGCACACACACGCACATTTATATATATATATATATATATATATATATATATATATATATATATACACACACATACATTAATATATATATATATATACACACACACATTAATACACACACACATTAATATACACACACATTAATACACACACACACATTAATACACACACACACATTAATACACACACACACATTAATATACACACACACACATTAATACATTAATTTCTACAGCACAAAGAAAACTAAACAATACTGTTTTCATTTCAGTTTTGTCTAATTTGATGCTTTTTAAATCAGTGTTAAGCTACTGGCACTGAAACTTATCACTTCCTGTAGATACTTCAAAATAAAAGCCTTTATGTAGTGAACATATGGTTTTAGAGGCGTGTTGACTCCTGAGGGTGAAACCCACCGATCTGGACTCTGGTTTCTTGGTTTTCCTCAGCGTGACGTAGGAGGCGATGGTGCAGGACTCTGGGGGGCTCATGGGGGATTTGGTCCTGGGAGGAACGACGCCCACCGGGTACGGCGCCGCTGCCGGAGACACCGAATGGGAAAAACATCACTTTTAATGGTGCTTCTGTCCATACAATACTTAGATATGGAGTTCCACCAGGTTCTGTACTCAGACCAATACTTTTCACCCCGGTTCGATAAAAACAGGCGACGCTGTTGTGTTGCTGTTGGACAAACTCTAAAAACCACTGGGCAAATCTGGGATTTGTGATTTTGGGCTAAATAAATGAACTTGATGTTAGTTTTTTCTTTCAAGTATAGAGTCACAATATTACAAGAAGAAAGTTGTAATATCAGAAGAATAAATATCATCTTATAAAAATTAACTCTTATTAAAAAACTGTCTCAGTTAAGTAATAATAAAGAATAACAATAAAAGTTAAATTAAACAAATAACATAATTAAAAATAAGAATAAATAGAATTAAAAAACAAAATATATTATATTAAATTACATTACATTATATTAAATTACATTACATTATATTATATTAAAAGACATTACATTATATTATATTATACTATATTACATTACATTATATTATACTATATTACATTACATTATATTATATTAAATGACATTACATTATATTATATTATACTATATTACATTACATTATATTATATTAAATTACATTACATTATATTATATTAAATTACATTACATTATATTATATTATATTAAATTACATTACATTATATTAAATTACATTACATTATATTATATTAAATGACATTACATTATATTATATTATATTACATTACATTATATTATATTAAATTACATTACATTATATTATATTATACTATATTACATTACATTATATTATATTAAATTACATTACATTATATTATATTATATTATACTATATTACATTACATTATATTATATTATATTACATTACATTATATTATACTATATTAAATTACATTATATTATATTATACTATATTACATTACATTATATTATATTAAATTACATTACATTATATTATATTAAATGACATTACATTATATTATATTATACTATATTACATTACATTATATTATATTAAAAGACATTACATTATATTATATTAAATTACATTATATTATATTAAATTACATTACATTATATTATATTATACTATATTACATTACATTATATTATATTAAATTACATTACATTATATTATATTAAATTACATTATATTATATTAAATTACATTACATTATATTATATTATACTATATTACATTACATTATATTATATTAAATTACATTACATTATATTATATTAAATTACATTATATTATATTAAATTACATTACATTATATTATATTATACTATATTACATTACATTATATTATATTAAAAGACATTACATTATATTATATTATACTATATTACATTACATTATATTATATTAAATTACATTACATTATATTATACTATATTAAATTACATTATATTATATTAAATTACATTACATTATATTATATTAAATGACATTACATTATATTATATTATACTATATTACATTACATTATATTATATTAAATTACATTACATTATATTATACTATATTAAATTACATTATATTATATTATAGTATATTACATTACATTATATTATATTAAATGACATTATATTATATGTGATTCTGGACCTGATCAGCCTGAGTCTAACACGTTTCTGAACTGTCAGATGAGGCAGGAAGTTCAGTTGCTGTTTAATCAGCTGCAGGTTAATGAGCTGTCGATAAAAACACTCAGATTTTAGTAGGAGGACACGCTGAGATGGATTCTCTGTGGTCTGGAGGTCAAACAACATCTCCTTCATCTAATTCACATTCAGGATGGTTGGTGCCACCTTGTCTCCACCTGTCCCTAGAATCCTAATGACTGATCTAAGTAAACATCTCTTTACTTATTGGATTAGATCGCATAAAAGATATACAATATAAAATCAATTATAATGACAGCAGAGCTGAATTCTCCCAAAATGCAGATTTCAAACTGTCCAACTGTAGTTTACAACAGAATAATCTGAAAAACTAATGATACACCCATAAATCACAGCTGCTAATATGCTATAATGCTTGTTGTGAGTATGTTAGCAGGCTAACCTTAGCATTTCACTCGAAGCACAGCTGTGCTTTGATATAACCTCACTGAATAATGAGCCACAGAACTGGGTTTTTAGTTTTGATGCCTCTGTTTCTATAATCTTTGATCAGATTTCACCAGATCTGTTCGGGCTGTTTCTGTCTGTCTGTACCAGCAAATAAAAGAAAAGATCAACAGAATCTCAATAAAAGATTGTTAAACAATGAGAGTTTATCCAAGCTGAGTCACCAAGAAGCTTTCTACAAACTTTTAAAGGTGCAGTGTCTGGTTTATGGCTCCATCTAGTGGCGAAGTTACAGATTGCATGAAGGAGTAACTACAGTGCCCTCAAAAAAGTAAAAGTCTGTCTCTATAGCTGTTATAGTATATAATAGACCTGCAACTAATGACTAGTTTGATATTGGCTTAATCTATTGATTACTGAAATGATTGATGAATCAGTAGTGTAGTGTTTAGTTTATAAATAATTAATCCTTCTCATTACACAGACCAACAAGCACCAATATGTTCATGTAACACACCAAAATGTCGACAACAAATTCAGCTACAAGTTTATATCAACCATTATTAGATTAACTAAACAGCATTTCAACCACAAGCAATAATATGAGCACATAGAGAAAACAGGAATCAGTAACTTTCTGTATTTTCTGATCATATTTCTCCAACAGCGTCTCCGTCAGTAAACAGGAAGTCGTTCGAAAGCTCCCACTCTGATCTACAGAGGTACCAAGCTTGTCTCTATAAGATGAACACTCACTCCTCAGTCTTTCCATGAACCGACAAAAAATCTTTTTCTTTTAACTGATACAACTATAAATTATGTCTCATCTCTGCTGTTTTTCAATAAAAACTTGTGTTGGACTCATAAAATCGCTGCAATCTGCTCCAGATTTACACACACAGCCCAGCTCAATGCATATGTGCCCAGAAATATTATTGTACTTTTAGATAATTATTATTTAGCAAATTATATAGTATATATACAATTATATATAATTATTATTGTAATTTTTGAGAATGTGCCAAAATCTGCCTGGACTCACCTGAACTAAAACATGTAAAACTGGTCTGGTTCACCTTGTAATTCTGACATTTGTTGTAATTACTGATCAGACTTTACTGATCTATAGATGAATTCAGCTGCTAACACGTGATTTACAGCTGGTTTTCAACATAAATAGATGGGTTTTTTGGGCAGAGCTCATTTTTCTAACTTCTTTGCTTCATTCCAGCTGGATGTTCTTCAACACTGTTCATTTTAAATAGATTCTGTCACTGATACAACTATCTGACAGGTGTTAACTTTATTTAAACCCAACATCATCCAGTAAACCTGTAGTAGAGATAAACTGAATTATGTCTGGACATTTTCAGAGAGGTAGACTGATAAATAGGTCTAGGGGTGAACAGGTTAAATGGTTTAAATGTGGATCAGTGTTTCATCAAAGATGAAGATTCAACATAAAATGTCTTTTTTTGTCCAAAGATCATCAGTTTATTATTATAGAGACTAAAGAAACCAGGAAATAATCAGAGAAGAGAAGCTGGAACCAGAGAATTTAGACATTTATTAATGAAAAAATGACTAATCCATTAATAAATTACCAGAATAGTTGGAATTAATTTAATAGTTGGAAACCAATTAATTAATCGTTTCAGTTGATTTTATTGACAAATACATAAAATTTGGGTTTTCCACATGTGATCGTGTAGAAGAACCTTTTTAAATCTGGTGTTTACTGAGATTTATTCAGAATATTTCAGGATAAACTAATCAACAAGTCAACTAAGACCAAACCAATCGATTAATCAACTATGAGAAGTTTATGTGGTGCAGATGGGTTAATTAAAAAAATCACCAGGTTTAGTTTAGTAAATAAGTCCTGAGGGAGAAAGGAATCCGTGAAGATGAGTCAGTAGTTTGTAGTTGAACGAACCTTTGGAGACGTTTTCTTTACTGTCAGCAGCGGCGTCCATCTTGTCTTTGTCTTCTCCGTTGGCCTCGTCCACCTCCTCCTTCACCGTGGTCAGTTCAGGTTCACTCTTATACAGCCGGTAGTCAGGAGCCTGCTGAAAGACCAGAATAATACCAGTATTACTATTATTATATATTATTATACTCACTGGTTCTTATACAAGAAGCTGTATTTACTGCTGCATATATTAATACAAATAAACCTGGTTCAACGTTTAACCTTTAAACACCTGGTCAATGGTGGAAGTAACTAAGTACATTTACTCTAGTACTAAGTACTGTACCTAAATACAATTTCGAGGTGAGTATTTCCAAGGGAAATCTTGTATTTTCATTACATTTGATAGTTTTACCCCGAGTGTTCTATTACATAAAATAAGATAAAATTTAATATAGTTTAATTTTATATTATTAAATTATATAATTGTTGCTGTTTTTCTTTTCTATAATTTCGATGTATTTTGAATATCTAAAATGGCTCCACATTAAAAACAAGTAGTATAATATACTATTTTATTTATTTTATTTAACCTTTATTTAACCAGGTAATAAACCTCATTGAGATCCAGATCTCTTTTATAAGGGTGACCTGGTCCAGAGGTCAGCAGCACATGTCACAAAACCTGATAAAATAAACTACTACATTCATTTAAACACCAAAATTAAAACTAAAGTGTTAACATGTGTTAACATTTAAACCAAGTGCAGCAGTAAAAATAGGTCATTAAAATACAAGGGTGCAGTTATTTACAATAAAAAATGTAAAAAATAAATATATGCAATATATAAATGCAATATATACCAATTAAGACATAAAATATGGTAACAATAAAATATGTTTTAGAAGAAAGGTACAGCCAGTGACAATAAAAATTAAAATCACAGGCACTGTGTGATCGACTCTTTTTGTCTTTTCAATAAAATGAAGCAGAAAGTTCTGAGTAGAACAAGTTCAGCCATTGTTCGCTCTGTTTGTAAAGTGTTCCACGCAGCAGCAGAAACACTGAAAGCTTCATTCTGACACGGGGAATGTGTGACTGGTAGAAGTCCTGGGAGCGTTATAATAGTATAACATCGTCTGCATTATGAGTAATTTTACTTTTGAGAGTACATTTTGCTGACAGTATTTCTATTTTTACTTGGGTAAAGTATCTGATAACTTCATCCACCACTGGACCTGGTGAATTAAAGTACTATGGAATGTATTTAAAGACAAACACGCATGAATTCATATTCAATAAAACATCAGTCTCATTATGAATGAAGGATGAACTGCAGGGAAAAAAAACACTGAGATGAAACAAAGCTAAATGCGTTGAGGAAAGACATCAATTAACATTAATTCCAATTAATTAATTCATTACATTCATTACATTCATTTACATCAACTCACATTATTATATTAATTGACATTAACTCACATTAATTATTACATCAAGTCACATTAACTCTTGGTGATCTGTCATCAAGAAGGATTCTACAGGCTTATAAAGGTGCAGTGTGTGGTTTATGGCTCCATCTAGTGGTCAGGTTACAGATTGCATGAAGGAGAACCAACAGTGTCTCTAGAGCTGTTATAGTTTAAAAAACAGCTGCAACCAATAGTCCTTAATCATTGATTAATATATCTCCATCTTATTGAAACAATTATTGGATTATTAATTTGATTAATTAAATGGTTTAAATGTGGATCAGTGTTTCCAAAGCTGAAGATTCAACCTAAAATGTCTTTTTTTGTCCACAACCCAAAGATCATCAGTTTATTATTATAGAGACTAAAGAAACCAGGAAATAATCAGAGAAGAGAAGCTGGAACCAGAGAATTTACACATTTACTACTGAAAAATGACTCAAAACAATGACTGTAATAGTTGGCAACTGATCGATTAACCGTTCTATTTAAGGTAATAAAGGCACAATTCATATTTTGATTGAATAAATACTAATTAAAACATATTCATTAATCATCAATTCCACTTAGATGTCAACAGTCTCTCAAGTTGTGAAAATGATGAGGATTTACGTAAAAAAAAAAAAAATGGTGGAATGACACGAATCCCTGATGAAGAAGATGGAGAATCAGAGGTGAACCTAAGGCATACATGGACAGGTGGGGGAGGGGTGTGGTTAGACAGGTGGGGGCGGGGCATATATGGACAGGTGGGGGAGGGGCATGGATGGACAGATGTGGGAGGGGCGTAGATGGACAGGTGGGGGAGGGGCGTGGATGGACAGATGTGGGAGGGGCATAGATGGACAGGTGGGGGAGGGGCGTGGCTTCCGTGCTGCAGGTCTTACACTGTGGGCCCCGTTCCTTGGACCCGGTTTTCGGTCTTCGGGCCGATGCGGGTTGTGGGGGGCCAGGCGGCCAGCGGGGTGGGGGGGGGCGTGGGGGGGGTGGTCTGAGGAGTCGTAGTACTGGGGGAGGGGCGGGCGGGGGGGAACGCTGTCACCCTCCTTTAAAGGACTCAGTGGTGTCACCTGTCAACAGGTAACAGCTGCATCACTGACAGGAAACGAACCCAATTAGTCCCGTCACCAGGAGGAGTTGATTATTAGCTGTAATTTATAATAAACTATAAACTATCAAATCTCAACTTTTAGTGTTTATCAAGGTGGTTCAACTTTGGATGGAAATGTTTCATTTACAGCATTTTAAAACCGTTAACTTACTATTACCTGTTGAAACACTTTTAAAGGGAAAATACAACATAAACTGATAAATCTCGAACAAAAAATGATCACAGCTCGTATATTTAGACTGATTTATTTAATTACTCTTACTTTTATACTTTAAATAGTTTTGAATCCAGAACTTTCTTGCTTTTACTTGATTAAAAAGCTTGAATTGATACTTAAACTTCTACAGAAGTATTTTTACATCACAGTATCAACCATTAATAAAAGTGCTTTGATTGTTTGACTAGAACTAACATGCAATTCAATTTAAAATTACAAATAAAATCAACTAAATACAATTTAATAAATATAAAAACATTTAATATAATATTATATAACATTTTATATTAAAAATGTGAATCAATCCAATAACACAATTTCACATTGTTAGAGGAATATGACAATGACACACATTAAACTACACACACACATTAAACTACACACACACATTAAACTACACACACACACACACACACACACTAAACTACACACACACATTAAACTACACACACACACACACTAAACTACACACACACACACACACACACACACTAAACTACACACACACACATTAAACTACACACACACATTAAACTACACACACACACTAAACTACACACACACACTAAACTACACACACACATTAAACTACACACACACATTAAACTACACACACACACACATTAAACTACACACACATTAAACCACACACACACACATTAAACTACACACACATTAAACTACACACACACACACACACATTAAACTACACACACATTAAACTACACACACATTAAACCACACACACACACACACACATTAAACTACACACACATTAAACTACACACACACACACACACACACATTAAACTACACACACATTAAACTACACACACACACACACACACACACATTAAACTACACACACATTAAACTACACACACACACACACACATTAAACCACACACACACACATTAAACTACACACACACATTAAACTACACACACACACTAAACTACACACACACATTAAACTACACACACACATTAAACTACACACACACACACATTAAACTACACACACATTAAACCACACACACACACACACACACACATTAAACTACACACACATTAAACTACACACACACACACATTAAACTACACACACATTAAACTACACACACATTAAACCACACACACACACACACACACATTAAACTACACACACACACACACATTTCCGTGGTTCACATCATCTCAGTAAACTCAGGCAGCAGAAACTTGTTTTGTGGAAAAACAACACGTTTACGTCCTAAAAGATATTTTCCTCACAAACCTTCATTAAAAGAATTAAATCTGAAAACTTATTGAACCATGAAGGTTTTTATCATTTTAAAACTTTCTGAGTGATTTCATTGTGATGTTCAGAGTAAAATGTTGAACTAATGTTACAAACATTAGTGTCTGGATCAGTGACAAACTAAGAGCTGATGGTTCCAGAAACATCGTGTTAGTCTTCAGAAATGAGCGGGAGTGAGATGTCGTTTTTGTTTTACTGACCTCGTTCTTCTGTAAACTGGAGAGTGGTTTAGAACCTGGAAAACCTGCAGAGAACAAACATTTATACACTTTATACCAGATAAAAGGCTTCTACTGAAATGATTAAAGATCCTTTTAATAATCATTTTATATCCAATATGGAATTAAGGAGAATTTATATCATCAATGGATCCAAAAACAAAGTCCTGTAGAATATTGTTGTAAAATCCAAACAAAGCCTTTAAATGTACATTTAGTGATTCCACATAGATATCCATGTTCCTACTAGTTATAACATTTTAGTCCTTTTTAATTGTTGCGCTTTTAAAGAATATCAAGGACCAAAAACATGAAAAGAACATTGAAATTAATCTAAAATACTTTATAGGCTTTGATTTTGGGACCCCAACATTATTCAGACAAAATCTAAGACACAGAATTAATTCATGACTAGATAATAAATCAGATTAATTACTGAGTGGATAATAATACAGAGGTGTGTTACTGACTGTTGTCGGAGCTGCGTTGAGGTTTATTTTTGGTCAGAGCTTCCATCACGTCCTGAATCCTCCACAACTCCTTCTGGATCTGGATGTGACGCTGACTGGGAGGCTCCGTCTGGGGGGGGGGCATGTAGACATTATATATATGTGTGTGTGTGTGTGTGTGTGTGTGTGTGTGTGTGTGTGTGTGTGTTACCTGTGGACTCCCCAGTGCCTCCAGCTGTTCCAGAAGGTTTGATTTAGCCAGAGAAACATCTGCCTCCAACCTGTCGTAATCTGTCCAGGAACGATCCAACTCCTGGAAAACAGGGTTAGAGTGTGTGTCTTAGTGTGTGTGTTAGTGTGTGTGTCTTAGTGTGTGTTAGTGTGTGTGTTAGAGTGTGTGTGTTAGTGTGTGTGTGTTAGTGTGTGTGTCTTAGTGTGTGTTAGTGTGTGTGTTAGAGTGTGTGTGTTAGTGTGTGTTAGTGTGTGTGTGTGTTAGTGTGTGTGTCTTAGTGTGTGTGTTAGTGTGTGTGTCTTAGTGTGTGTTAGTGTGTGTGTCTTAGTGTGTGTTAGTGTGTTACTGTGTGTGTCAGTGTGTGTATGTTCCTGTGTATCACCCACAGCATGGACCCTACTCAGCTCCCTACAGGTGTGTGTGTGTGTTCCTGTGTATCACCCACAGCGTGGACCCTACTCAGCTCCCTACAGGTGTGTGTGTGTGTGTTCCTGTGTATCACCCACAGCGTGGACCCTACTCAGCTCCCGACAGGTGCTCATTAACCCGTTCTGCAGGACGTCTCTCTGCTGGATCAAACTCTGATTGGCTGCAGCGTTGGAGCTGTTCTGGTCATTCAGCTCCTGACTGGCTGAGAGCAGGGCCGTCTCCAGGGTGTGCTGCAACATATATACATATGTAGATATAAACACACACACACACACACACACACACACACACACACACACACACACACACACACACACACACACACACACACACACACACACACACACACACACACACACACACACACACACACACACACACACACACACACACACACACACACACACACACACACACACACACACTTCACCTTCTCTCGATGCAGCTGCTGCAGCTTTTCCTCCTGCAGCCTCACAGCTTTGTCCTGTTCACACAGTCGACTCAGTTTAGTCTGGACAGAAAAATGTTGAACGTTCAGCTTTAGAAACACTGATTTAAACCATTTAATGAACCAAACTAAATTGTTTCAATAATTAATAGATTAATCAACAGAATAATCATTGAAGTTGAATAAATTTTCTGCTTTATATATATATATATATATATATATATATATATATATATATATATATATATATATAGTGTGTGTGTGTATCTTACATCTACATCAGCCTCCTCTGATCTCTGGCCAGTGAAGCCTCCATCTTTGAATTCTCTGTGTTCAGGGCTGATCTGGAACCAGCAGACAGAGTCAGTCCAGCAGGGGGCAGCAAAACCACATCAGACCACATCAGGCAGCAGGAGCCATGAAGGGGTTTTACCCTGAAGCTGCTGTATCTGATCACCTGTTCTATGATAATAACACCACCTGATCACCTGTTCTATGATAATAACACCATCTGATCACCTGTTCTATGATAATAACACCACCTGATCACCTGTTCTATGATAATAACACCACCTGATCACCTGTTCTATGATAATAACACCACCTGATCACCTGTTCTATGATAATAACACCACCTGATCACCTGTTCTATGATAATAACACCATCTGATCACCTGTTCTATGATAATAACACCACCTGATCACCTGTTCTATGATAATAACACACCACCTGATCACCTGTTCTATGATAATAACACCACCTGATCACCTGTTCTATGATAATAACACCACCTGATCACCTGTTCTATGATAATAACACCATCTGATCACCTGTTCTATGATAATAACACCATCTGATCACCTGTTCTATGATAATAACACCACCTGATCACCTGTTCTATGATAATAACACCATCTGATCACCTGTTCTATGATAATAACACCACCTGATCACCTGTTCTATGATAATAACACCACCTGATCACCTGTTCTATGATAATAACACCACCTGATCACCTGTTCTATGATAATAACACCACCTGATCACCTGTTCTATGATAATAACACACCACCTGATCACCTGTTCTATGATAATAACACACCACCTGATCACCTGTTCTATGATAATAACACCACCTGATCACCTGTTCTATGATAATAACACCACCTGATCACCTGTTCTATGATAATAACACACCACCTGATCACCTGTTCTATGATAATAACACACCACCTGATCACCTGTTCTATGATAATAACACCACCTGATCACCTGTTCTATGATAATAACACCATCTGATCACCTGTTCTATGATAATAACACCATCTGATCACCTGTTCTATGATAATAACACCATCTGATCACCTGTTCTATGATAATAACACACCACCTGATCACCTGTTCTATGATAATTACACACCACCTGATCACCTGTTCTATGATAATAACGCCACCTGATCACCTGTTCTATGATAATAACGCCATCTGATCACCTGTTCTATGATAATAACACACCACCTGATCACCTGTTCTATGATAATAACACCATCTGATCACCTGTTCTATGATAATAACACCATCTGATCACCTGTTCTATGATAATAACACCATCTGATCACCTGTTCTATGATAATAACACCATCTGATCACCTGTTCTATGATAATAACACCACCTGATCACCTGTTCTATGATAATAACACCACCTGATCACCTGTTCTATGATAATAACACACCACCTGATCACCTGTTCTATGATAATAACACACCACCTGATCACCTGTTCTATGATAATAACACCATCTGATCACCTGTTCTATGATAATAACACACCACCTGATCACCTGTTCTATGATAATAACACCATCTGATCACCTGTTCTATGATAATAACACACCACCTGATCACCTGTTCTATGATAATAACACCATCTGATCACCTGTTCTATGATAATAACACCACCTGATCACCTGTTCTATGATAATAACACCATCTGATCACCTGTTCTATGATAATAACACCATCTGATCACCTGTTCTATGATAATAACACCATCTGATCACCTGTTCTATGATAATAACACCATCTGATCACCTGTTCTATGATAATAACACCACCTGATCACCTGTTCTATGATAATAACACCACCTGATCACCTGTTCTATGATAATAACACCACCTGATCACCTGTTCTATGATAACACCACCTGATCACCTGTTCTATGATAATAACACCATCTGATCACCTGTTCTATGATAATAACACCATCTGATCACCTGTTCTATGATAATAACACCACCTGATCACCTGTTCTATGATAATAACACCACCTGATCACCTGTTCTATGATAATAACACCACCTGATCACCTGTTCTATGATAATAACACCATCTGATCACCTGTTCTATGATAATAACACCATCTGATCACCTGTTCTATGATAATAACACCACCTGATCACCTGTTCTATGATAATAACACCACCTGATCACCTGTTCTATGATAATAACACACCACCTGATCACCTGTTCTATGATAATAACACCACCTGATCACCTGTTCTATGATAATAACACACCACCTGATCACCTGTTCTATGATAATAACACACCACCTGATCACCTGTTCTATGATAATAACACCATCTGATCACCTGTTCTATGATAATACCACCTGATCACCTGTTCTATGATAATAACACACCACCTGATCACCTGTTCTATGATAATAACACCACCTGATCACCTGTTCTATGATAATAACACCACCTGATCACCTGTTCTATGATAATAACACCACCTGATCACCTGTTCTATGATAATAACACACCACCTGATCACCTGTTCTATGATAATAACACCATCTGATCACCTGTTCTATGATAATAACACCACCTGATCACCTGTTCTATGATAATAACACACCACCTGATCACCTGTTCTATGATAATAACACCACCTGATCACCTGTTCTATGATAATAACACCACCTGATCACCTGTTCTATGATAATAACACACCACCTGATCACCTGTTCTATGATAATAACACCACCTGATCACCTGTTCTATGATAATAACACCACCTGATCACCTGTTCTATGATAATAACACCACCTGATCACCTGTTCTATGATAATAACACCACCTGATCACCTGTTCTATGATAATAACACCACCTGATCACCTGTTCTATGATAATAACACCATCTGATCACCTGTTCTATGATAATAACACCACCTGATCACCTGTTCTATGATAATAACACACCCTCACATTGCAAAATTCCAGAATTTATTTGCATTTATGAAATCATTTATATTTTGGGGGGTAATTTTCCTTCAGATAATCCAGATTTCAGAGAAAAACTCTTCATGTTCTTCCTGCTGCTCATTCAACACTCAGAGAGGGAGGGGATGGAGGGGATGAATGCATGTCCACTAATGTCCACTAATGTCCACTAATGTCCACTAATATAAATGGGTCATAGCTCGATAAGCTTCAGCTTCTCCTGCTTCCCTTTCAGCCATGTGAACTGATGAATAGACATGACATTGAAACAAACAAACAAATAAATAAATACTCACTAGTATTGACTAATATCCACTAATATTAACTAAGATTTACTAAGATTCACTAATCATAATATTCACTAGTATCCACTATTATTCATTCATATTCATTAATATTCACTAATGTGGTTTAATTGAATAATTTAATACCCAGGTGATAGAATAATGTAATAAAAGTGCTGAAATAACATAATTGGCAGATAATAACTTTTTGTTATTTCCACTATTCTTTCTGCTCATTCCTTCCATATTATTTGTAAATATCTGAACATAATCTGCCTACTTTAGTTTATATTTATATTCTAAGTTACTTGTGTGTTATTTTATCCTAACTTTAATACCTTATTGCTATTTTATTCTTACAGCATTCATGTGGACAATAAGTAAGAATTTCATTGTTCACAGAAACTTGTTTCTACGCTGTGAACATCACATTGTTCTAACCCTAACCCTTTTGTGGCGCCATAATGAAACTGAAATATCAAGTAGAAATGTGTCTATAGAAGCTGGAGTTTGTGATTATCCTCCATAAGAAACCTCACCTGCAACCTACTAAGGTGTGAATCATTCTTACTTGATGCAACATTCTCCACAAATAAAGGAAAAGAAAGGCTGTCGGTTGAGATAAAAGTGGATGGATGAGCAGAGACAGAGGAAGGCTTTGAGAGGAATGAAGTGATGAAATCCTCCGACAACTCTGAATTTAACGGGGCACGTTATTATCTGTTTCAGGAAATACAGCAGGAGCCCAGAGGCTGCATTAATGTGTTCAACACTATTCAACTCACCGAAACACGCCCTGGATCCGTGTTTGAAGTCATGAATAAATGTATTAAAGAACTCTTTTAATGTTGCATATTTATATGCAGAAATTAAAGAAGTGGTGTAATGAAGAAACTCTTCAGTTTTTTGCTCCAACTTCAATGGACATCATAATGTATAATGAATAATGTTTTTTTCTAAACTCCAATTGTTTCATAGTCACTTTCTCACTGATGTAGTCTGGATGTGGATCTGGATCAGGTCTGTTTGGAACATCTGAAACCAATAGGGTTCAGAATCTATCAATGCTGCTTTAGAGGCAACGGATGACGTCTCCTCTGAACTAATGTTCACATGAATTTACAGGATTAACTCTCAGTACACATGGCTGCATCACGTTTTGTTTTTTTATAGTGGAGGCAAAGTGCTGTCAGAAAACATGGAAGACCTCATAAGTCAAGAATAGTGAACACAAGGACATCAATGAAAAGTTGTTGTTTTTTACTGGAATAGTTCCACATTTTGGGGAAACACATTATTTCCAAGAATGAGATGAGAAGATTAATATCAGTCTGGTTAGCGTAGCTTAGCATAAAGACAGCAAGCAAAAGGAAAATGCTAGCGGCTATGTCTAAGTTTCACTGATCTCATGTAAAAACATCTATTTTTAATGTGGGGAGTCGTGTTATTAACTAACAAAAAACAGGTTTGGCAGCATCAATACCAACTGTATTTGAAAACTTGTGATATAGCTTCATCAAATAATTGAAACATGCAATTATAAATCCAGAATTCTGTCATTTATTGAATTTAAAGTTCCATAAAAATTAGAGTTAGGTTAACATACTAGTTAGTGAGCTTTAGGTGTGTTGGTAGCAGCATTTTGGACTGAGACAGGCTAGCTGTTTCCCTCTGAGTCTTTATGCCAAGCTAGGCTAATTATGGCCTGACTCTTACTTTCCCAGAATATCACACCATTTCAAACTATTATAAAATGTGATGAGTTTTATCCAGTCCCTTCAGGATCTTGCAGAATTTTTTCTGTGATCGCTGCAATGAAAAAGGTTGGATTTTGCTGTAGCTTTTTTCAAAGATTGTATTGAGGGAAAGTGGAAAATGCGGTTTCCTCCGATTCTAAATTCTAGCTCATGAACAAAGAGTCATATCTAGTTTGGTTAAATTTCAAAGGTGATTTGCTGAAGGGACTGATGACCCTTCCTGGTAGCCACAGAGTATCTGAAGAAGTGAACCATTGATGGAATGGTCAGCGTTTCTAGTGAATGGACAGTGGTGGTGGTGGGAGGGGGGGTCCATGGCTATGCAGCATTACACCATAAACCACATAAACCATGCTCACTGCAGGGCACTTCCTACACCATCAAACAGAAAGCCATGAAATGAGGTGGACCAGAACCAGAACACAACTTTATATACATTCCAGGTGTTTCTGAGGAGAAACTGGCTGATGAATGGACTGATCTAACGTGGGGAAACAGCAGGTTGATGGTGAAAAGGGAAAATGTGGATACACATCCATCAGGCTACCAAGGCTAAGGTCTGGCTCGAGTCTGATCCCATTAGATCCAACTGAAGATTTCCTTCTGGGGAAATCTAATCGTTGTAATGTGTGTCTGTTTTTCTAAACTTTGGATATTTCCCTTTAAGAAAGAATTCTTCACTTCTGAAGACACATGCCTTGTTTTTAGTCTCATTTACAAAAATGGTATCTCCAAGTTGTATGTACTTCCTGGATGTCACATGTCATTCTAAAGCCTGGCTATTGGCTAGTGGATGGTCTCGTCATGGGACATTTCCATTTTCCATCAAACCAAAGGTTTGGTCAAACCTTTGTAGTCGCTACTCGTTGGTTTTCAAGCTCAACTCCAGGCTTCAATTAGTTCATGTATAGTGTCATCGATGTGAAACAACTTCCAGACCATAACTGTTCTTTTATTTGTGCATAGAAACCAAAGACTGAAGCATAGTGTTGCTGTAAATAGAAGTTAACACATGCTGTTAGTCGTTGGTTTCTATTCACAAATAACACAACTATTATGGTCTCGAAAATTGTTTCTCATCAATCGACACCATGCACAAATCAATAGAAGCATGGAGTCAGGAGCTGGAAAACTAATGAAGACCTACTATGAACGTTTGACCACCTTTGGTTTGATGGACAGCAGCGTAACCCAATGGAAATTCACCAAGATGAGACCACCTAAATCTGATAGCCAATAGCCAGGGCTTTAGACTGACATGTGACATGTGGGAACTGTGCTAATTACAACTTGGACATAACCATTTTTATAAATAAAACTAAAAAGAGGGTTGCACCTTAAGAGGTTAATGTAAACTAAATGATGAGAGATTTAAATGTTGTTGGGTCAAAACCTCACAACCAAACAAAGTTTGGTGTTTTAAAGTTTGAACTTGACCTGGAGGATTAGAATCATGCTACTGGATAAATAGAGACCTCATGATTGCCATGAGATTCTGACCCAACATATTCTACTGGTATATGGACAGAGACTCCAGCCAGAACTCAATGAACACCTTACTTGCTGGTAGAGTTGCGGCCTCGGTGCCGAGTTCTCGATCATAGTGTGAATCATGAAGATTAGAGGCTCATTCTCCTTCGTCTAGCGGAGCGCCAAGAAGACAGAGGATAGAGTGGTGTAGTAAATGTTTAATGGAATAGAACTAACGCCTCTATGTCTCTGCAATGGACCGGTAATTCTCTTTAATCCCAAACTTAACCCCCATCCTGAAGAATATGATTTAAGGGCTTTTTCTGTAATACCCGAGTATATATTAGTTTTGAGGTTTTTCCTGAGGTTTTCACCCTATTAAATGCATTTCCAGACAACCACGGTTTTCATTTCATTCCAGTACACAATGAATTTGAGGTCTTCACAGGTGCAATTGGTTCAGAGTCATGGAACTTGACCAGAATTGAGTTTCCCAGCATGAGGATCTATGAAGTATAGTAAAACTATTTTTAGCTGACTCCGTGTTCTCTCTGAATTTGAGATTGTTTGGATTCACAATTTTTTTTGGATTAGATCTGATTATTCGGAGTTTATTTCAGATCTGATTGTTTTCTGCCGTTGGGTTTTGTTAAGATTTTCCATGCCTAAGTTGTAGGATTTTGGACCCGTGAAAACCTATTACTATGAACTTTAAAATACGTTTGAGATGCCAAAAAACAAAAGTAGAGACAGAAAGTTTCCAGCAAGTCTCAAACAAATTTCAGTTCCCTGCAGGAGGGTTTGTTCAGGCAATGGACGGGAAATCAAATGAAAGGCTGACAGGAAGTTCTATGAAACAGGTCAATCAATGCAAAAAAAACAACACTTTGACTTTAAAGCTGCTGCAGGTGACAGTCTATGAACCGAGGACAGAAACCTCTGCCGACAGCCCCTCAAATCAACCGGTTGAAATCAAAGCGTTTCTTAGATTTTTTTGTTTAGTATCCGGACGTGTTCTTTCTCCCTGAAGCTCATGACCTTTCCAGTCGTGTTCAATAATGCAGTAACCATGTGGAGGAAATAAACCAGAAATAAACAGCAGGTTTAGCTCCCTGAACCCGTGACAGGCAACGTTTTTCTTGTAATTATGGCGTTATGTTAATGAGATGCATTATTTCTAACTTTAGACCAGTGATAAATGCTTTTCACGAGCTGCAGCTTCTCTACAAGCTTCAGCCTCTTGGAAAATATCATTTTGACATTTACATTTACTTGCCAGCACTTTCTGCAGTTTGTTGCCCTCTCTGTTCTTCTCTGGAGTTTACAAGGCTGACATTTGCAGGTAATCAGGAAGGTGGAGTGTTGCTGCACTCAGGTCCATACAAATCAGCCTCTGAGTGTTTAATACACTTCCCAGCAAGGTCCATACACTACAGAAACAGAAATATGTGGCAGCACAGGGCCAGATATTCATCTATTCATCCACCAGGAAGCTCACAGCTGTTGATTCTGGTTTTAGTTGATCTGCTACAGGAAAATACTTCACTTTAACTGGTGAAGAGTTTCATAGCCAACAATTTTTAGATTTATTTCCTCCTTTTCAAGCAGAACATTTCGAGTTCATTCGAATTTCGCCATAGGTCGTCAATAGGTCTGAGAATCCTGCTTCATAGTCTTTTATTAAAGACTGTGAAATTCATATTTTACATATTTGCCTTTGTAATTCATCATTTTTCTTCTAACTAAACAGAGATAAGCTCCATCTCCAGTTATTTAGGAACATGCTGCCTAGAAAACATGAGTCATCCATTAAACCATCACAGGATTCTAATATTGTTTGTGGCAGCAGGGTCAGAGGTCCTCACCTGGCTGTCCAGGTATATAAGGTTCCTCTGCAGGTGATGGGACAGAACATCAGTCTGCAGCAGAACAAGGAGGAGAAAAAGAAGGAGGAGAAAAAGAAGAAGAGATTGACAGAAGCAGAAAAGAAGAGAGAAGGGAGAGAAAAGGCGTCAAAGCACATTTCAGCAGGAAGGACGTGGTGATAAAAGAGAAGGCAGAGATGGTGCAATAGAAAATTATTTAAACTTTACTAATGAGATTAAACCTGAGTTTATTTGTTATAATCATGATCTTTTCCTGATTCTATGGAAAGATAATTTAAGTCTGGTGAAAGAGTTACTGTCATATATATATATATATATATATATATATATATATATATAAAATGTGTGAACATTCATAACAACGCTCCATAATTAAAATGCATTGGTGTGCTCCAACAGGAAAAGGTTTGGCTGCTGAAATCTCAGAATATTAATGAAGATATGTTGATTCAGTGTTTTAAGGCTGAAGTTGATTTCCTACATCTGAGATGAGATGTTCTTCACCTCCAGGAGGATGTGGAGATATAATCCCTCCATCTATCTATCCGAGTGTGTGTCCGCAGCACACACACACTCACTATAAAACACACACACACACACACACACACACACACACACACACACACACACACACACACACACACACACACACACACACACACACACACACACACACACACACACACACACACACACACACACACACCAATGTCCGGTGCTGACCTTGGGGTTGGGCCCCTCCAGGCCCAGGGCCATCAGTTGAGCCACCGTATGCTCCCTCAGGCTGTTCAGCTCAGCCTGCTGCCGCCGGAGCTTTATCAGGAGCAGGGTCAACTCCTCAGGCTGGAGGAGGAGCAGGAGGAGGAGGAGGAAGAAGAAGAGGACGAAGAGGAGGAGGAGGAAGAGGAGGAGGAGAAGGAGGAGAAGAAGGAGGAGAAGAGCTGGCAGAATGACCATAGCATCAACATCCTCCATCACAGCTGATTTAAATCCAACATGTTGTAGTTGGGCTGGACTCTGGTTTTAATATGTCTACGAAAAGGAGGAGGAGAAAGAGGAGGAAGAAGAGGAGGAGGAAGAGGACAAAGATGAGGAAGAGGAGGAGCAGGAAGAGGAGGTGGAGGAAGAGGAGGAGGAGGAGGAAGAGGAGGACTCTGGTCTCATGTTTTAATACATCTAACCCAACAGCAGATACAGGTCAACAAGGTGTTTTCTGCTCTAAATAAAACACCTTAATGTTATAGAATGTTATATGTTGTTATATAACGTTATATATTGTTATATATGTATGATTCCAGCATGAAGGCTGACATGTTGGTGTCTAATTCCCAGAAAACCCAGATAAAAAGCTGCTGTTAGTCCTTCAGGACTGAGACGTCTCCTTCACTGTGGTAAGACAGCTATGAAATATACTGAAAATTCAACATAACGTGTCCTTGCTGCTGCATTCTGTCTCCAAATATCCATCAATAAGAACTAGATCCAGTTTTATCACCAGTTTAACCACAGCTGAGATGAAATCACAGAGCACTGATTGATTTCCATCATTGATGGACAGCTTTCTGTCTGTTCTAACAGTAAAACAACAGAACCTCCTCATCACACCATGAGGCGTTCAGGTGCAGTCAGGATGTTATTCACAGCTTCAAACACCAAGTCCAGACCTCAGTCTGACAGTAGAGAGAATCATTTCTGGTTGTGGTTTGTTCTCTATCGATAAACAACAGCAACAATTACACTGGTCCCACCTTATGGAGTTTAGCCCCGCCCATCAGACCAAAGATAATGATCATCAATTATTATGATGAAATGAGGTTGTTAAAGCATCAAAAAGCCAAACGTTTCTCATGGCGAATGACTGTTTATCTTAATATAAAGATTTTAATAACTTGAATAACTTTGAGAACATAGTTCAAAGTTTGAGGTTGATACAATAAAATTCTGCAGGAGTTCGTTCAGATGTGAGCTGTGGAAATGGCCAAAATCACACTTTTTGTGAAACTTCAATTTAAGATGGCTGACTTGCTGTTGGGATTTCACCATGTTGTTAGGAGCCTTTTTGTGCTTCTTGGCATGATTAATGTATGTTCTGACTTTCATGACGATGGGACAAACTAACCCCTCTGTGGAGCTTTTCTGAAAATTTCCAGGGGGCACTACAGAGGTGTTTTTGTGTGTCCATGCAGACTAATAGAATATATAAATGCTCTTCACTCCTGTTGCTTATGTTATGTTATGGGCAGGTCCCTGAAAAGGAGATTCACTTAGACTAAGAAGAAGAAGAAGAAGTTGCTGCTCAGGTCCTAATAACAGAAGAAACCACTGAAATACTGGTGTTTGAGCAGGTTTTCATTAGTGTCAGACTTTTTCTGAGACAGATGGACAGCTTCATGTTATTAAGAAGACGTGGACTTCAACACTCACGGTCTTTCCCTGCAGAGACTGGGGGGTGATGGTCTGGGGGGTGATGGTCTGGGGGGCGATGGACCTGCGGTCAGGAGGGTATCCGTACTGCAGGAAGAGGTAGAATTTAACAAAATAAAAGCAGGATTCGTTTTTAGTTCCAAAAGGCCTTGTTTGGGTATAAAGGTTCAACTTGACTCTCTATTATTGTATATTATTACTGATATTATTATATTATTAGTTAGTGTGACTGTGTTATAGGTGACAAAGCTGGACCTGTTAAAAGGTTACCAGCAACTTCCTTTAACACCACAGGCCTCAGAGATATCAGCTTTAGTTACACCTGACACATTCCTCTAGTACGGGGGTTGGCAACCCGCGGCTCCAGAGCTGCATGGGGAAAAGTGATGGGGGGGGATATATATATTTTTTAATTGGAGATGAACCGATCCGATACCGTTCCAATCCAGTTACGCATCTAGTCACTTTGAGTGACCGAGCCATGTCTTGGAAACATTTCAAACTTGATCCACCATCAGGTCTGAAGCTGTGTGTGATGTCTGCAACACAAACATTGCTAGCGGTGGTAATAACGTTGCTAAATACAACACAACAAACAGCAACCCAGCTCCGACGTGTCCACTGGGGTCTAAACGACCCGCTCACAAGCTGCTACTGAAGGGTCTGTGTATCACAGCGGGTTCATCAGTGGTGCATCTTCTGTGGAACCTGACTGCGATATGTGCATCTTTAAGTGTGGATAGCCCTGTTTCCTGTTTATATCACTTTATAAATACACTGTGTTTCTCTATTAACCGTTTCTTATGGTTAACAATAATTAGAGAGTAACAGCACAAAATAAACAAGGGATCACTTTGATAAGGACAGCGGAATTGTCCAAAAAGTCCTAACTATTTGCGGCTCCAGACAGATTTGTTTTTTGTTCTATTGGTCCAATATGGCTCTTTGAATGCTTTGGGTTACCAACCCCTGCTCTAGTACATGATAATGACCTTCAAGGGGTTAGTGTTAGGGTACAGGGTTCGTGTTAGGGTACAGGATTAGGGTTAGTGTTAGGGTACAGGATTAGGGTTAGTGTTAGGGTACAGGATTAGGGTTAGTGTTAGGGTACAGGATTAGTGTTAGGGTACAGGGTTAGGGTACACGGTTAGGGTACAGGGTTAGTGTTAGGTTACAGGGTTAGGGTACAGGGTTAGTACCCTGTACCCTACCCTGTAAGGGTTAGGTTACAGGGTTAGGGTTAGTGTTAGGGTACAGGGTTAGGGTTAGTGTTATGGTACAGGGTTAGGGTACAGGGTTAGTGTTAGGGTTAGGTTACAGGGTTAGGGTACAGGGTTAGTGTTAGGGTACAGGGTTAGTGTTAGGGTACAGGGTTAGGGTTAGGTTACAGGGTTAGTGTTAGGGTACAGGGTTAGTGTTAGGGTACAGGGTTAGTGTTAGGGTACAGGGTTAGTGTTAGGGTACAGGGTTAGGGTTAGGGTTAGGTTACAGGGTTAGGGTACAGGGTTAGTGTTATGGTACAGGGTTAGGGTACAGGGTTAGTGTTAGGGTTAGGTTACAGGGTTAGGGTACAGGGTTAGTGTTAGGGTACAGGGTTAGTGTTAGGGTACAGGGTTAGGGTACAGGGTTAGTGTTAGGGTACAGGGTTAGTGTTAGGGTACAGGGTTAGTGTTAGGGTACAGGGTTAGGGTTAGTGTTAGGGTTAGTGTTGGGGTACAGGGTTAGGGTTAGTGTTAGGGTACAGGGTTAGGGTACAGGGTTAGTGTTAGGGTACAGGGTTAGTGTTAGGGTACAGGGTTAGGGTTATTGTTAGGGTACAGGGTTAGTGTTAGGGTACAGGGTTAGTGTTAGGGTACAGGGTTAGTGTTAGGGTACAGGGTTAGGGTTAGTGTTAGGGTACAGGGTTAGGGTACAGGGTTAGTGTTAGGGTACAGGGTTAGGGTTAGTGTTAGGGTACAGGGTTAGGGTACAGGGTTAGTGTTAGGGTACAGGGTTAGGGTTAGTGTTAGGGTACAGGGTTAGGATACAGGGTTAGTGTTAGGGTACAGGGTTAGTGTTAGGGTACAGGGTTAGGGTTAGTGTTAGGGTACAGGGTTAGGGTTAGGGTACAGGGTTAGTGTTAGGGTACAGGGTTAGGGTACAGGGTTAGTGTCAGGGTACAGGGTTAGTGTCAGGGTACAGGGTTAGTGTCAGGGTACAGGGTTAGGGTTAGGGTACAGGGTTAGGGTTAGGGTACAGGGTTAGGGTTAGTGTTAGGGTACAGGGTTAGTGTTAGGGTTAGTGTTAGGGTTAGAGTTATGGCCAGGCCAATGACCACTAGCCTATTCAAATGTACACATATCAACCAATTAGTGTCCATGTGGGACTCTAACCAGCAGCTTATACAATGGTCTCTCCTTCTGCAGGATTTTAATTAGCAAATTAATCACAAGAAGGGTTAGGGTTAGAAACTGTAACAGCAGATGTGTTATGTAGGTGTTCAGATGTGTATGAGTAAGATGGCCGTCATCATGGGGCAGCAGCAGACCTCTCCTCTTCCTCCTCCTCTTTGTGTTTTTCTTAGTTTTGTTAAGACTCAGTAAGGTAGACTGACAGTTTAGTTTCTCCTGTTTAGCCTTGTTTAACCTTGTCAACCTTACCTATGGAGGTAAAGTTGGTGTCATTTGTTTTTCTTAAGTTGGTTGGGTTATTTTTTATTTTTTTAGATAGGATAGGCTCCTTTTATTTGTTGTTTTGGCTTTAGTCCACCCTGAAGTTTTAACCCTCAGTATTCTACCCTTCTGTTATATTTACATTATTATTTCTTATTTTTTGTTGTTGGTAAAAAAAACACTTCTGTTAAATTCAAACTCATTTTTGTCCATGGCTGTTTGTGACTCGTACATGTGATGTCCTGGACCCCCCCATCATATTACCACGATCATCTTGCTGCTGCATTTTATCTACTCTCACTTATCTTGTGTTTTTGTTATTTGTCATAAATAAAAAATACATAAATACATGAATGAATATAAACCTGAATAAATAAATGAATGAATGGTGGCATTACCTTGGCGAGGTGTGTGCGTTGGCGGCGCTCCAGTGTGGCGTCGCCCCTGGTGATGGGCGAGGAGATCTCTGAGGAGGGGGGCTGCTGGCGGGGCGGGGCGGGGCTACTGTAGACAGCCAGCGAGCCGTGGGATGGCGAGGTTGGGATGGAGCGGGCCACTCCGTGGTCCGAGATGTTGGCCATGGTCTTGGTGCTGGGCAGCGTGCCATAGTGACCTGCAGCTGTTACCATAGCAACCACAGCAGAAACTGGCCAATCAGAGATCAGGATACGTTAAAAAACAGCTTAAAACTGAAGTGACTGAAAAGGATTTGAAAATAATGACTGACAATCGTCTGGTAAAATCAACATCCTGAACAAAATGTATAAAAAGAAGAGCTGCAACTTCCTCAATACATCAGTTAATGGTTGTCTTTAAAAGAAAATAGAGACGAATATCGGTTCATCCCTGGTGGTCCAACCCCCGGCTACAGTTCTGGGGACCTGGACCATCACTGGTGCTGAGGTCTAGAGGTTCGACTAGGTCTAGTGTGGATTCTGGAACCAGTTTCCTCAAGAGGGGGAGATCATACTAGTGGTGGTCAGAAGGTCCAGTATCTCAGGATCTTGTTCAGTGATGAAGGAGGACCGATGCAGGTCTACAGTGATGTGGACTCTGCATGGGTCCATGGTGAAGAAGGAGCTGGAGGTCTGCATTTACCATCAATCTAAGCTCCTACCTTCACCTTTGGACAGGGTCTGGGTACTGACCCAAAGGTCATCAGGGTCATCAGGAGGAGTCAGAGGAGAATCCTACTCCTCCCTCTTTCAGAGGAGCTGGTTCAGCATCTAGTGAGGAGCCTCCTGGACCCTCCCTGGTGAGGGTTTCTGGTCCCAGGGAAGACCCAGGACCCTGGAGAGACTCTGTCTCTGCTGGCCTGGAACACTTTGGGGTTCCCCTGGAAGACCTCGACCACATGAAGAGGGAAGTCTGGACTGAAGCAGCTCCCCCTGATGACCCAACCTAAAACCTACCGGAAGCTGAAAAGAACGAGTACGAGTAAAATCCAATAGTCTTTTAGTCTATGTTATATGACTAAAACTCAAAGTATTTTAGTCTATTTTCATCAGTCAGTGGACGTTGATTTCATCTTGTTTTTGTTTCATTTCATCATTAAAAAAACATCCTTGATGAATATATTTCAACATTAACACTGTCATCCTGTCCAATCATCCTTGATCATTTCAGCGACTTCCCGGATGTTCAGACCTGCACACACTAAATGATTCAAGGAGAAAAAACAACCAGATCCTGAAATAACTGGATCAAAGCAACAGGTTTAAAGTGCTGGATTAACCTGAAAAAAACAAGGCATGTTACATTAAAACCAGATGGTGATGCAGCAGTGGGTGGAGCCAGACCCTCTATGGGGGGAGTCTGACTCTGTACCTGTGGGCGGGGCCAGACTCTGCCTGGAGAAGGCCTGTCTCTGCTGCCATTCGTACAGCTGCCACATGGTGTCATCCCTCATGGACCTCCTCTTCTCTGCCGTGGTGGCGGCGGTGGCGGGGTGTAACGCCCGGTCATACACCGAGCCCGCCACGCTGCAGATGCTGTCTGGCCTCAGCAGGCTGTTGCGGGGCAGCGTGCGGTAACCCTCCGGGTAGCGAGGGATGATTTGGGCCCGATGGCTGGGCATGTTCCTGGGTAAAGTCTGGTAGGACGTCACACTGAAAAAGTCACCAATCATAGTCAGGTTCTACATCTCTGTTTACTAATGACTGTTCTGATGATTAATCTATCGATTACTGAAATGATCAATCCATTAGTAGTTTGGTTCATTAAATGGTGTAAAATGTGGATCAGTGTTTCAACCTAAAATGTCTTCTTCTGTCCAGACCAACAGTCCACAACCCAAAGATCATCAGTTTACTATTTTAGAAGACTAAAGAAACCGGAAAATAATCAGAGAAGAGAAGCTGGAACCAGAGAATTTGGACATTTTCTAATTAAAAATGACTCTAATTCAGGGGTCACCAGTCCTGGTCCTGGAGGACTGGTCTGGGTCCAGGTTTTTGTTCCAACCAGCAGTAACAACCTGATTCTATTAATCAACCACTAGAGCCATTACTAGAGATGCACCGATCCCATACCCAGTCACGCATCTAGTTACTTTGATTCTGCTTGCTAGCTGGTTATGTCATCATGCAGAGCAGCGCAGCATGCTAGCTAACAGTAACATGAAGCAACCACCAGTTGTAATTTACAAACATTTCAAACTTGATAAGCAAACAAATCCGACCGCTGTGTGCTGTATCTACAACGTGAAAATTGTGAGGGGAGGTAATAACGTTGTTAAATAAACACCACAAACAACAACCAGCTCCGACGTTTGTCCCAGACTCTGAATGACCCGCTAACAAGCTGCTACTGAAGGATGTTTATCACAGGGTTAGGGTTCTGAGTAGAAGGAACGTGTTGGTCTGATGAATCAATGCTTCCTCTTCACAGTAGCAACCATACACCAGGTAAAAAAACTAAAGAAAGTCCAGCACAAAACAGAAAAAACAGGCAAAAACAAACCAAAATAACACACATTCAGGACTCTGTAATGGACCTATTTTTTTTTCCTTTTGCTTATCTTTTTTTGTGTTTGATACCAGACTTTTTTCTTTTTTCTTTTCCTGGTCCTAATCCTCCTTCAGTCAACCAGGATGTAGCATGTATGTTTGGAGGTCATTGATATCAAAGAGCAAATGCTGAAGTGGAAGCGATAGAGAAGCTGTTTGTGGAGACGACTGTAGGCCACCACAGCTGAACTGACCAATCACAGCCCTGGAGGAGCTGAACTGACCAATCACAGCTCTTGTAGTTTGCGTCGACGGGATGCGCACCTACACGTCGCATCGACACATCAACAGTGCGGTGGGTCCCCCACTGATGAGTTTAGTAGACTGAAACATGTTTCCAGACTAATCATCATCATCAGATGTCTGCCAGTCCTGGTTCATCTAGAGTCTGTCCTCCATGGACTGGATCTCTCCTTCACTGTGCTTCTCCTCCAGGTTTATGCTTTCACTGGGTTTTGGAGTTTTTCCTTGTTGAGAAGGAGGATCTAAGGACGGAGGATGTCTGAGTCACTTTGGACTGAATTTTGTGAAGCACTTTGAGACAATTGTGTTGTGACATTGGGCTATATAAATAAAATAAAATTGAGTAATTTAACTCAGTGGAGCACACTCTACATACAGATAATTAGTTCTAGTTCCTGATGAACCACATTGATCAGGACTCTGGATTCCTGATTCTTCTCATCCAGTCTCTTCAATGCTTAAAGGGACATTCTGGAAGATTTTGTGGATTTATCAGAATCCAGCAGAATAGACCTGGCAGAAATGGAATTTAACATTCATAAATATACTATAAAAACTCATTCAGGAGACCTTTAGTCATTACTTAAATATATATTGTAAAATAAAAAGTCTACTTTAGAAATACAGTTAGGGATCTTATGCTTTGTCTCTATGATCTCTCTTCCATAGATATACAGTACATAGAGTATAGAGGCTACTTTATTGTATAGAATGGAGTATTTATAGTATTTGGTTCAGAAATTATGGTATAGATCAAAGAGGAAACTGAGAGAAAAAGGGTCAATTACAAATCCATCGCTGTGGATTCATGAATACCCAGCACAGCTCAGCTCCTGATATTTCTACCCTTAGACATTAATGACAAACTCATTCTAATAAACAGGGTAACACAGGGTTGGGACCCCCCCCAACATTAACCCTGTAATCATTCCACCGACTGGTAAAGATCTTTCAAATCATCTACAATCATAAAGCAAAAGAGGCTGATATTTCTGTGAATTAATAACCAGCAGCAGCACAACTCAAGGTTTATGATAATAACCATTAATCAACTTTTAAACTACATTAGTCACATAAATCCAGCAAATGTGGCTTCTGATTCTTCCTTGTGATGAAGTGATGGAATGATCAGAAACAGGCCTCAGTCTGTTCCAAATGTTCCTGGATGTGTCCCAGTTTCTTTTAAAATAGCCTGTAGTCAGATGCTGTTGAGAGGACCTGGCCTTGATCTGTCACTTAAAAAAAAAAATGAGACAAATCTGAAATCTGAATCGCCCTACATCTGATCCATGTAGAAGCTGCTCAGCATCTTTAGAACGACAGCATCAATGAGGAGTTTACATCTGGATATTAGAAGCTACAGAAACAGCTGTTCTAAAGGTAACAAATGACTGATTAAATGTTCCAGGATCTAGACACTAATCTGGATTATGCTGCTTTATTATTTTTATTTATGCTAAATAACAGGTGGAAGTGGCAGTTTTGGATCATAACTGTCAAACAAATATCTGAATGATTCATTCAACCCTTCAACATACAGAATTCTTCAAGGATCAGTTCTTGGTCCAGTTCTGTTCTTTCTATACAAAACTGCCATGTGGTGTAACCCTAAACACTTGGTACCAGATTTAAAAATTAACCATGCATGCTATCAAATAGTTTTATATTCTAGGCGGATTACATATTTAAAATGTATCATTCTTTCTCAGTAACATTTGACATTTTGTGTAAAAAAAAAATCACAGTCATGATTTTGGTAAAAAAAAAAATGGTAAAAATGGACTTTTAAATAACAAGAAACCAACATGAACACACAATGTACATTCATAGAGACATGATGGATGCTTCTTAAAAATGTATTTTAAAAACATTTTGACTTTCTCATCTTTCTAACGCTAACCCTAACCCAACATTATTTTCCACTGACCCATATCTTATCATGTCACGTTTCACTTTATGCAGATTGATGATTTATTTATTTCATTCTAATTCTACAGTTGTCGTTTTTTCTTATAAAACATTCTCCTATTACATTTTGTCTCATGAATGATTGTTGTCAGTATTACTTATTTATCACTAGATGTTGATGTTATCTATACTGTAAATATATTGCATATTTATAGTTTTTTTTTACATTGCTGTTTTTACTACTTTAGTTTAACTCATTTTATTCTTATTCTATATAAGGGTTTATAGCAGGACCAGGGGAATATAATTTCATTCAACTCATGTCCTACATGTGATGTAATGACAATAAAAATACGTAAATCAAAATGTTAATACACAAACCAGATATAGCCTAATATTTTAGGTATTTGAGCATCGATTCAGGTTGTGAATGAAAGAACCATCAATATAATCTGATCTGGTTGTAGGTTAAAATTCTATTGATGCTGGTTTATTTTTACAGAAAATACTAAAATTAAGAGGGTCCAGGTCCAGGATTTAGTGCTACAGCCCTGGGTCTGATAGACAGGATCTCTGAATCCAGGTGTGAAAATTTGGAAACGTTGAGTTTAAGTAGCTCAATAGTGATAAAATAAAAGATTCTGTTGGAGAGGAACATTTAGAGTCGGTATAGAAGGAATAAATAACAAAAACATGAAGAATCTACATGTAAAACAATGTTTTTATGTTGTGTTTTCTTTGCATTTCTGGAGGTTGGTAGCCATAAAAGTTGATAATGTAGGACATTATATAATCAGTCATTGTTCAACACATGATTACTGGTTTTGTGTTTTCAACCACACAGCAGCAGCAGTGTCTTTATCTGAATGACTTTAAATGCTAAAGGCAGCAGGACTCAATGTTAACAACATCAACAACCAGTTTCTCCATCTGATAAAACCCAATGTGGCTCAGCTCTCATAACTTGTCCATTTCATGACTTATTCATGGCAGCAGGAAAGGCTGAGAGCTAAAAGAGAGGAGCCCTTCTGATGCATCGTGTTCCTGCTGTTAAACGCCAGCTAAACACTAAACGCTGCTCCAACATGGAGAATCTCAAAAAGCTGATGATTGCCCGTGGATCCATGAGGCAGGAAGGACAAGAGATGGAGGAGAAAAGGTTTAAATGTGAAGGAAGAGCAGCCCTGAAGACACCAAACACCAAAGGTCACATCCTCTCTACGAATGACATTATGAAGTTAGAGAGAACATCTCATACTTCAGAATAATTCATATTCACCATCACAACTAAAGAAGCAAAACAGCTAGAAATCTGCCTGGATTCAAGATATAGATTCTTTATACATTAAAAAGTCATGATTTGCCAATGATTCGAGTCATTTTGTCAGTAGAAAATGTGTAAATTCTCTGGTTCCAGCTTCTCTTCTCTGATTATTTCCTGGTTTCTTTGGTCTCTATAATAATAAACTGATGATCTTTGGACTAAAAAAGACATTTTAGGTTGAATCTTCATCTTTGATGAAACACTGATCCACATTTTACTGATGAACCAAATTACTAATTGATTAATCATTTTAATAATCAATAGATTAATGGAGTATTAAGTAGTAATGGAGATTAATTGTTTCGATAATAGATTAATAGACTATTGACCGTTTTATATTTTAAACATTTCAATAATCAATAGATTGACTATCAAAGTACTTGTTAGTTGCAGTTCTACTGTTTATAATTTAATATAATTTAATAATGAGGAAGAAGACTTGTAGAAGGAATCCTGAGATCCCCCATCACCAAGACCTACCTCCTTACCCCATCACCAAGACCTACCTCCTTACCCCATCACCAAGACCTACCTCCTCACCCCCATCACCAAGACCTACCTCCTTACCCCATCACTAAGACCTACCTCCTTACCCCATCACCAAGACCTACCTCCTTACCCCATCACTAAGACCTACCTCCTTACCCCATCACCAAGACCTACCTCCTTACCCCATCACCAAGACCTACCTCCTCACCCCCATCACCAAGACCTACCTCCTTACCCCATCACTAAGACCTACCTCCTTACCCCATCACCAAGACCTACCTCCTTACCCCATCACTAAGACCTACCTCCTTACCCCATCACCAAGACCTACCTCCTTACCCCATCACTAAGACCTACCTCCTTACCCCATCACCAAGACCTACCTCCTCACCCCCATCACCAAGACCTACCTCCTTACCCCATCACTAAGACCTACCTCCTTACCCCATCACCAAGACCTACCTCCTTACCCCATCACCAAGACCTACCTCCTTACCCCATCACTAAGACCTACCTCCTTACCCCATCACTAAGACCTACCTCCTCACCCCATCACCAAGACCTACCTCCTTACCCCATCACCAAGACCTACCTCCTCACCCCATCACTAAGACCTACCTCCTCACCCCATCGCCAAGACCTACCTCCTCATCCCATCGCCAAGACCTACCTCCTCACCCCATCGCCAAGACCAAGTACTGGAACCTGAGGGAGTCAGGGCCTTTGCCATCACCACCCCCAACCTCTGGAACTCCCTCGCCCCACCCATCCAGAACTCTAACTCTGTCTTCCTTCAAAACACATCTCAAAGTCTCTCTTTAAAACCACATACAACACATTTTCTTCTAGTATTCCTCTACCTTCTCTCTATTCCCATCTCCTGCTGTCGTCCCACTGTCTTTCTTTGAATCCCCTACCTTATATGTCTGTTTTTTCGTTATGTAATTGTCTTTCTAAAGCATCTTTGAGCACCCAAAGATGCACCCAATAATATATGTATTATTATTATTATTATTATTATTATAAACCACACATAGAACTATATATTTCATCTGTTTTCTTTTTAAATCTTATGTACCTTTTTACTTCTACAGGTGTCTATGTTTTAAAGAAAAATATAGTCCCAGGTACTCAATCAGAAAGGGAAACTAGTCCCTTTGTTGGGGATTATTTTTAGCGGTGGATGGATACATGTTTGGTCTTGAGACCAGTAGTATGACCAGGGTCCAGCTCACCTGCGGGTGTCCTCGTCCAGTCCTTTAGTCCTCTGGGTCCGGACCCAGTGCTCCAGCTGCTGCATAGAGCTGGTCCTGGACAGGCCACTCTCCGGCTCCTGGACCACGGTCGTGGTGTTTCCGGGGCCCCAGGCCACGCCGCCATCCACCTCGGCCGGGCTGCAGTCCCCTGCCTGATCCACCAACACCGCCCCCGATCCGTTGACCTGCAGCGGTTTCTGCAGGCTGAGGCCGGCGTGCCCATGGCGGGATGCAGACACGGCGGCGGCGATGGCAGCAGCCTGAGCTGGCTGCAGCTTGATGCTGCTGATTCTGGAGCCACTGTCCCTCTGGAAGCCGAATCTATCGCCCTCCCTCAGTGTGGCGTACTTCTGAGATTCCCTCAGTGTGGCGTACTTTTCAGACTCCCTCAGCATGGCATACTTGTCTCCTTCTCTGAGCGTGCTGTACTTCCGCACCTCCTTCACGCCGCCATACCTGTCCACCACCTGAACCGTCCCAGACCGACTGTCCGTCTCCTTCAGGGACGTTGCCCTCTTCACCTCCTTCTGTTTCTGCTCTTTTTGCAGCAGGTGTCTGTCCCCAACTCTTTGCAGCGAGTACTTCTCCCCGTCCTTCGCCATCAGGTACTTCTCTCCATCTTTGTTGGGTGCGTATTTCTCCTCCGCAGAGTACTTGTCGTCCACTTTGTGGACACCGTATTTCTCCAGGTCCCGGTGGATGGCATAGACCTCATTGTCCTTCTGCATCGAGTACTTGTCCCCGTCTTTCTGTAGTGAGTACTTGTCCCCGTCTTTCTGTAGTGAGCACTTGTCCCCGTCTTTCTGTATTGAATACTTGTCCCCGTCCTTCTGTAGTGAGTACTTATCTCCGTCCTTTCTCAGCAGGAACTTCTCCCCGTCCTTGTGGAGCAGGAACTTCTCTCCGTCCTTCTGTAGCATGTAGCTCACGCCGTCTTTCTTCAGTGAGTACCGGTCTCCGTCCCGCTGTAAGGTGTAGTAGTCCCGCTGCCCGCGGTGTTTCTCACCGTCTTTTTGCCTGATGTCTTCAGCCCGTGACAGCGAGTGGTGGCGCGCCGGCTCGCGGTTGCGTTCATTGTTCTGGATCTCGGGTCGAGTCAGGACTCTGTGGTTCAGCAGGTTGTTGAGTTCCTGCGGCGTCCGCTGGTCTACCTTCAACTTGTCCAACCTGAGGAGACAGGAAGACATGATAAAGAGGACAGATTCCAGAAGACAAACGGTGCAGGATACTGGTATTTACTGGAGGTGAAAAAAACATCTTTTGATTGGTTGTAATTTAGAGTCAAACTCTCCTTCTGATTGGTTCGAATATAGAGTCAAAATGACCTTCTGATTGGTACTAATTTAGAGTCAAACCCACCTTCTGATTGGTTCGCTGTGGACCAGTGCGGCATCCGTCATCACCTTCATCCAACACTCCATCTCTTTGGCTGTGTCAGTACAGAAGTAATACGTCCTCATGTTGGGATGGGTGGCCTGGGAGAGAGAGACAGGTAGAGAGAGAGAGGTGGAGAGAGAGATAGACAAGTACAGAGAGAGACAGGTACAGAGAGAGACAGGTAGAGAGAGAGACAGGTAGAGAGAGAGGTAGAGTGAGACATATGATGATGATACTAATTACTATGACTATTCCATTAATTTGTTCGATAATCAATAGATTAATCAACTGTCAGATTAGTTGTTGGCTCTATCTCTACTAAACGTGAGATATAAAAATATTCTACATTATTACATGTGAACTCAGATTTTACAGTTTGAAGTTGATAAAAACAATTAATTGATTAGTTGATAAATCAGACTAATAGATTAATCAATTAGATGCCAATTATTATGTTAATTTGACAATTGATTAATGGATTCAAGTCATTTTTAAGGAAAAAGAGTTTTTTCATTGATGACCTCTCTGATCCACTGAAAACACCAATCAGTAATTAATACTGAGATGTGCAGCAGCTTCACTAATTAATCCTAATAAACCATTTAAACCCAGTTTTTTTCAGAGTTCATGCATATAATTATTATCAGATGAGTCACTAACAATCATGTTATCCATCTATTTTTTTCCATTTTATAGTCTCGTCTTTGCAGAAAATAGCATTTTAGTAGCTGTTATAGTTATTTAAACAAACAAATTTATCCCATATACAAAAATATGTTTTGGGGATTATTCTAGAGACTTGAATGATTAAATATATACATGTCAGAGTTGAACATCATAATAATCTGAATAAAATGGCTCTGTGGGAGGGTTTGTTCATGTTTGTTCAGGAGGAAAGGACACTAAGTAGTTGGAAACTTAATTAGTTTCTGCTTAAAATTTAAGAAGTTAGATTAGATTAAATTAGAAACTTTATTGATCCACATCAGGGAAATTTGTGTGTTACTACAGCTCAGATACAGAGAAACAATGACATAGAAGATAAACAGTTTTATAAAGACATAGAAAATATCTAGAAGCAGAAAAGGAAATAAAATAACATTATATACACATTATACACACAGAGTTGTCAGGGAAATAAATCTGTATGAATAAGGATTTATTTCCAGTATAAATGACAGTGAAAGGTTTAAAGGCTCCTCGGTTTCAGTGGGTGAAACAGCTGATTTTGGAGGTTTTAGAGGTGATTCTCACCTTGAAGGCGTACTTCCTGCTGATGTGGTCGTCTACTGACAGCATGGAGATGTGGAAGCTGGGCAGGGTGATGCTGCCCAGGATGCTGTCCTCCTTCTCATCTGGAAAAAAACATCAACTCATCATCATCACATTCGATTAATTAATGAAGATGTTTGTCTCTTCAATTCAGTCACAGACACTTAAATCAATAACTGAACATTTTTTTCATATCAAACGAGTGCATATCATGGAGGTCTGCAACGATTAATCAATGAATCGATTAGTTGTCAACTATCACATTAATCAACAACTATTCTGATAATTGATTCATGGATTTGGTTCAAAATTAACTGAGGATTATCACAGCAGATTATAGAAGTTAGTTTGTAATTAATTTATTGTGTTTTTGTCTATTAAAAAGCGGAATCTTATAAATAAACTGTTGTTTAACGGGTTAAAATCCTGAAAATGTTGATGAAACCATTTATGATCAAGACTGAAGCGGGAAAAACAACATTTTTTGTAATGATTAGAGCTGCAATGATTAGTCGATTATTGATTAGTTTCCAACCATCACATTAATCACAAAATATTCAGGTAATTTATTAATGGATTAGAGTCATTTATTAATTAGTAAATGTCCAAATTCTCTGGTTCCAGCTTCTCTGGTTCACACTTTGTGTGTGTGTGTATTTTAATGTGTGTGTGTATTTTAATGTGTGTGTGTGTACCTCTGTAGTAGAACAGACACATGTCAGACAGAACGAACCATCTTTTCTTCCAAAGCTTCATGCCTGCACTGTCCTGTAGGGGTCAGAGGTCAAAGGTCACAGCAGTTAGAGAAAATAACAGTAATAACACACAAACACACATGGAAAAAACACTGGGAGAATCTGATTGGACTATTGAAAAATTTATTGTAAGAAATTGTGATTGAATTTTGATAAATTTTGATTGTTTTGATATAAAAACACAAAAGGTGTTTTTTTTTTAAATAAATGAACAATATGACTAGAGATTAAAAATCATTAAAAATCATTTTTAATCTCAGACTGTAAGACGTTAAGAATTATTTCAGTGATATTTCAGTGAATTATTTCAGTTAAGAATTATTTCATGATTTTATTATTTATAAGTTGACCAACATCTCCACTTCCTGAGAGTCCTCAGGAGAAACAACCAGGAGGAGAAGCTGTTGGTGTCTACAGGACCACAGAGAGCATCCTGTCATGCTGCATCATGGTGTGGTATGTTGGTGTCTACAGGACCACAGAGAGCATCCTGTCATGCTGCATCATGGTGTGGTATGTTGGTGTCTACAGGACCACAGAGAGCATCCTGTGGTACTGCATCATGGTGTGGTATGTTGGTGTCTACAGGACCATAGAGAGCATCCTGTGGTACTGCATCATGGTGTGGTATGTTGGTGTCTACAGGACCACAGAGAGCATCCTGTCATGCTGCATCATGGTGTGGTACGTTGGTGTCTACAGGACCACAGAGAGCATCCTGTGGTACTGCATCATGGTGTGGTATGTTGGTGTCTACAGGACCATAGAGAGCATCCTGTGGTACTGCATCATGGTGTGGTACGTAGGGTGCACCATCACAGACAGATGTTCTGGGCTGTGATCAACACAGCCCAGAACATCATCGGCTGACCGTGCCCAGCCTGGAGGACATGGCCATCACCTCAGCAGAGCTAACCACATCATCAAGGACTCCTCTCACCTAAACCACCTTTTTGAACTGCTACCCTCACAAAGCTCACACTAACAGACTGAGGGAGAACTTCTTCCTAAGAGCCACCACCACACTGAACAATCCTGCATTTAAGACTTTTCTAGGTACCACAACACAAATGTGCAATACATTGGGAAATATGCAATTTCACTACTCATTTTATTTTTTCTTTATTATTTGATTAAAGTATTTTATCTTTATTTTATCTTTTGTATATATTGTATATTTGTATATTTTACTACTTGTAAATATGTGTACCTAATTTGTTAATCTGGCACCTCTAATTTCATTGCAGACATACAGTGACAATAAAGGCGATTCTGATTCATGTTAACAAAATAAACCTGTTTTTACAATAAGTAACTCAGGTTGCTACTGCTGCATTAATAGCACATTAACTAGTACTACAAGTGAATATTTCATAGATTTCTCCTCCTGGACCTGTTTATAAAGCCAGCTGCTCTTCACCACCGGAGCGTTGGGATTCCTCTTGATGGAGTTCGATCTTTTACCAAAGTTGTGAACTTTTTTGGAAGATCTAGACGGCTGAAAAACAAGGAAAGATCATTAATAGAGGTGGAAATCAACAAGTTATAAGACACACACCTGCTGGAATGCATGTTATAATACTAATAAAACACAGTTCATATTGTTGCTGTTTGTATGAGGTTCATCATGTCTTCATTCATCATTTGACTAGTTTATTATTAGTTATTATTATTACTAATAATTATTCTAATTAACTAATCTATTGGTTATTTTACATCAAAAAGGAAGTCAAATAAAAACAGCTTCAACATGTCTGTGATTAAAAAAACTCAACAACTCATGTTGAGTCTGTGTTCAATAACAACAACAACAAATAATAATAATAATAATAATAATAATAATAATGATAATAATGATAATGTTGTGCCCACAAAGACAATATGTGCTAAAGTACTGCTCAGCTGCCTGGCTGAGCCTGGAACTTGTGACCTTTCCCTCGACAGGAAACCCTGTTTCACACCTTCAGGGGAGGTCAGAGGTCACCAGATATAAAGGCACCGGCCTTTGGTCCCACTCATACTCTCTCTTCAACCTTCTCCAACTCCACACTCTCTGTAGCAGCTTCTCTCCTTCTCAAAGGGATTATCCATCTTAATTCAGCGTCTCACGGACCTGCAAGTGACCAAGGACTCAACAACGTCCAGCGAGCACCTGAAGTAACTCAGGCCTGGTTCTACACCCAGAAACAAGAATTAACAAAGAGCAACACAACCTCCATGAAGGATCTACGCCACCATGAACACCACAGCTGCAACAACATCTCCAGCCACCACGACGTAGAAGCAGAGAACAACCCTTTTCCAGGGTTAGATCTTTTCCTCTCAACTGAGAGGAACTCTAGAACTTAATCATTAAGATGTAATTTTAATGAATGTTGTTTCCAATAATTATTGATTCTTTCCGATAGTCAATTCCACCTGAAGACTCTGATGCCCCCTGGAGTCAAACTACTGTCGACATTACACCTTTAATTCTGGTGATACTAAATAAAATCATTTTATTTAGTATCAGCATCACTATAACATTATTATGGTGCCATGAATGAGGCTGGCACAACAGTAATAATAATGATGTTGGTGAGGATAATAATAATCAAATCAAAAAATAAAACTGATGAAATAACTATTGAGCTGTTTTATATAAGTTCGGGGTAATAAAATAATAGCAATATATATCATCAATATCTGCATCAATACAATATAAAAATAGTTTATTATATTTATAGTTTCACTCAAGGCAAAACTAATTTAACAGACTAATCAACTTTAATATAAAGTGTCACATTCAGCTTTTTTTTTAAAAAATGATCAATAATCATCATTACCCATGATATTAAATAATCAATAATCAATAACTGGTCTAGCTCTGTCACCACCTCTACATTTATGGATTAAAAGTAGCTCAATAGCATCAAATGACCCCAAATATTTAAAGAAATTCATCAGTAATAATCAATATTGATCAATATAAACTAATTTATATTCTATCTTTTTTTACAAAGACCATCCCTATTCTAACATTAGAATGTTGCATATTCATTACGTTGTGAGAGAATCTATCATTTACAGTACATTTAAAAACACAGTTTGATTAGATTGAGAGAAATAGATATGAAATTAAATACTATAAAATGGGAATATGATGATTGATCATAAAATTCTAATTCTAGCTCTCACTGAGTTTGAATAAAAAACAAAAAGAGTTTTTCTGGTGCTTTTTTCTGGTAACTTTAAATGTGATTTATGGCAGAAAAAGTCAAATTTATTCATTCATTTATTCATTCATTCATTATTCATTTCATTAATCAGCCTCATCGTGGAGTTCAGACATTTTTTAATATCCTGGTTCTTTTCTAGATAATATATAATCCTGGTTCTTTTCTAGATAATATATAATCCTGGTTCTTTTCTGTATAACCTATGTGTACAAATGTTTCTCAGTGGCAGCAGCTATAAATAAAGATTCCTCATGAATACACGAAGGTGTGTTTTATTTCACTGTTACACAGTGTTAATGCATCATTTATTCATCAAAACTGATTCCACCTGCAACCTCCACATTTATTTCCTGTTTATTAACCTTTAATAGACATTATTAAGTGAACTTTTAAATCTGCTGATTCAGCTGTTACATTAAATCAGTTCAGTAAAATATTAAATATTATATATTATTTATTATAACAACTTTTCTTCTTCATCAGGTTTTATTTACAGAAGAAGAGTTTAAATGTTTGTAGATTCATATCGACCAATCACATCAATTCATGTTGACCAATCACATTGATGCTGAGATTAATTTAAATCATCAATTAAAACCAATTAACTGATAAATCACAGCCTGGTTTCTCAATGGCTAAAAAAATACAAGTCGACAAGTCTATAAAAGTAGAATGATGGATGCTGATAATATTCTCTAATGTGATTGGTCGACTGACTGACACTGAAAGAATCTTTATAGAATTTTATATAATAATAATAATAATAATATTTTCTATCATAATAATACTAATGTTTTATTTTATTCTAGTGATTGACAGGATAATTTTATTATGTGGTGTAAACCTCTCATTAATAAAGTAGAACCTGATTCATCCTGATGACATCACAACTACCAATTTATTGAAGTTCAGACCAGTCTCTCCTACCCGTGAGGAGGTGTTGGAGGAGGTGGGGTTAGCGGTGTTAGCGGTGTTAGCGGCGTTAGCGGTGGGGGCGGGGCTTCCGTGGAAGGTGCTGTAGTCAGAGCCTCCAGTGTAGTTAGAGGCTTCACTCATGGTGCTGATAGGACGCTCCTTATTACTGCTGCTGCTGTCTGAGGACGCCACCACAGCTGGCCTGATGCAGAGAGAGAGAGAGAGAGAGAGAGAGTCAACATCTGGAACCTATAGAAACACACTGGAACCTATAGAAACACCTGGAACCTATAAAAACACCTGGAACCTATAGAAACACCTGGAACCTATAAAAACACCTGGAACCTATAGAAACATCTGGAACCTATAGAAACATGTGGAACCTATAGAAATATCTGGAACCTATAGAAACACACTGGAACCTATAGGAACACCTAGAACCTATAAAAACACCTGGAACCTATAGAAACACACTGGAACCTATAGAAACACACTGGACCCTATAGAAACATGTGGAACCTATAGAAACATGTGGAACCTATAGAAACACACTGGAACCTATAGAAACACCTAGAACCTATAAAAACACCTGGAACCTATAGAAACACACTGGAACCTATAGAAACATCTGGAACCTATAGAAACATGTGGAACCTATAGAAACACACTGGAACCTATAGAAATATCTGGAACGTATAGAAACACACTGGAACCTATAGAAACATCTGGAACCTATAGAAACATGTGGAACCTATAGAAATATCTGGAACCTATAGAAACACACTGGAACCTATAGGAACACCTAGAACCTATAAAAACACCTGGAACCTATAGAAACACACTGGAACCTATAGAAACATCTGGAACCTATAAAAACACCTGGAACCTATAGAAACACACTGGAACCTATAGAAACATCTGGAACCTATAGAAACATGTGGAACCTATAGAAACACACTGGAACCTATAGAAACACACTGGAACCTATAGAAATATCTGGAACGTATAGAAACACACTGGAACCTATAGAAACACTTAGAACCTATAAAAACACCTGGAACCTATAGAAACACACTGGAACCTATAGAAACATCTGGAACCTATAGAAACACACTGGAACCTATAGAAACACCTAGAACCTATAAAAACACCTGGAACCTATAGAAACACACTGGAACATATAGAAACATGTGGAACCTATAGAAACATGTGGAACCTATAGAAATATCTGGAACCTATAGAAACACACTGGAACCTATAAAAAACACATTGGAACCTATAGAAACATCTGGAACCTATAGAAACATGTGGAACCTATAGAAACACCTGGAACCTGTAGAAACATCTGGAACCTATAAAAAAACACACTGGAACCTATAGAAACACCCGGAACCTATAGAAACACCCGGAACCTATAAAAACACACTGGAACCTATAGAAACACACTGGAACCTATAGAAACACCTGGAACCTATAGAAACACACTGGAACCTATAGAAACACACTGGAACCTATAGAAACACCTGGAACCTATAGAAACATCTGGAACCTATAGAAACACACTGGAACCTATATAAACACACTGGAACCTATAGAAACATCTGGAACCTATAGAAACATCTGGAACCTATAGAAACATCTGGAACCTATAGAAATATCTGGAACCTATAGAAACACACTGGAACCTATAAAAACACACTGGAACCTATAGAAACACCTGGAACCTATAGAAACATCTGGAACCTATAGAAACATGTGGAACCTATAGAAATATCTGGAACCTATAGAAACACCTGGAACCTGTAGAAACATCTGGAACCTATAAAAAAACACACTGGAACCTATAGAAACATCCGGAACCTATAGAAACACCTGGAACCTATAAAAACACACTGGAACCTATAGAAACATCTATAGAGAGAGAGAGAGAGAGAGAGAGAGAGAGAGAGAGAGAGCATCTGGAAACATGTGGAACCTATAGAAACACCACTAGAAATGATTTTAATTATTATATTCTGGTATACTGAGGTTTTTTCTATGTCTTTAACTCTCAGACAGAAACATCACGACAAACAGGACATTGATTATGAAAAATATTTTACTGCTGATTAGGCCACAGGAGGAGAAGAACATGATTAAGAAGGAGGAGGAGGAGAAGATGGAGGAGGAGGGGGAGGAGCAGGATCTCTACATCTACACCTCTACATCTGAAATAATAAGTTATTACCTTAGTTATTTCTTTATTTATTACATTAGAAGAAGCAGACATATGGATTTAATTAATTAACCATGGTATACCAGTTAATTCATTTAACTGGTTAATTGATAAGTTAATTAATTTAACAGGTAGACAATATGTGATGAGACTTTTCTTTATTTTAGGAGGTTCTGGGATCTAACAGGCTGAATCCTGAGATTATTTCTGTTTCAGGCTGGTTTCATGAAGTTTAAGCTGAATTTAATCATAAAAATATTTTACAGTAACAGAGACTGATGCTCATTTACTGATAAACACTGACTCCTGTTTTTTCAGTAACAATGAAAGTATTTTTTCTGATGACGGGCTGCTTGTTTCTGTAGCAGCAGTCATTACATCAGATATTTTCTTATTTCAGCCATTTACCAGCAGGTATTTCCATAAATTAACTTCATTCCTTCTCTGAATGAGGAGCAGATGCTCAGTAATTAACCAGAATAAAAACATGTTGTCTTCTAACCTCTATTCACTTCTATCTGCTGCAAATTCTAGTTTTTACAGAACAGGACGTTAGCAAAAACAGAATCACATGAACAGAGGAGGATTCAACTAAATAAAGACAAACTACAATAAACTGTAAGAATTCATAAGTTATAGAGTATTTAAGGAAGAAATCTGGACTTTAGCTGATATTTCCACCAATGTTTAACATGTTCGGCATTAAAGATGTTAGATAAAACATGACAAAATACCTTCTACTGTAGATAAAACATGATACAATCCCTTCTACTGTGAATAAAACATAATAAAATACCTTCTACTGTAGATTCCCCAGTCAGATGATCACAAAAAGTGGATACGGTACTAATTCCAAAGTGGAGCAACAATCAGCCTCCTGCTCTACATGATGACATCAAGCTGTACCAGAATGACCCAGAAATCAACTCACTAATCCACACCACCAGGATCTACAGCAATGACATCAGGATGTCTTTCAGATTGGATAATTGTGGCTGGATGGTCTCTAAGAGGGCGAGACGGTGGAGCAGGGGTTAGCGCTGTTGCCTCACAGCAAGAAGGTCGAAGGTGTGGAGTATGCATGTTCTCCCCATGTCCGTGTGGTTCTCCAGCTTCCTCCCACAATCCAAAAACATGCTGAGGTTAATTGGACTCTAAATTGCCCGTAGGTGTGAATGTGTGAGTGAATGGTGTGTGTGCTCCATGATTGGCTGGAGACCATCTGGGGTGTAACCCAGTAATAAGCAGGTATAGAAGATGACTGACTGGTCTCTAAGAAAGGCAAGATGATCAGACCTGAAGGAGTCGACCTACCAGAGGACAACATAGGTGACATCCAAAGCAGCTAACCCTAACCTAACCCTAACACTAACCTTAACCTAAGTACCTTGGTATCCCAAAAGCTAATGGAAACAAGGAGGAGGCTGTAAGGAAGTCATCCATAATGAAATACATCCAGAGAGTAAGGCAAGTCCTACAAAGTCAGCTGAATGGAAGAACAAGATCAGAGCCATCAACATGTCTACTCTGCTGGTCATCAGATACCCTGCTGGGACCATAGCTGGCCAAAGGAGGAGATAAAAGCCACTCTGATATCATGACTAGAAAGCTCCTCACCATGATCCAGCACCCTGAGACTGTACACTAAGCAGAAAGAGGAGCAACATGGAACATCAAGAATACATCAGGAAAATGTCCACTAAGGATGAACTGCTGATTGAAGCCTCAGGCAGCAGAGACCCAATGATAGTTCAGAGAACTTGGAAGGATAAGTCTCTACATGTATGAATGTACCACCATCAAACTGAAGAAGTGGCTGATATGGAATAGACCTCCCAGTGTCTGTTAAAGGCTGGACTTACAGACAGCCACAGTAGATCAGACCCAAGGTCAGACTGGTCAAAGCTGAGACAATCCAGCTCATAGTTCATGGTGGAAGATGCTAGCTGGGTCAGCTACATGGAGAGATACAACCAGGCAGCCGGAATAGTGGACAGGAACATCTAGACCCAGTATGGAATAGAAGTAGCCACATCCCAATGGGCCGGGCCACAGAAGGTGGCTGAGAACAGCAGAACCAAGGTTCTGTTGGACTTTAGCTTCCAGACTGACAAACAGCTCCTGGATAACCAACCAGACATAGTGGTGGTGGACAAAGGTCAGAAGAAGGTCAGTACCAAGGGTTAAAAGAACAGCTGGAACAGATGTGGAAGGTCAAGGCAACGTGATCCCTGTGGTCGTAGGAGCACTCGGTGCAGTGACCCCCAAACTGGAAGAGTGGCTCCAACAGATCCCAGGAACAACATCAAGAGTCAAGAAGAGTCAGTCCTAGGAACAGCTATCTCAGCTGTTCCTAGGACTGACTCTTCTTGACTCTTGATGTTGTCAAGAAGAGTCAGTCAGCGCTTCACTTTTTCCACATTTTGTTATGTTTCAGCCTTATTCCAAAATGGATTCATTTCATTTTTTCCTCAAAATTCAACACACAACACCTCATAATGACAACATGAACAATTTTTTAAAAGATTTTTGCAAATTTATTAAAAATAAAAAAACTAAGAAATCACATGTACATAAGTATTTTCAGTGTTTGCCATGAAGCTCAACATTGAGCTCAGGTTCATCCTGTTTCCACTGATCATCCTTGAGATGTTTCTACAGCTTCATTGGAGTCCACCTGTGGTAAATTCAGCTGATTGGACATCACACCTGTCTATAGAAGGTCCCACAGGTGACAGTGATGTCAGAGCACAAACCAACATGAAGTCAGAGGAGTTGTCTGTAGACCTCAGAGACAGGATTGTCTCCAGGTATGAATCTGGGGAAGGTACAGAAACATTTCTGCTGCTTTGAAGGTGCCAATGAGCACAGTGGCCTCCATCATCTGTAGATGGAAGAAGTCCAGAACCACCAGGACTCTTCCTACAGCTGGCCGGCCATCTAAACTGAGAGATCAGGGGAGAAGGGCCTTAGTCAGGGAGGTGACTAAGAACCTGATGGTCACTCTGTCAGAGCTCCAGCGTTCCTCTGTGGAGAGAGGAGAACCTTCCAGAAGGACAACCATCTCTGATTAAAATCAGAAATCTGATTTTTTGTAAAAAAATCTGAGATTTTGTTTTTAGGCCATATATATATATATATATATATATATATATATATATATATATATATATATATATATATATATATATATATATATATATATATATATATACCTTCTTGCTGTTGCCTCACAGCAAGAAGGTCGCAGGTTCAAGACCTCCCTGGTCCTGGGTCTGGGACCTTTCTGGTGGGTTTTCTCCAGGTTCTCCAGCTTCCTCCCACAGTCCAAACACATGCTGAGGTTAATTGGAGACTCTAAATTGCCTGTAGGTTTGAGTGTGTGCCCCATGATTGACTGAGACCATCTGGGGTGTATCCTGCCTCTCGCCGTAACGCGCTGGGATTGGCTCCAGCAGACCATGTGACCCTAATGAGGAATAAGTGGGTATAGAAAATGACTGACTAATATATATCTATTGTGTTTGAATATTGAAATAATAGTATAAAAGAATAACAATAATTATATAATCTGTTTATTGATGCTAAATAACTAATTCCCAGTCAATAAACAGCAATACATTTATATTTGCTGTGTTTTTAATGATTTTTTGCTGAACCTTATGAAACAAATGTCTTTTTTTATATATGATGTGACTATAACTAAATAAATAAACACACAGAGCAAAAGATTAGATAGATTAGATATAGAGAAATATAAAGAAATGTATATAGAGAAATGTAGAGAAATATAGAAATATAAATATAGAAAATATAGAGAAATATACAGCAATATAGAGAAATATAAAGAACTATAGAAAAATATATAGATAAATATAGAGAAGCTGCAGCCAAAGCTGTTCCAGCGATTATCCAGGTTCATTAATTCAAGCCAAAGCTGTTCCAGCGATTATCCAGGTTCTTTACCTGCTTAGAGCCTCTAGCGGTTTGTCAGGATGAAAAAGTTTCCCACAATTCACACTAAAAAAACAAAAGGAAGGAGAAACAATGACAAATAATAATAAATAATAATAATACATATAACCTGACAAATAATAAATAATAAATGAACAGTGAATCAACAAATAAAAAATGATTTAAAAACAGGAAGATTTCAGCTCAGATCTTTGTTCTTAGAAACAACCACAAATTAATAATTAAAAGATTATTAATGAGATTAATCATTTAAAGATGAATGATAATTCATTTATATAATAATAATTATTCATTCAAAGCCACATTATTTTGCTTTGACCGCCCCTTGTTTCTTTGTTTTTATTGTTCATGAATCTGTTAATGATTAAATCATTGAAAATTAAAGCAGAAAAAGACAAAAGGTCAGAAAAGTCAGAGTCAAAAAGTGAAAACTCGTTTCTTTAGAATAAAAACAGAAGATGTCATGATTTAAATAAATTCTAAAACACAAAAAAAGTCATTAAATAAAAGATCAGCAGATACATAACTAATGACTTTAAATAGTTAATAAACTAATGAGATGAGATGGAAACTTCCAGTAAAAAAACGGTTTCCTGGATGTTTCTGATAAATATAAAGAAAATGAAGAAGATATTTTAATAATCAGAGAAGAGAAAGATGAGCCAGAAAATCTGGACATTTTCTACTGAAAAATGACTCTATTTGAATTATCAATATATTTGGTGACTAACTGATTAATCAATTATTAGAATATTTAGTGATCAGTGATAATTGGAACACAAACTGTCCCTTTAAGAGTTTGGTTCATTAAAACTTTAATTTTAACTCAATGAAACTTGATGAAAACGGGATCAGTCTAACACTTGGATCACCTCTCTGACTCTGGAGGACCAGGCTAATTCCTGCATTAGACCAACTGTTAATTAATAAAATCATCTGCAGCTCGTTTAGATTCTGATGATCAAAGGATTTTAATTCTAATTAATTATTCTAATTATTTAATGAGACCAGAAACACAGAAAACTGGTCCTGGACCTGTGGACCCATGTGGACCCATGTGGACCCATGTGGACCCATGTGGACCCATGTGGACCCATGTGGATCCATGTGGATCTTCTTTTTCAGGTTAATACTCTTGATTTATAATAGATTTACAGAGATTTTTATGTCATTTTTCTACAGTTTTTACTCTTTTCTTTGCAAAATTATTTTTTTTTTGTTTCACCCAAACATTTAAAGACTTAAGAAAAAGATGAAGTACACAATAAATAATTTATAGAAGACTGTGAATTATTTTGATTAATAATTAATCATGAGGTTGTGAATCAGAACCAGTTAAAATTAGTGAAAATCACTGAAATGAGTTAAAAATCGGTGAAATGAATGTGTGAAATAATCCAACTCACTGTTCGTTGACGACAAAGATGCAGTTTTCCTGGGACGGGATTCCTGAAACCGGATGTTTACACGTCACCTTCCTCTCATTATGACTGGAGGAGGAGAAAAAGAGGAGAAAAAGAGAAAAATACAATTTATTATTATGTGAAATAACACGATAAATGAATAATTAACGTCAATTCTTTGGGTCACATGACAGGACCCGAAGTCATGTGACTAGTAATTGAGATTGTTTGTTTGTAATAATTAATTAATCAGTCAGTACACTAAACAGTAAAATAGAATTCATTTTTAAATCATTTTAGTAGAATTATTTCAGCTGTAATCTTTTGTTTGATTTGGGTCAGTTTGGTCTTGTTTTAGGTTTTAAATAAAGTTTTTTGTTTTTAAATATTCTAACTATTTTCTCTATAACAGCAACATAAATAGATTCAGACTCTTCTGGAGTCACTTCACATGTTGGAGATTTATTTTAATTTAAGTTCATAACCTGTGTTTGTAGAAATATTCCAGATTTATGAAACTGGAACTGAACGATCTGTGAAAAACATCAGTCAACTGATCAATGATCAATGAAGCTGATAAATGATCAATAGACCGTGAAGGTAAAAGTCTGAGTCTATTGATGAATAAAATGCAGATGATGTTGATTTTATTGATTAAAAATTCAGTTTCTAATCATCAACGAAGCAGCTGAATGTGTGAAATATTCTGATAAGGAAACTGATCATTATCAAAAGTATTATTATCAATAATAATGATTATTATATTATTATTTTCATAAAATCAATCAAATTCATTTGATCTGAGTTTATAAACATGTAGAAATTGGATTTAATGTTCAGAACCAGAACCAACTACAGATGATGTTAATATCAGATTAATATGATAATATCATGTTAATATCATATCATCATATTAAAATAATATCACATTAAAGGAAAATAATTCATGTTTTAATATTTTCATATTATAATTTGTTGCTGTTCTAAACTTCACAGAAAAATCCCTCATGTATAAAACTCCAAAGATGTTTGAGAATCTGGATCACTGGTCACATGATCTCTGTTGTAGTATTGTTGTAGTATTGTTGTAGTATTGTTGTATTGCTGTAGTATTGTTGTAGTATTGTTGTATTGCTGTAGTATTGCTGTAGTATTGTTGTAGTATTGTTGTAGTATTGTTGTAGTATTGTAGTATTGCTGCAGTATTGTTGTAGTATTGTAGTATTGCTGTAGTATTGCTGTACTATTGTTGTAGTATTGCTGTAGTATTGTTGCAGTATTGTTGCAGTATTGTTGTAGTATTGTTGTAGTATTGCTGTAGTATTGCTGCAGTATTGTTGTAGTATTGTTGTAGTATTGCTGTAGTATTGCTGTAGTATTGCTGCAGTATTGTTGTAGTATTGTTGCAGTATTGTTGTAGTATTGTTGTAGTATTGTTGTAGTATTGCTGTAGTATTGCTGCAGTATTGTTGTAGTGTTGTTGCAGTATTGTTGTAGTATTGTTGTAGTATTGTTGTAGTATTGTTGTAGTATTGTTGTAGTATTGCTGCAGTATTGCTGTAGTAGTATTGTAGTATTGCTGTAGTAGTGTTGTAGTATTGTTGTAGTATTGCTGCAGTATTGTTGTAGTATTGTTGTAGTATTGCTGTAGTAGTGTTGTAGTATTGTTGTAGTATTGCTGCAGTATTGCTGTAGTATTGCTGTAGTATTGTTGTAGTATTGCTGTAGTATTGTTGTAATATTGCTGTAGTATTGTTGCAGTATTGTTGTAGTATTGTTGTAGTATTGCTGCAGTATTGCTGTAGTATTGTAGTATTGCTGTAGTAGTGTTGTAGTATTGTTGTAGTATTGTTGTAGTATTGCTGCAGTATTGTTGTAGTATTGTTGTAGTATTGCTGTAGTAGTGTTGTAGTATTGTTGTAGTATTGTTGTAGTATTGCTGCAGTATTGTTGTAGTATTGTTGTAGTATTGTTGTAGTATTGTTGTAGTATTGTAGTATTGCTGTAGTATTGCTGTAGTATTGTTGTAGTATTGTTGTAGTATTGCTGTAGTATTGCTGCAGTATTGTTGCAGTATTGTTGTAGTATTGTTGTAGTATTGTTGTAGTATTGTTGTACTTCTGTTGTCAGAATAACGACGTCAGATTAACGAGCATCAGCTGATTACCTCGTTATCTGCTCATCAGTCATTCGTTTAGTTTAGCCTTAGCTTCACTCAGTTTATATAAAGTTTATATTAACATCATTATAATTTTATCTTCTCACCAGTTTTTATCTGAGTGTTTGTTCAGAAACAGAAACCAGAGATATGAGCCTGGTGGATTATTTCGTTTCTTTAGTAGAAAAAGCCCTAACCCTCTGAAACATGTCTAATGGGATTTTCCCAGCATGCAGCAGGGCTGACCAATCAGAGCAGAGCCGCAGGTTCTAGAACTTCCTGCTGTAAAGCTTCATTGATCATGTAGGTCAACACAAACAGGCCAGAAAATCTCTGAGTGGAAATTGTGATTCACAGCAAGTTGTGTTGAATTGTGGTTTCAGAAGAACAGGAGAAGTAGTTTCATCTGTTAGGGTTAGCATCTCACATTTTCCTCTTCATGTTAGGGTTAGCATCTCACATTTTCCTCTTCATGTTAGGGTTAGCATCCCACATTTTCCTCTTCATGTTTCAGTGAAAACGGCACATTCTAATAAACGTCTTTTACTCTGCTTCATCACCGTCTGAACCGTGATCTGATAGATTTGATGATTTATTTACATTAATACATAGAAAACAGGTAGATTGGTTGATATTTTTTACCTTAACACATGTAAAACAGGTCAAATTGTTGATATTTTTACCTTAATAAATGTAGAGTCTCAGTATAATAATATCTGGATGAAATCCCTGGCAACAGCAGCTGGTGAATCAGTGAATCAGCAGCAGCTACGTCTCGTCTCCGTAGAAACATCCAACATCGACAAAATCACCACGACAACCACAACAAGCAGATCTCTGCAGTCATGACGACTCACCACGGCAACAGCCGAGACGACGGGGAGGATGAGGAGGAGGAGATAGAGGAGGAGGAGGACAAGGAGGAGGAGGAGGAGAGTCTTTCTGCTGCTGGAGCAGCGGCAGGAAACCAGAAAAACCCTCCCCTCACACACACATACACACGTCATGTGTCATCACGTGTGTGTGTGTGTGTGTGTGTGAAAACTCGAGCGGCTGCAGAGAATCTGAGGATTTGATTCCTGTTGATTTTATCTGTGGTTTAAACACGTCATGTTGGACTGAAACTGATTAGTAACAAAATAATGGACGTTTTCTACTGAAAATGATTCTAATCCATTAATTATTATTAGATTAATTATTAGAATAGTCTGCAACTAATAAATTACATAAAACAACAAAAATATGAGATGAAAAGTTATATATATATATATATATATATATATATATATATATATATATATATATATATACATACACACAAACAAAAAGTGAAACCTTTTAGATAAAAAAAAAAAGTTAGATAAAAAGTCAGAAATACAAGATTAATAGTAATAAAATAATAGTAAAAAAAATAAAACAAAACACTACAAACACTACATCGTGTCAAATGTGTAAATTCTCTGGTTCCAGCTTCTCTTCTCTGATTATTTTCTGGTTTTTTTAGTCTAAAAAATAAAAAGTAAAATCAGCTGCTCTGACACTAAAACTAACCCTAACCCATATTTAGGACATGAGGCATGTGTTTTGTTTTTTTCCTTCATTTCTCTGCAGTAAAAAAAAAACCCAGCAAGGAGTTACTGTGGGGTCAAAGGTCGTCTGGTGAAATGATTTCAGCTTTTTGAAAAGAGCAGCGAGCACTTAGAGCCACAGGATGCATTAAAGAAGGAAAAATACTGTCAGCTGGGAGGGAAACACATTACTGTGTGTAGAAAAACACACACACACACACACACACACACACACACACACACACACACACACACACACACACACACACACACACACACACACACACACACACACACACACACACACACACTCTAAGTGCAGGTTCATTTTTCTTGCGTTGATCCTGCAGCTTTAAACTCAACATTTAGATCTGAGAAACTAAACCATAAAGTACCTGATATATAAAATAAAACAGATTTAAGAGAATAAATTAAATTACATTTTTTTCTTATTATAAATCACTTTTCTCACTTTGTTTTGTTCAATTTTCTCCTCCTCTTCAATCTGGGTCTGTTATTCTGTGTGTGTTTTTGTTTTCCAGTTGTTTTCCAGCTGTTTTCCAGTTGTTTTCCAGCTGTTTTCCAGCTGTTTTCCAGCTGTTTTCCAGCTGTGTGAGTCAGTATTTTTTAACCTGTAGAAACCTCATCATGTTTGAGTTAAATTAACGTCACTGTCAGTTATTATTCCTATTTTTAATATATATAAACTTTTCTGTTTAAAGCATTTAACACATTACTTTGTACATTTTTGACTTTCAGACAAACGCAGCTTTTAAAGCTTTTACAGAAAACAAGTTAAACAGATTCTTGGGTTCAGGTTATTTTTGTCTTTGAGAACATTTAATAAAAACTTTCTGGATGAGTCATTTACTGATTTACAAGAACAATGTGGAAAAACAACTTTTTGTGATTCCTCTGATATTTAATTAGTGACAGAAAATGATTAAAGTTTAGTTTTATGATGCTGAGCTGCAGCAAAAACAAAGAAACGTGGTGTCAGATTATATTAATATTACTACTAATAATAATTAAATCTTTAACAGAAACATGAAGAAACACTGAATTTAACCAGAAATAATGATGGAAACACTAGATAAACATGAGAAAATATTGATGTTTGCTGATTTGACTGATATAATGATAAACAGGAAGTGACTATCGTCTGATTTTTCAGCTTTTTTCCATCTAAATATTCAACATTCTGTTTCTTTATCTTTCGACTTCTGGTCTGAAAATGATTCAGCAGCATTTAATTCCTGAAAAAACCTGAATGGAAACAGAAAAAATAGAAGTTTCTTACCTGATGAACAGGAGCCGCACATGAAAAAAGACAAAAGGAGAGAATCTATTAATGAAATTAATTAAAATGAACAGTTTGTTTTCAATAGAATCAAAGAAACTAAAGATGAAATCGATGTTTCTGCAGCTTTTAGACTTTAAGAAACTAAAGAATCAGAATTTCCTTTATTGTCACTGTATTTCTACAGATTAGAGGTTCTACTCTATAAAGTAGAAATGCTGATATCAACATTTCAGAGTTCTCTGGTTTTATTGTTAAAGTGTTTATTTAACACTTCATTTTATTCAGCTGTGGATGTTTGTTCTGAATATTCTAATAATTAAGTCTGTTTAACATCCTTTAAACATTATCTTCATGTATTTTTTAAACTTTAAAGTCTAAATTGTCTCCATGTTTCATTAAATAAAAACTGATTTAACACAGAAATCACTTCAGGTATTCAATGAAATTAAAGTTATAACTGTTTGAATGTGTTTTATTAAAAAAAAATGTGACTATTAGAAACATCAACTTAATACGCACACACGCACGGTATTCTATTTGATTCTATTTGATTTTTGTGGATACGACCCTCAGGTTGGGAACCAGTAGAAACAGAATAATAATAATGATAATAATAATATAATGAAGATAATAATAATGATAATGATATTGATGATAATGATAATAATGATTATGTATAATAATAATAATTAAGACAAATCCAGTCATCTCAAGATGACATTATTGAGATTGTTTTGACTTTTAAATACTTTGCTATCATCCTCCATGACAAGTTGTCTTTAAGCCTAATATGAAGAAACTGAGGGTGAGACTGGGCTTTTATTTTAGGCATAAATCTTGTTTTTTATCATCAAAGAGTCTTATGGAAGCTATATTTTCACCCCTATTAGATTATGGTGATGTCTTGTACATAAATGCCTGTTCCACTTCACTGCATAAAGTGGATGCCACCTCCCACTGTTCTTTAAGATTCATTAAATCCCTCCTCATCACTGAAGTAGTCTGGTTGTTGTCTGCCTGGAGACTTTCTCACTGCTACATCATCATTCATAGAGTCAGTACTGGACTCCTCCGCCCAGAACTTTCACACTTGCATCACTTTCACATCAATAAGGACGTCATCATACAGTCTGCGCTCGTTGGACTTTTTAACTGCCTCTATCCCCAGGACTTACCCTGAGTGAGGTCAGAGGTCATTTATGTATCTGCTGCCTCTTCCTGGAACAATCTTCAAAAATCACTCCAACTACAGGAACTAATCTCCATTTTACTGATTTAAAGCTCAACCCACAGGCCTTTTATTGTCCACATCTGGAATGTGTAAATGTGTTACTGTGTGATATGTTTATCATCAGTTACGTAGCGTTCTTTTAGTGTGTGATGGTGCACTATGACCTTCTCTGACTCTATCATCCTCTTTTCTTTTCCTCAGACTCTGATCCTCTGTTCTCATGTGTTTCTGTGTTTTCTGCTTGTTTTAATTTGTTGTTTTATCTCTGACTTGTTGGTCAGGCCTTGCTCCAAAAAGAGATGATTAGATCTCAAACAACGTGCCTGTTTCAATAAAGGTAAAAAACAAGAACAAGATAATAATGATGATAATAATGAAAGAACCAGTGAATTCTTCTTCTTCCTGTTTAAAGACTCAAGCAGCAAAAGAGCTGCAGCTCCACCTGGAGGCAGAAGATGGACATGACACCAGGTCTTGATGGGTCTAGATGGGTCCTCCAGGTGGGTCTAGATAGGTCCAGATAAGACCTGATGGGTCCAGATATGTCTAGATGGGTCCAGATAGATTTAGATGGGTCTAGATAAGCTCAGACAGGTCCAGAAACATCTAGATGGGTCCAGATGGGTCTAGATAGGCCCAGATAAGACCAGATCGGTCTAGATATGTCTTGATGGGTCCAGATAGGCCCATATACATTTAGATAGGTCTAGAATGTTCAGATAGGTCCAAGGTAGGTTCAGATAAGTCCAGATAAATCTAGATGGTTCTAGATATGTCCAGATATGTCTAGATAGGTCTAGATAGGTCTAGATAGATCCAGATAGGTCTAGATGGGTCTAGATAAGCCCATATAGGTTGAGAATATCAGAAGGTCTAGATATTGCCAGAGATTGGTCTAGATAGTGCCAGAAACCTCTAGATAGGTCCAGATACATATAGATAGGTCTAGATACGTCCAGGTACATTTAGATAGGTCCAGATACATCTAGATAGGTCTAGGTACATCTAGATAGGTCTAGATAGTGCCAGAAACCACTAGATAGGTCCAGATACATATAGATAGGTCTAGATACGTCCAGGTACGTTTAGATAGGTCCAGATAAATCTAGATAGGTCTAGGTATTGCCAGAAATCTCTAGATAGGCCCAGATACATATAGATGGGTCTAGATAGGTCTAGATATGTCCAGGTACGTTTAGATAGGTCCAGATAAATCTAGATAGGTCTAGATGGGTCTAGATAAGCCCGGAAACGTCTAGATAACCCCAGATAAGTCTAGATATGTCAAGATACATCTAAGTATGTTTAGATGGGTATACCTCTACGTCCACCTGGAGGCAGACGATAGACACAACCCCTTGAAATGCTGCACAGAGACTGTCCTGCTCCAAGATTGAAAGGAGACCTCCAGACGCCTCGAGATACCTCCAGACGCCTCGAGATATTTCCAGACGCCTCCAGACACCTCCAGAAACCTCGAGATACCTCCAGACGCCTCCAGACATCTCCAGATACCCCCAGATACCTCCAGACACCTCCAGACACCTCCAGACATCTCCAGATACAATACCTCCAGATACCTCCAGACACCTCCAGATACCTCCAGACACCTCCAGATACCCCCAGATACCCCCAGACATCTCCAGATACCTCCAGACACCTCCAGACACCTCCAGACACCTCCAGACACCTCCAGATACCTCCAGATACCTCCAGATACCTCCAGACATCTCCAGACATCTCCAGACACCTCCAGACACCTCCAGACACCTCCAGACATCTCCAGACACCTCCAGACATCTCCAGACACCTCCAGATACCTCCAGATACCTCCAGATATTTCTAGATCTTTATTATTTATCTGAGCTGAACTAAAACAGACAGAAATGATTCTGTCGTGATGTTTAAGTGATTAAAATAACTAAATTTTTCAGCTCAAACCAGGAGGAGAAAGAGTTTGGTGAAAAAACAGAGTCACTAAACTCACTTCACTATTATTTTAATGTCAAATCACTGGAGGTGAAAACATAAAATTATAAAAGACAAGAGGAAACAAACGGCAGAAATAAAAGAAAAGTAAAAATAGGTTTGGAGGCTGTCTCAAAATAATAATAATAATAATATATATAATAATATAATAATATATCTGTCATCTAATACACAGTTTATAATAGAAACCAAGTGCAATGATTCTGAATATTTTCACAGCAGAATAATAAATAAATGATGTTAACCCTGATTATTTATGATGATATTAATTATAATAATATAACTGGAGCTGTTACTGATGAACATCTATATAAGAAATAAAAGAAGAGAAGGAAAAGAATGAAAACAATCAAATTATGAAAAAAAATAAATTTGCAGAGAAAGAAATGCTTAATTATCTTTTAGGGTGTCCTTTTAATGACAAAACATGATAATAATAATGTCATCTAAGGTGATCTCTCAACAAATAAACATCATAGAATGCTCTCTAGTGGGCCCTTTCCAGTAATTAAATATAATAAATTGTCCTTTAGGGTGTCTTTCCAATGAATAAACATAATAACATAATAAAAGTGCACTATTATGTCCCTTTCCTTACCCTCAATCAGTCTGATTTAACCACTGTTTTAGTTCATTGGTTAAAGAGTAGATATAGTTTCTGTCAACCACGTTTTTTTTGGTTGATTACTAGTTCATGTAATAAAAAATCATGTTTTAAATCAGATGTTTAAAAGAGAAAAAAAGATCCAAGTACAAGAAAAGAAAAATCAAAGATGTGTCTGTTCTCTCTACAAAGCTAAGAAATCTAATCACACATTGATTATTCATCACAGAAGCATTTGATGAATCCAGGAAATGATCCGGAGTGATCAGATAAAAGTCATATTGTTGTGTTTGTGGTGAAATCTGCAGCCTGTTCATCATTAAATGATACAATGATTCTCCACAAACCAAAACCAGGCTCAGTTAACTGTAAAGACTATTCATCAGTGACTGGGAGTAGTTTCACTCTGAGTAACAGAAACTATTCTGTTATCAGCTGAGATGTAGGAACAGGAAACAGGAAGTGCAGGTAATAGACGACTCGTTAAGGCTAATTATCGTTATTCTGACGTCGTCATGGAAGAGTTTTCTGCCTTTTAAAGGCGTACCTGTCCCGCTAACTTTAGCTGAAACTAAGGCAGAACATTCATTGTACTGATGCTGCTGTCCATTGGAATGATAAAAGGAGATAAAAGGAGAGAAATTCATGGTGTGGTTTCCATCCTCCCTTGACCTCAACCCTATTGAGAAGGTTTGGAGTATCCTCATCAAAGTCCAACAAATAGTCTCTGCTTGTCATTCGACTTCACATGCAAAATCTGCGATGGGACTGAAATCAATCGGCTGAGGTGATGTTATATATTTCTGAAACCTGTCAGTCAAACTGCATTCTGCTTTTCTTCCAATCACCGTGCATCACCACTACATTCTGATTTTCCTCCAATCACCATGCAGACTCTCAGCATCAAGTCCAACCCACACTCCATTCACACGCTCAGCGTCTATGGGGAAATGCATTGACCAGGAAGCGGTATGGGAATGTACGGACAAGTCATTTATTTATTTGTGATAAGTAGCTAATTCTGAAAGAACTCATCTTCAAAATGAACATGTTCCAACAGTTTTATAGTCAATGAAATGTTAGGGCTAGGGTTAACACAGGTTAACACACAAATTTGCAGCTGCCCTGTCACAGGGGAAGTTCAGCTTCCCTTCCAGTCTTAAAGAAAGTAGAGACACATTTCACAAGCCTGGATGCAGCATCGATGGGAATGCTATGGTAGCTGATGAGCTAAAAGCTAACATGCTAGTTAGCTGGAAACATGCACTATTCAGTCAAAAAAAAAAGAAGCTACCTAGCATCAATTAGCACTGAAGCTATGTTCTCATTTAACCTGTTCCCCCCAGGCCTATTTATCAGCCTACCTCTCGAAAATTACATGTCCAGACATAATGCAGTATATCTCCACAACTACAGGGGTTTTCCGAATGATCTTGGGTTTAAAATAAAGCTAACACCTGTGGGATAGTTGTATCAGTGACAGAATCAATTTAAAATGTACAGTGTTAAAATACATTCAGCTAGAATGAACCAAAAAAGTATTTTAAAAAATTAGCTCTGCCCAAAAAAAAAACAAAACATCTATTTATGACATATATGACATATATATATATAATGACATATATACCATATAATTTGCTAAATAATAGTTACATAAAAGTAAGCATCTCCTCTCCATGAATCTACTGACTTTTATCTTTTCCTGTTCCATCATCAGATTTGTGGTTTAGAAGTGAAACTGGATTCTTCCACATCACACTACAACTTTAAGTCTTTCTTTACAACTTTTGGGCCCATTTTCTGTGCTGTGGTTCCTGCGATTAGCCTGAGCTGGGGTCAGTTGAACAGCGTGAAGGAGTTGTCTGAGAGGAAAGGTGTGAACATGTGAGGTCACAGAATCACACTATGACATCATCATGGCCCCCTAACCCGGCTCCATATCCATGATCATCCATTACCATGTAAGTTAATGGGTTTCACTGATTATTGGCAGAATCATTCTAACTGAGCCTGAGAGGAGAATCCTGCACAATAAATAAAGAATGAATAAAGTTCCTCTGACCGCGTCTTCTACTTCCTGTCGCCTCTAACTCAGATAATTCAGGTTCTTCAGGTTACAGGTTACACAACAACTGTTTTTATTATTTGTGACGTTGACAGGTTCCAACCTGTCGTTTCCAGTCAAAGAACACACTGATCTGCTGTGGAAGATGAAGATTTAACTGTATTATTGACTATGAATTTATGGCTTTTAAATGTTCTTTGAATTATCTTCACACCTGCTGCCCGTTTTCCTGAAGACTTATCGTCCAATTTAGTAACATTTTTCCAGCTTTCTTTAGTCTCTATAATAGTAAACTGATGATCTTTGGGTTGTGGACAAAAAAAAGACATTTTAGGTTGATTCTTCATCTTTGGAAACACTGATCCACAGTTTACACCATTTAATTAACCAAACTACTAATCTATTAAGGGGCGACACGGTGGTGCAGGGGTTAGCGCTGTTGCCTCACAGCAAGAAGGTCGCAGGTTCAAGACCTCCTTGGTCCTGGGTCTGGGACCTTTCTGTGTGGAGTTTGCATGTTCTCTCTGTGTCTGCGTGGGTTTTCTCCAGGTTCTAGCCTTTAGTTGCAACTAACTGTAACTTGAACTTTAACTTGGATACTAGAAAGTTTCTGGATTTTGTGGGTCATGTCAATTTTTAAGAATTTAGTCTAAATCTAATTTTTCATCACTATTCCTACAGATTTAGTCTCTGGATGAGATACTGTACCTGACCTTGTAATAAAGCGGTGGGCGGAGCTTATATCACCATAAACATCCCCTGAACACTATGCTAATGATGCTAAAGTTGGTTTGTCCAGCAGTACTTCAGCAGCAAAGACCTGTCTATCAATGTCCTCGTCATAAATGTCCTCTTCACTATAAATGTCCTCTTCACTATAAATGTCCTCTTCACTATAAATGTCCTCTTCACTATCAATGTCCTCTTCACTATAAATGTCCTTGTTATTATAAATGTTGTCATTAATATCCTAGTCTTTGTTATTATAAAGTAACGTCCAAACACATCTAAACTAAGGACAAACACGCTGAGCTGCCAAATGTCATCAAAGATTTAGATAAAAGTCATGAAAACATCCTTGAATTGAGTCTAAATCTGTTTCCAGATTTATTGGAGTATTTTGTCTATTGTATATTTATTATTATTTATTAAGAGACAGCAACAACTAATCTGAAAGAATAAATTCTTTAGTTGTGACTTGTTGGTTTTAAAAGGTTAAACTGGAGCTTCTGGAACATCTCGGTGTGATAGTTATAACGTGAAACAGCACAGATTCCTCTAGTTTTATAGATTTATTCTGACGAGTTAAACACTGGGACCAGTTTAACATGATGAAAACTCAACGGTGGTCAGGAACCACCATGAAGATCTTTAATAATCCAACAGGTGTCAATATCTGCAGGAAATAAACTTACTTTTAGATTTTATGAGAAACTTGGAAAAAAGGTGTCAATGGTTCAGGTTAACTGATAATTATAATTATGACAATAAAACTGATAATTATAATGGAGCTGGAGTTTCCTCTGGAGGAAAAAAAACACCCTCAGACACTTAGCAAACTAGAGATCTGAGGTCAGAGGTCACACACACACACCCCTTCCTCTGTGGTGACAAACAGTTGTGTCAAACAGACGTTTTTTGTGTTTTCTGACTACTGTGTTCAGATTTCAACTAAAACACACTGTGATTGGGTAAAAGATGAGTTCAGACCTCAACACAACACAAGTTTCAAAACAAACACACACAAGTGAAGACGTGGATCCTGCAGCTTCATCTCCAGCATGATGAGAAGATGATTTACAGCCCTGTTCATCTATATATAAATCATATATTAATCAGATTATTAACATGAAAGGAGAAGGTCAGATCTTCACCAGGCTGGTGGTCAAACATTATGTGAGGTTTTATCGCTATATAACTACCAGATGTTTTTGAGCTCAATCTCCATTAAAGTCCTGATAAATAAAGAATTTCTGCCAAATTCATTAAACTACTAACATCCTACTGATCAGCAGCAGCCATTGTTCATGTTTCAG
>CM060474.1:23153750-23191250 GCA_030544235.1 Lepturacanthus savala
TATACGACTTTCAAATTTTTTTTTTAAATAAAAAACTGAAAAAGTATTCAGCCCCCCTATGTCAATACTTGGTGGAACCACCTCTCGTTGCAATTACAGCTGCTAATCGTTTGGGGTATATCTCTACCAGCTTTGCACATCTAGAGACTGGAATTTTGCCCATTTTTCTTTGCAGAACAGCTCAAGCTCAGCAAGATTAGATGGAGAGTGTTTGTGAACAGCAGATCTAGCCACAGATTCTCAATTGGATTTTGGTCTGGACTTTGACTGGGCCATTCTAACATAGGACTAGGACTGTTTTGTTACCATTCCATTGTAGCTCTGGCTTTATGTTTAAGGTCGTTGTACTGCTGGAAGGTGAACCCGCGACCCGTTCTCAAGTCTTTTGCAGATTCCAGCAGGTTTTCTTCCAAGATTGTTCTGTATTTGACTCCATCCATCTTCCCATCAACTCTGACCAGCTTTCCTGTCCCTGCTGAAGAAAAGCAGCCCCACAACATGATGCTGCCCCCACCATTTTTGACAGTGGGGATGACGTATTGACAGTGATGTCCAGTGGTAGTTTTCCACCACACATAACATTTTGCAATTAGGCCAAAAAGTTCCACTTTGGTTTCATGTGACCAGAGCAGCTTCTTCCACACGTTTGCTTCTGGCAACCTGCAAACGAGACTTCTTATTACTTTCTTTCAACAACGACTTTCTTCTTGCCACTCTTCCCTTTGCAGTTGTTCCATACTCTTTCCATGTCTTGATGATGGATTGAACAGTGCTCCGTGAGATGTTCAAAGCTTGGGAAATCTTTTTAAAACCTAACCCTGCTGCAAAGTTCTCCACAACTTTATCCCTGACCTGTTTGGTGTGTTCCTTGGACTTCATGATGTTGTTCACTGACCAGTGTCCTCTTAGCAAACCTCTGAGGCCGTCACAGAACAGCTGCATTTATACTAAGATTAGATTAGATTAGACACAGGTGGGCTCCATTTAATCTTTAGGTCAACAGCTGATCGTTCAGCAATCATCAGGCAACCTCTGAAGGCAACTGGTTGCACTCAGAGAAAAGGGGGCTGAATCCTTTTGCATGCCACATTTTTCAGTTTTAAAAAGTTTGAAAGTCATGTATAATTTTCCTTCTACTTCACAATTGTGAAGGTCAACAAGGTCTGGGTCAACAAGGTCCAGGTCAAAAAGGCCTGGTGCTGGGAAACCAGGATAACCTGATGAGGAACGAACTACTGGAACAAGTCATAGGTGGACGTGGGATTGTTGGAATGAAACCCTAACAAAGAAACAACAACCAGAAGCTGCTATCACAACTAGAGATCGATTACAAAGATGCTACGGCAACCTCCAACAAGTGACTTCTAAAAGGAAAGAAAAGTTCTCCTCCAAAGCAGAATCAGGATTCTGAAATCCATCAAACACCAAAACCCTCTGAGGACGTCCTGGACTCTGTGAAGATCTGTTCCAACGTTTATCTGAAACAGGAAGCTGTTTGGCAGCAATTTGCTCGACGATTTCCAGAGATAAAGCTGCAGCTTAGATAAACTTCTGTGAATTTAAACAGATCAAGGTTAGTTTTTTGTTTTTCAGAAGCAACAGAAGCAGGCAACAAAGGTTTTGGAGAATGAACACTGAATCTAAATGTCTCCAGGGATTCTGGAGGATTGATTCTGGTCCCAGATCCCTGAGGTCATGAAACAGCTGATCTTGAGGGTAGGCGATGTTATGACATCACAAATCTCTAATCTCAGACCTGTGTTCAGGTCAGAGGAGGACACCAGCAACTTTTGTACAGACATCAACATGACCATCAGCAGCAGTGTTAGCAACAGCAACGTTAGCAACGGCAGTGTTAGCAACGGCAGCTTCTTCTCTATTCACTCTCGGATTCTCTTTCATTTCATTCCTCCACCCTCTGGTCATCTTTTATTCATCTGTTTGTGTTATAGTGTGTGTGTGTGTGTGTGTGTTACATGTCCAGACATAATGCAGTATATCTCTACAACTACAGGGGTTTTCTGAATGATCGTGGGTTTAAATAAAGCTAACACCTGTGAGATAGTTGTATCAGTGACAGAATCTATTTAAAATGTAACTTTAAAATGTTATACTGTAACTTATAACTTCATAAACAGTGTGGATTGTAAAAAAAAATAAATAACTTTAAAATGATGGTTTAGAAGCAGCAGATTGTAGCATTTTTATGAGCTTCAACACAAGTTTTAATTGAAAAACAGCAGAGATAAGACATAATTTATAGTTGTATCAGTAAAAAGAAAAAGGTTTTTTTGGTAGTTCATGGAAAGACTGAGGAGTGAGTGTTCATCTTATAGAGACAAGCTTGGTACCTCTGTGTAGATCAGAGTGTGAGCTTTCTAACGACTTCCTGTTTATTGACGGGGAATACGGTGTTGGAGAAATACTATCACAAAAATGCAGAAACCTACCGATTTTTGCTATATGCTCATATTATTGCTTGTGGTTGAAATGCTGTTTAGGTAAGCTAATAATGGTTGATATAAACTTGTAGCTGAGTTTCTTGTCGACATTTTGGGGTGTTACATGTACATATTGGTGTTTGTTGGTCGGTGTAATGAGAAGGATTTTTTTTTTTATAAACTAAATCCCCTGCCAGTGGGGGACCTCAGGGGGATCAAGTTAACCTGAAACTGAAATCAGATGCCTACAACTTCCTGTTTTTGGTTGACAGTGTAATAGTCACTTCACGTCTATCACCATCACTATCATCACTACCACTATCATCACTACCACTAACAGTATCACTATCAGTATCACTATCAGTATCACTATCACTACCACTATCATCACTACCACTAACAGTATCACTATCAGTATCACTATCACTACCACTATCATCACTACCACTAACAGTATCACTATCAGTATCACTATCAGTATCACTATCAGTATCACTATCACTACCACTATCATCACTACCACTATCAGTATCACTATCACTACCACTATCATCACTACCACTAACAGTATCAGTATCAGTATCAGTATCACTATCAGTATCATCACTACCACTAACATCACTATCATCACTACCACTAACAGTATAAGTATCAGTATCACTATCATCACTATCATCACTACCACTAACAGTATCACTATCAGTATCACTATCATCACTACCATCACTATCATCACTACCACTAACAGTATCACTATCAGTATCACTATCAGTATTACTATCAGTATCACTATCATCACTACCACTAACAGTATCACTATCAGTATCACTATCATCACTACCACTAACAGTATCACTATCAGTATCACTATCAGTATCATCACTACCACTAACATCACTATCATCACTACCACTAAGAGTATCACTATCAGTATCAGTATCAGTATCACTATCATCACTATCATCACTATCATCACTATCATCACTATCATCACTATCATCACTACCACCAACAGTATCACTATCAGTATCACTATCATCACTATCATCACTACCACCAACAGTATCACTATCAGTATCACTATCATCACTACCATCACTGTCATCACTACCACTAACAGTATCACTATCAGTATCACTATAAGTATCACTATCACTATCATCACTATCATCACTACCACTAACAGTATCACTATCAGTATCACTATCAGTATCACTATCAGTATCACTACCATCACTACCATCACTATCATCACTACCACTAACAGTATCACTATCAGTATCACTATCACTATCATCACTATCATCACTACCACTAACAGTATCACTATCAGTATCACTATCACTATCATCACTATCATCACTACCACTAACAGTATCACTATCAGTATCACTATCATCACTACCATCACTATCATCACTACCACTAACAGTATCACTATCATCACTACCATCACTATCATCACTATCATCACTACCACTAACAGTATCACTATCAGTATCAGTATCACTATCACCACTACCATCATTACCACTAACAGTATCACTATCAGTATCACTATCATCACTAACATCACTATCATCACTACCACTAACAGTATCACTATCAGTATCAGTATCACTATCACCGCTACCATCACTATCATCATTACCACTAACAGTATCACTATCAGTATCACTACCATCACTACCATCACTATCATCACTATCATCACTACCATCACTACCATCACTATCATCACTATCATCACTACCACTAACAGTATCACTATCAGCATCACTATCATCACTATTCTTTTTTCTAACCCTAACCCTAGTAGAGGTTTAGTTTATTTCAGTTTTTTAGTAGAGGTTTAGTTTATTTCAGTTTTTTAGTAGAGGTTTAGTTTATTTCAGTTTTTTAGTAGAGGTTTAGTTTATTTCAGTTTTTTAGTAGAGGTTTAGTTCATTTCAGTTTTTTAGTAGAGGTTTAGTTCATTTCAGTTTTTTAGTAGAGGTTTAGTTTAGTTTTTTCTAGTGGAGGTTTAGTTTATTTTAGTTTTTGTAGAGGTTTAGTTTAGTTTTTTCTAGTGGAGGTTTAGTTTATTTCAGTTTTTGTAGAGGTTTAGTTTATTTCAGTTTTTTAGTAGAGGTTTAGTTTATTTCAGTTTTTGTAGAGGTTTAGTTTAGTTTTTTCTAGTGGAGGTTTAGTTTATTTCAGTTTTTGTAGAGGTTTAGTTTAGTTTTTTCTAGTGGAGGTGTAGTTTATTTTAGTTTTTACTGCAGGTTTGGTGGTTCCTGCTGATTCCAGCCTGTTCAGCAGCTTCTGAGGAGGAACCATGGAGAGGTCAGAGGTCAGAGGGCTAATAATGAGCCGATAGAGAAGTGACCGAGCAGGAATTTGAAGGATTTAGAGAAGCTGCTGATGCTGATTCAGCGATTTTCACTGAATATGAGGCTGATTGTTCAGAGTGAAACAGCCATTGTTGGAGTCAGAAACAGCAGATCTGGTACATCTGAAGCTTCAGTGAATCCTCAACGAGACACGTCTGATACACCTGGAACGTCTGATACACCTGGAACGTCTAAAACGTCTGATACACCTGGAACGTCTGATACACCTGGAACGTCTAAAACGTCTGATACACCTGGAACGTCTGATACACCTGATACACCTGGAATGTCTAAAACGTCTGATACAACTGCAAAGTCTAAAACACCTGGACCGTCTCATAAATATCGAAACGAACCAAAAGATCAGCGATTACAGGAAGATTACAACAGTACTGAACCAAACTCTGAACACCATCAGTAAAATCGAATATTAACTGACATCTTCATGAAATCATGTCCTCAAGACTCTAAAAGTTAATCAGATAAAACCAAATAAGTATTTCTAGAGCTTTAATGTACATTAATTAGATCAGATTTTTAGGAACTTTTAGGGATATTTTTCACTATTTTCTGATATTTATATATTGTGACAGAATAAATTTGATTTAATCCAGTTAACAGGTTGAACTTATTGTTTTACAGGGTCAAAGATAATAAACACCTCTCACACCTGTAACACCTCCCACACCTGTAACACCTATAACACCTATAACACCTGTAACCATCTGTAATATCTGTTCACCTGTCGCATATCTATCTACTACACTGCATATCGCATATCTATCCTCACATCTGTCCCCCAACTGTACATTTACATGTGTGTGTTATAGTGTGTGTGTGTGTAAACATTCTGCAGACATTCATTCATACCAATGAGCAGCTTCTGCAGCTATTTATAGAGCAGCTATATTAACTCAGCATGTGTCAGCTGCTGCTGCTCAAAATGGCCTCAAGAGCAACAGCAGGAAAATGAGAAGAAACTAAAAAAAAAAAGAAAAAAAAAGAAAAAACTAAAATAAGAAGAGTTTCCTTTGAGCTCTGAGGAGGAGACAGTCAGAGCTGCAGAGTTTTAGTCGTCTAACAGGTTATACACACACACTTATACACGCACACACACATTCACATTAACATACACACACAAACACACACGTTGAGCCTGTTCTGATCAGGAGCCTCTGACTCACTCACTTGTCAAACAAGAGTCATAGTGAAAGAGGGAGTATATATATATATATATATATATATATATATATATATATATATATATATATATATATATATATATATATATATATAAAAATTATAGACAGGCATAATTGTAGATTCCTCCAATAACTTTGAGGCTGATGATGTTTCAGCTTCAATCAAACAAATCTCTATTTCTGCCTGGATCACCTGTTTCTCTCCCTCTCTTTCTTTCTCTCCCTCTCTTTCTTTCTCTCCCTCTCTTTTCTCCTCCTCCTCCCAACACCACTCACTTGATGAAGCATCTTGCTCCTTCGAAGGTGAATCCCTCCTCCCATCCTGTTGGTAGATCTAAACACATCAAAGACAAACAACTGATCAGAATCTCAGAAAACACGCCAACACGTGAACGCAGCATCTGCCGTGTTTCTGCTCTCATGCACTTTTAACACAGATTCTGACATCTCGTGGTCACGTCTGATTGGCTGATATCTCTCAATCATCACAGGGTCAACTTCCAGATGTTTCACCACAGATGTGCTATTAATGTAAATAAATATTAATGTATATAAACCTACATAGTGTATATTAATATTAATGTCTAAAAATATGAATGTATGTAAACCTATTAATGTATATAAATATGAATGTATATAAACCTATATAGTGTACATTAATATTATTGTATTTTAATATTAATGTATATAAATATGAATGTATATAAACCTATATAGTGTACATTTAATATTATTGTATTTTAATATGAATGTATATAAATATGAATGTATATAAACCTATATAGTGTACATTAATATTATTGTATTTTAATATGAATGTATATAAATATGAATGTATATAAACCTATATAGTGTACATGAATATTATTGTATTTTAATATTAATGTATATAAACTCGTTCTCTGTTGTTCTAAATAATCTGAGATGTTTCACGCGGGAAAACGAATCCAAACGTTACTGAATCAGCTGAAGAATCATTTCACCGATAATACGTGATGGAACTTTTAACAAAGTCTGACGCAAAGAGGAGCAGGATGAGGAGGAGGTGGAGGAGGAGGAGGAGAAGCAGGAGGAGGGGGAGCGAAGGAGGAGGAGGTGCAGGAGGAGGTGAATGAGTAGGAGAAGCAGGAGGAGGTGAAGGAGGAGGGAGAATAAGGAGGAGAAGGCGGGAGAGGAGGATAAAGAGGAGGAGGAGCAGGAGGAGAAGAAGAAGGAGGGAGAATAAGGAGGAGGATGTGGGAGAGGTGGAGGGAGAAGGTGGGAGAAGAGGATGAGAAGGAGGAGCAGGAGGAGAAGCAGGAGGAGGTGAAGGAGGAGGGAGAGTAAAGAGGTGGAAGAGGAGGTGAAGGCGGAGGAGGTGGGAGAGGTGGAGGGAGGAGGAGGAAGAAGGAAATGGAGGAGGAGAAGCCGGAGGAGGTGAAGGGAGAAGGTGACGGAGGAGGGAGGAATAGGAGGAGGTTGACGGAGAATAAGGAGGTGAAGGAGTAGCAGGAGGAGGTGGAGGAGGAGGACGTGTTGTTCCTCCGGAGTCTGGAGGTTCTTGTTGCTGCAGAATAAATCTCCTCCTCCTCCTCCTCCTCCTTTACGCCGTTTGTTCCCTATCCTTCTGCTCCTCCTCCTGCTCCTTCACCTCCTCCTGCTCCTCCTGTTGTTCCTCCTAAACAAACAGCTGTGGTGCGTGATTCCCGCAGCAGCCGCGGCGGTTTACCTGGAGTTTTGCGGTGCCCGGTGACCGCAGCGTCTCCGGTCCCCGGATGTAACCAGGTCGTACTCTTCGCTTCTTCGCTGTTGGTGGAAGAAAAAAAACGAGAAAAACAAGAATCTGAGACAGGAAAACCCGCAGAACGCCGCGGGACACGCAGCGGCGGACACGCGTGAATCTGCGTGAATGTGCGTGATATTTACTTGATGAAGAAGACGCGTCCGTCCCGGCTGACGCCGTAGGTCCAGGCTGCGGGAAGACAGCGGATCCAGTCCGGATGACGCTCCGCCGCCATGTCTCCTCACTTACTACAGCACGCGGCGACGCGCAGGGGCGCGCGCGGCGACGCGCTTTTTACAGGAGACGGGCGCGCGCCTGGAGGAGAAACACGCGAGCCTCTCTCTATATATATGTGATGTGATTATTTATATATATATATATATATATATATATATATATATATATATATATATATATATATATATATATATATATATATAAATCACATTCAACATTCAATCACATTTCATTGTAACCATAATCCTAACGTACTAACTAATTTTATGCTTGGTACCAGTGCCATTTTAAGCTCATTTTGTCTTCATTATGTCCAAAATAAATACAAATCTGAGAAATGAAAGAGAACATTTGGGCAATGCGGTCAGTCCCCACAACATCTACACCTGGTTAATCAGCAGCTGGGACAGGTGAGGGTTGATGTTACAGGTACAGGTTTATACTACAGGTGAGGGTTGATGTTACAGGTACAGGTTTATACTACAGGTGAGGGTTGATGCTACAGGTACAGGTTCATACTACAGGTGAGGATTGATGCTACAGGTACAGGTTTATACTACAGGTGAGGGTTGATATTACAGGTACAGGTTCATACTACAGGTGAGGGTTGATGTTACAGGTACAGGTTTATACTACAGGTGAGGGTTGATGCTACAGGTACAGGTTCATACTACAGGTGAGGATTGATGCTACAGGTACAGGTTTATACTACAGGTGAGGGTTGATATTACAGGTACAGGTTCATACTACAGGTGAGGATTGATGCTACAGGTACAGGTTTATACTACAGGTGAGGGTTGATGTTACAGGTACAGGTTTATACTACAGGTGAGGGTTGATGTTACAGGTACAGGTTTATACTACAGGTGAGGGTTGATGTTACAGGTACAGGTTTATACTACAGGTGAGGGTTGATGTTACAGGTACAGGTTTATACTACAGGTGAGGGTTGATGTTACAGGTACAGGTTCATACTACAGGTGAGGGTTGATGTTACAGGTACAGGTTTATACTACAGGTGAGGGTTGATGTTACAGGTACAGGTTTATACTACAGGTGAGGGTTGATGTTACAGGTACAGGTTTATACTACAGGTGAGGGTTGATGTTACAGGTACAGGTTCATACTACAGGTGAGGGTTGATGCTACAGGTACAGGTTTATACTACAGGTGAGGGTTGATATTACAGGTACAGGTTCATACTACAGGTGAGGATTGATGCTACAGGTACAGGTTTATACTACAGGTGAGGGTTGATGCTACAGGTACAGGTTCATACTACAGGTGAGGATTGATATTACAGGTACAGGTTTATACTACAGGTGATGGTTGATATTACAGGTACAGGTTCATACTACAGGTGAGGATTGATGCTACAGGTACAGGTTTATACTACAGGTGAGGGTTGATATTACAGGTACAGGTTTATACTACAGGTGAGGGTTGATATTACAGGTACAGGTTTATACTACAGGTGAGGGTTGATATTACAGGTACAGGTTTATACTACAGGTGAGGGTTGATGCTACAGGTACAGGTTTATACTACAGGTGAGGGTTGATATTACAGGTACAGGTTTATACTACAGGTGAGGGTTGATGCTACAGGTACAGGTTTATACTACAGGTGAGGGTTGATGCTACAGGTACAGGTTTATACTACAGGTGAGGGTTGATGCTACAGGTACAGGTTCATACTACAGGTGAGGGTTGATGCTACAGGTACAGGTTTATACTACAGGTGAGGGTTGATATTACAGGTACAGGTTCATACTACAGGTGAGGGTTGATGCTACAGGTACAGGTTTATACTACAGGTGAGGGTTGATATTACAGGTACAGGTTTATACTACAGGTGAGGGTTGATATTACAGGTACAGGTTTATACTACAGGTGAGGGTTGATGTTACAGGTACAGGTTTATACTACAGGTGAGGGTTGATATTACAGGTACAGGTTTATACTACAGGTGAGGGTTGATGCTACAGGTACAGGTTTATACTACAGGTGAGGGTTGATATTACAGGTACAGGTTTATACTACAGGTGAGATTAACGATAAAAAAGATAAAAAACATTTCAAAACATTTTTATTGAAAGATTTTCAAGAAAAATATCCAAACAAAAAAATAAAGATTTGTAAATGATTTCCAAACTTAAATAGTTATAGGAAGTTGTCAGTCAGTCATTTTCTATACCTGCTTATTCCTCCTTAGGGTCACATGGTCTGCTGGAGCCAATCCCAGCACGTTACGGCGAGAGGCAGGGATACACCCCAGATGGTCGCCCACCAATCGTGGGGCACACACACCATTCACTCACACACTCACACCTACATGCATTTAGAGTCTCCAATTAACCTCAGCATGTGTTTGGACTGTGGGAGGAAGCTGGAGAACCTGGTGAAAACCCACGCAGACACAGGGAGAACATGCAAACTCCACACAGAAAGGTCCCAGACCCAGGACCAAGGAGGTCTTGAACCTGCGACCTTCTTGCTGTGAGGCAACAGCGCTAGTTGTTTTAGTCTAAAAACTAAACAGTTAATATATTAAATCAAAGATTCTGCTTTGAATAATAATTTGTATGATGAATTATATACTCTCTGTAATCTTCTGAAAATGCCATTTAATGTGCCATTTGTGGCCACAAGTTGATCAGCTTTGACTAAATGAGTCTAAAATTACATCATGGCATTTATGATTTAACACAAGCACAGCATACAACTGTTTAAAATAAATGAAGGTGGAGACATTTTCTGTTTTCTAACATTGTGAATGTTTCTAATTTTCTTTTACCTCTTGAAGTTCAAAGCTACTAGACCTGTATCTGTAATCTCTTATCTTCCTTTTTTCTGCTTATCTGCTTCTTACAGTATGGTTAACCACATATCGTCATGACAGCACCTCCACACACAGAACGCCACAAACTACAGGGAAGGAGAAATAGTCCTCTGGACCACCTCCACCACAACATCCAAGCCCCAACATCTGACCACTTTCTCCACATGGGGCCATGGTCCCAGCAACACCTGTGCATGAGGTAGTAAGCCTTACTTCCTTGATTTAATATCTTCATTTGATAATCACTGTACCTCTAATCAGACATAAGGATCAGTATTTTTGTATGCATGCATGCTTCATTGGTGGACTTGGCCCGGCGACCTCGATAGCCTACTATACTGTTTGTTGGTAAAGTTTCATGTTTAGTCAGATTTCTCAAATATACCAAAATATGTGTACTTTTGTTTGTGGTGGACAGGAGAGAATGCCCCCCCCCATCCAGCCTATTGTTCCCCAGCTTTAGCTTTAGGGGGCCTAGTTAGTACCTGGATGGGAGACCCCCCTAAGTCCCTATGCTGGATCCTCAGTTCAACAAATCCTGGATCAGAGACTTGTCTTTAGGAGCCTCTGCTGGCCAGTTGGAGTACAAGCAAGTCTGGGTGTGAAAATTACATTTTTTTTTATTACCTGGCAGAGATTGCGATTGTCAAAGTCTTAAAATTAAAACTTAGGAATTCTGTTGTAATGCAGGAAACAAAACCCTTGTCAACAAAATATTCATAGATGTGTTATTGTGTAACCTGGTAGCTTCATCAGAAGAAATCCAACTACTGTTATCAAATCAAAACAAGTTAACTCTTTGAAGATAATATAGGATAAGAGATATAAAGCAGATATTACATACAGGCCAACAACAATAATGTCCAGTATAATGCTATAGGAAAAATAGGCAGTGATACTAACTAGTAGCAGCTACTGGTTAGTAGGCAGTGATGCTAACTAGTAGCAGCTACCGGTTAGTAGGCAGTAATACTAACTAGTAGCAGCTACCGGTTAGTAGGAAGTGATGCTAACTAGTAGCAGCTACCGGTTAGTAGGTAGTGATACTAACTAGTAGCAGCTACCGGTTAGTAGGCAGTGATACTAACTAGTAGCAGCTACCGGTTAGTAGGAAGTGATGCTAACTAGTAGCAGCTACCGGTTAGTAGGCAGTGATACTAACTAGTAGCAGCTACCGGTTAGTAGGCAGTGATGCTAACTAGTAGCAGCTACCGGTTAGTAGGCAGTGATACTAACTAGTAGCAGCTACCGGTTAGTAGGAAGTGATGCTAACTAGTAGCAGCTACCGGTTAGTAGGCAGTGATACTAACTAGTAGCAGCTACCGGTTAGTAGGAAGTGATGCTAACTAGTAGCAGCTACCGGTTAGTAGGCAGTGATACTAACTAGTAGCAGCTACCGGTTAGTAGGCAGTGATGCTAACTAGTAGCAGCTACTGGTTAGTAGGCAGTGATACTATGATTTTGGATGTAGCCTCCTTTACACAGCCAACACTGACCCACAGCGCCTCCTAGGGCAGTGAAGCATCAGCTGAGAAAACAACACCCCTGAATCATTATAATAAGGTGATAAAATCCATGCTGCACCAGAAAACCAAAAAATACATAGAGTTATTAAAATGTGCAAAAAAACCCACAGTGATCCAAATAAAGTGAGTCAGTGATTAAAATTAGAATCACACACATAATGTTAATAAAAATCACTAAAACCAGCAAGAATAAATAAAATCAAGTGTAGACTTAAGCAACAAAAAGAACCAATCACACACATGAGAAGGAGATAAAGAGGAAGTGAAACACCTGTTTGTGATCTCAGGTGAGGCCAGATGAGGGGGTGGGGCTAATCAGGACTAATGATTGTCACCTGGTGGCTCAGGTATAAATGCTGCAGCATCTTTACCTCCATTGTTCTGGTAGTTTCAGCAGGTGAATCATCTCTGCTGCTGTGGTCCAGTTCCTCTCAGTCTGTGGACTGAGGATTTAAACTGTGAGTCAAACTGTTCATTTAATACATGTTCGACTGCTTGATTCTAAACTGGATTCACTTCAGAGGCTGATTTGGGTTTGAAGTTAAATTTAACACATGGGAAACATCACAGCTGTGTTGGTTGTTGTCGGTATTTCCCATGAGTGGAAAGTAACGAATTACATTTACTCACGTTACTGTAATTGAGTTGTTTTTTATGGGTACTTTGTAATTTAAGTAGTTTTTGAAATGGGTAATTTTAGTTTTACTCCAGTACATTTTAAGGCAAGTATTTTACTTCGCTACATTGAAAGCCGCCCACGTTACTGAGTAAAATAATATTGATGGTGCAAAAAAAAAAAATCAGCCGGAACTGAACCAAAAAATGTAATGGCGATCTGGAGTGTTTTCAATAAAGTTTTTTCAAAGTGGGGTTTTCCGACAGAATAAAGACGTCCAAATGTTTTATTTGTCATATTAAATGGATATTCAACATCCCGTTATACGACTTCTCTCTGTTTAGACATGCTGGTTTAACACTTTTTATTTTTTTGGTGCGTCGTTATTCCTGCATCAGGCGACACGCGGAAGTCGAGTCCAGTCACTGGAGTCGCGCTCATATAGTAAAACTATAGTACTACTACAGTAAAACTGAAGGTTTTAAAATACTTATATACCGTATTTTCCGAACTGTAAGTCGCTCCGGAGTACAAGTCGCACCAGCCATAGAATTCATAATAAAGAAGGAAAAACATATAACTCGCACTGATGTAATATGTATAATGTATAAGTCGCATTTTTGGGTAAATGTCTTGTGCAGCAGAGGTAATTAGGGGGCAATTGATTGTTTATCCAGTGGGTGTCGCTGTGTGATCATTGTGGCAACAAGATCTAACTGAAGAAGAGTGAAGTTTCTGCGCATGCGCGAGTTGTCGTTCTCCACGGGACCGGAAGGAATGTATTGTTGTTGTCTATCGATAATAAGTGAAACTCGACATCTGCGTTTGTGGTTCTTTGTTTTGACAAGTTACCACAATTTATTTGATAAAATCAAACACCAAGAACAGACATTTAAAATTTAAATGAGGAACAATTTAAAATAAAACTAGAGGCAACAACAGGCTGAACGGTGCTGACGTTACGCAACACAACTGAGAACGCGTCTGGTATGTTAACACAACATATTAAGAGTTATTCCTCTAACTATAGCATCAATAACATGCTAAGAAGTTTAACTGTAGCATCAATAACATGCTAAGAAGTTTAACTATAGCATCAATAACACGCTAAGAAGTTTAACTATAGCATCAATAACATGCTAAGAAGTTTAACTATAGCATCAATAACATGCTAAGAAGTTTAACTGTAGCATCAATAACATGCTAAGAAGTTTAACTGTAGCATCAATAACATGCTAAGAAGTTTAACTGTAGCATCAATAACATGCTAAGAAGTTTAACTGTAGCATCAATAACATGCTAAGAAGTTTAACTGTAGCATCTGTGTCTCTAAAATCCAATGATATCTTCATCCTCGATTTCACTTTTCAATATGCACTTTATACAGCTAAAGGTTGATTAAAACAACTCGTGCTGGATTTGGTTTATATTTCATCCTTTGTTACATCAAATAATTGAAAGTAACTAAGTAACTTTTACTCACAGTAAATTTAAAATTAAATAATTTTTTACTTTTACTCAAGTACATTTTCAGACGGTACTTTTACTTGAGTAGGATTTAAACAAAGTAAAGATACTTTTACTTATATTTTTTCAGTACTTTTTCCACCTCTGGTATTTCCTACAACGTTAATTATTTGCATGACTTCAACAACTGTCTTTGTTTCCTGGATCTTTCAGTCTGTATAAATGAAGTCAGACTTTTCTGTTTCAGCCGCAGTTTCTCTTGTCTCTTTAGCAGCAGCTTTAATTAAAGCTAAACTTCTGCAGCAGCTTTAACATAAAGTGAAACTAGCTGCAGTTTTAAGGCTGAAGTGGTTCAAACAGAAGTAGCTGCTTATTGACTCATAGTCACTAACGTTAACTTCAGGAAACATTTCAATGTCACTACTTTAGACGTAATTGCACAAAATGACAGTTTTTAAGAAAGATTTGCTGAGTTCTAACCCTGTTTTCTTAAATTCCTATTGTATCTGATTCCAGATGTTAAAGATGTCAACCAGAACCACAGAGGGGAAGGTCCAGGTGTCAAGAAGGTAAAAGAGGCGGAGCCTGGTCTTCAGGAGGAGGTAAAGGAGGCGGAGCCTGGTCTTCAGGAGGAGGTAAAGGAGGCGGAGCCTGGTCTTCAGGAGGAGGTAAAGGAGGCGGAGCCTGGTCTTCAGGAGGAGGTAAAAGAAAGGGAGCTGGGTCTTGTCCGGTGTGGAAGGGGCATGCCTGGGTCTCACCTCCTCTTTGTCACATGGTCTAATAGTTTCAGCCTCCTGTGGAAGGTGTTTGGTCTCCAGTAGTTTGGTCTAGTTTGGTCTCCAGTATCTCAGTTGTGTGAATAAATTGCTCCCAAAAATCATCAGAGACCGCAACAAACTATCCCAGTTCCAAACCCTCACATAAGCATCTCTTTACATGTATATTAAGTTGAATGTTGTATTTGTTTATAAAATAGAAACTGACTTCTTGAACTTAAATCCTAAAGGTGCATATTATTGGATAATGAAATGGGTTTGAGTTCATATTCAAACCTTAGCCCTGATCATGACCTTTTACTTAATCCCTAACCTCAAACCTGACCCAGTAGATTACCCTAACCTCAACCCATCATGTTTAATATCTAACCCTCGCCCAACTCTGACTCACCCCTCAACTTTGGTGCTGCAACACTTAACATTTGGCCAATTTTTCCAAGAGTTGAACCTATTGATTTCAAATGCCTGAAACATGGTATAAATCCTTTCTACGGCTGTGATTTATGGCCCCAGTGTTGAATTTAATTTGACATGGCTCCATCCATTAATGTTTCATCTTGTTATTTAACTAACACTAACCCTAGCTTCCTCTCTGGGACTGTAGGCTGTAGAGACTCGGGGACAACCCTGAAGGCCTGAATTGGCTCATGCGCTGCCCACTCCTGAGTCTCTATGACCTTCAGTTTCACAGATAGTCACCAAGTCTCCCATATGTTGGGCCCTTTTCAACAGTAGCTGCACTGCCATTGATCTCCAGGTCAACTGCTCTTAACAGACAACACTGAGGTTTCTGGGAAGTGTAATTACCAAACTTCAATTCTAACATCAAGCTAAATTTTATTTTTATATTTAACTCTTTCACCTTCCCCCTTAATCCAAGTTTTATAGTAGTCTTCTTGGTGGTATATAATAATGGGTACATATTGTTTTAAATAGTTAACATTTTTGCCTTGATTTCATTTTTTGCATAACTTAAATTAAAATTTTCTGGAAGTGCACGCTTTAAACCTGACTCAACCCAGTAGATTACAGTAAGCACTTGGGTTTAATGTCTAGTCCTAGCCCAGCTCTGACTCACCCCTCAACTTTGGTTCAGATAGTGACACTTAACATTTAGTCAATTTTTTTTTCTTTCAAATCATTACTCCAGAAATTGTACCAGTTGCCTTCAAATGTCTGAAATGTGTTCTAAACACTTCCTGTGGGTACATTTTGTGGTGCTTGTGTTTAGTGGAGTTTTTACCTTCCTCCTCCACACATTAATTTTGAATGTGATTATTAATCAGTTGTATCTGAAACAGAAAGTCATAGACTCAGGAACAATTCTAAAGTTTAGAAGGGTTGAATTAGGTGATGCGCCACCCACTCCTGACTATCTATGACCTTCAGTTTGAGAAATGCAAGTGATTTAAATGACTACATTAAGAATCAATGTGTGGCAGTAGTGGGTAAAATTCCATGAAGTGCTTGGACCAAAATGATACTTTCAAAAGTGTTTCAGAGCAGGTTTTGGGCCTTTTGGAGTCAATTGGTTTCTCTTTTTGGAATAATGTTTGGGGGGAAATAAATCGAACAAATGTTAGGTCCATAATCACCACCAAACAAATGAGTTGGAGTTGAGTTCCAGAAAGGGGAAAGAAAAATTGTGAATGGATTGTCAGTTAGTCACATTGTCTTTTCTCTTGTTGTACTTTGAGATGACCGTAATATAAAGTGCACTATATTATTTCCTGGCATCCTCTTGTATCAAAATTTGAAGAAGCATGCTGTTGAGTTTCTTTCTCTCAATGTACAAAACTAAATTGATCTGGGAGCTGCAGCTTCTAGCTGAGACTCATAAATCTATATATCTCCTGCCTTATACAACCTGTATGAGCAAGATAGCGTTCCCTTAAGATTCCCCTCATTCCACCCCTAACAAACCTCCAAATAAATAATGAAATTGCAATATATTGATTATTTTAGGACCAATTTTATCATATAGAATAATACAACAATTAACACAAAACAAGGTAAACATAATAGTAAAAAACCCATCTCAAAAATAAAATTAATAATAATATAAACTATAACTGAACAAAGTGGCAAACACCGATTTGATCAATTGCCTTGTGGTATTGGACATCCCGGCGGACTTCGGTGGAGCCGTGGTCAGCTTGGCTGCCGCGAAGAGGTCCTCCTCTGCTGCTCGGCTGTTCTCCTTCCTGATTCCTTTATACTTGGAGATCATACTAACATAGCAATAAACATAGATTTAATCAGTCACCTTGTGTTATCGGACATCCGGTCGTGCTTCGGTTGAGCCGTGGTCAGCTCGGCTGCCACGAAGAGGTCCTCCTCTGCTGCTTGACTGTTCTCCTTCCTGATCAGAGGAGGTGAGAGAAGCTCCCTGATTCCTTTATACTTGGACATTATAATAACATAGTGGCAAACACCGATTTGATCAATCACCTTGTGGTATTGGACATCCGGGCGGACTTCGGTGGAGCCGTGGTCAGCTCGGCTGCCGCGAAGAGGTTCTCCTCTGCTGCTCGGCTGTTCTCCTTCCTGATTCCTTTATGCTTGGAGATCATACTAACATAGCAATAAACATAGATTTAATCAATCACCTTGTGTTATCGGACATCCGGTCGGGCTTCGGTTGAGCCGTGGTCAGCTCGGCTGCCGCGAAGAGGTCCTCCTCTGCTGCTTGACTGTTCTCCTTCCTGATTAGAGGAGGTGAGAGAAGCTCCCTGATTCCTTTATACTTGGACATTATAATTTAACATTCCCTAACCATAACCTTAGCCCTAACCATAACCTCAGCCATAACCCTAGCTCTAACCATAACCCTAACCATAATCTTAGCCCTAACCATAACCATAACCTCAGCCATAACCTTAGCTCTAACCATAACCTTAGCCATAACGCTAACCTTGCTCCACTGATGTGGTGCAGCTGTTCTGTTTCTGGCTGTAATGAGTGTGGCTGTTTATAACTGGATCTTTAACTTTGTTACCTCTGTTGCTCTAATCTTGAGTCTCTGTGAGCCCTTATCTGCTAGTTTGTGATTGCTTGATGTTTTAATGTGTAAATATTTGTAATTAAAGTTGGGTCCTGTGTGTGGGTGGGGCTCAAACAGGTTTTTAAAAAGTATTATGAAACAGACGTGTATTAATCGCTCCCAAAAACATTATCCAAGATCACACCAACTTGGCCAAGTTTGAATAGCAGATAGTTGAATCCAGTAAATGGGATTAAAACTCTAAACTCAACCCTGATCCTGACCCTTTATATAATCATTAAACCTGACCTAAACCAGTAGATTACCTAAACCACTCAGCTTTAAAGTCTAACCCTAGATCTACTCTGACTCGCCCCATAACTTAGGTGCTGAGAGCCACACCTAACATTTGGTCTAAACACTTTCTGTGGGTACGGTTTGTGGTGCTAGTGTTTAGTGGAATTTTTACCTTCCTCCTCCACATTCATTTTAAATGTGGTTATTTATCATTTGTATCTGAAACAGAAAGTCATAGAGACTCAGGAACAATTCTAGAGTTTAGAAGGGTTGAATTAGGTGATGCGCCACCCACTCCTGACTATCTATGACCTTCAGTTTGAGAAATGCAAGTGATTTAAATGACTACATTAAGAATCAATGTGTGGCTGTAGTAGGTAAAATTCCATGAAGTGCTTGGGCCAAAATGTTGCTTTCAAAGTGTTTCAGAGCAGGTTTTGGGCCATTTGCAGTCATTTGGTTTCCCTTTTTGGAATAATGTGACAAATTTAAGGTCCACAATTACCACCAAACCTGACGAATTAATTGGCAGAGAGTTTTCTGAACAGGTTAAACATATCGGGAATGAATTATCCCTAAGTCACATTGTCTTTTCTTTCTTTTGTTGTACTTTGAGATGACTCTTATAATAAAATTTGTAGTACACTTTATATTAAAGAGGATGCCAGGAAACAATGAAGAGGCATGCCACTGAGTTTCCTTCCCTCAATATCTACAAAATGAAATTCATCTGGGAGCTGCAGCTTCTAGGTGAGTCTTTATCAGACCAAAAAAAAGTTAAATTCCTATTTAATCCTAAAGGCTGATTATGTCCAGGTACCAGACTACTGAAGGTGTTGGATGGGTGTTTTATGGAATGGTGACTCTCCCACTGAGCCAGGTAAATATCTGCATATGATGCTGATCCTTCATCCCAGAACACACAGATGCTGTTTACTGAAATCAAAGTAATTTCTGCTGAGTCCAGATGTTTTCTGATTTACAGGACCAGAGAGGACAGTCCAGGTAAAAGAGGTGGAGCCAGTTCTTCAAGAGCCAGGTCTTCAGGTGGAGGTAAGAGGTGTAATCTGGACTATCCAGGTAAGTTGAGTTTGCCAGTGATGAAGGCTAGGGTTGGTGCAGCTGTTCTGTTTCTACCCAGCTGTTGTTTCTGACTGTAATGTGTGTTTATAATTGGTTCCTTTATTTAAATCTATTCTCTCTAATACACTGTCGCTTTGATCTTGAGTCTCTATTCAACCCCTTTCCTGCTACTTTGATTACCAGATGTTTTAATGTGTAAATGTTCCTGATGTTGGGTCTTGTGGGGGCAGGGCCCCATGGTGTCCCGCCTCCTCTCACTCTGACATGGTCTAATATTTTCAGCCTCCTGTGGAAGGTATGAACAACCTGAGGTCCAGTCAGGATGGAGGTTTGGTCTTGCTCAGTATCTCTGCTGTGTTAGGGTTAGGTGTAGTACTCTAAACATAAATGTGGTGGAAATGGGCCTCTATTAAAATTCAAAGGCTGAAACAGACATGACAGACCCTAAAACATGTGACTGCACCAAGCAGTTCCAATATTGGATAATAAAATCCAATAAATAGTTTGAAATTAGCCTGACCTTTTACTTGATCTCTAACCTTAAACCTGACCCAACCCAGTAATTACCCTAACCTCAACCACTCGATTTAATCTCGTCTAGTCCTAGCCCAACCCTAACTCTGACTCACCCCTCAACTTTGGTGCTGATAGAAACACTTAACATTTGGCTAATTTTTAGAAAACATTTTTCCAGAAATTGTACCCGTTGACTTCAGATGTCTGAAACATGGTCTAAACACTTTCTGTGGGTACAGTTTGTGGTACTAGTGTTTAGTGGAATCTTTACCTTCCTCCTCCACATTCATTTTGAATGAGGTTATTTATCGTTTGAATCTCTGAAACAGAAGGTCATAGAGACTCAGAAGTGGGTGGCGCATAACCTAATTGGACCCTTCTAAACTCCAGAATTGTTCCTGACTATCTCTGACCTTCAGTTTGAGAAATGCAAGTGATTGAATAACTGCATTGAGAATCAATGTGTGGTAGTAGGTGAGAGTCCATTAAGTGCTTGTGTCTAAACGGTACTTTCAAAGTGTTTCAGAGCAGGTTTTGAGCCATTTGGCGTCAACTGGCTTCACTTTTTGAAATGTTTGTCTAAAAATGTGACAAATGTTAGGTTCACTAACACCACCAAACTTGACAGGAAAATGGTAGTTAAGTTCTGTAATTTCTTTTTTCACCCATTTAAAATTTCATTTTTTTTCTCTATTCTACTTTGAGATGACTGTAATAAAGTGCAGTACAGGTTTTCTTCTAATAAAAGAGGATGCCAGGAAACAATGAAGAGGCATGCCGCTGAGTTTCCTTCCCTAAAATAAAACAATTTACCAAATTAAAAACTGATTAGTACATTTTCCACCTTAACCCAGGTTTAACTTGAACATCAGTAAATATATTTTCTAAAATGTGTTCTTTAAATCAGTACTTTTAATTACAATGAAATATTCTAGTTTAATATAATGGACACCACACAATTTCTTCCCTCCAGTAATAGAATATACCAAATTACAAACTTTATATTTTAATACTCATTTCCCCACAATCCAAGTTTTAAAAGAAAATTAAACAATACTGTCACTGTAATTTTTTTTTAGTAGGGTTTGTGTTTGTAGAGTTTTAATAGTCTTATTTTGTAAACCTTTTTTAACATGAAAGTTTTGATAATTCTGAACTAAACCTGACTCCAAAAGTTAACTCTGATCCTCACCGTTTACTTAATCCCTAAATTTAAGCCTGACCCAACACACATTTCCTTAACCTCATCCCCTCAGTTTTAATGTCTAACCTCACTCACCCCTCAACTTTGGTGCTGATAGAAACACTTAACATTTGGATAATTTTTAGAAAACATTTTTCCAGAAATTGTACCTGTTGACTTCAGATGTCTGAATCATGGTCTAAACACTTTCTGTGGGTACGGTTTGTGGTGCTAGTGTTTAGTGGAATCTTTACCTTCCTCCTCCACATTCATTTTGAATGAGGTTATTTATTGTTTGGATCTCTGAAACAGAAGGTCATAGACTCAGGAGTGGGTGGCGCATAACCTAATTGGACCCTTCTAAACTCCAGAATTGTTCCTGACTATCTATGACCTTCAGTTTGAGAAATGCAAGTGATTGAATAACTGCATTGAGAATCAATGTGTGGTAGTAGGTGAGAGTCCATTAAGTGCTTGTGTCCAAAAGTGTTTCAGAGCAGGTTTTGGGACATTTGGAGTCAATTGGTTTCACTTTTTGAAATAATGTTTGTCTAAAAATGTGACAAATGTTAGCTTCACTAACACCACCAAACTTGACAGTGAAATGGTAGTTAAGTTCTGTAATTTTTTAACCAGTTTAAAATTCTTTATTTTTCCTCTACATTCTAATTTGAGATGACTGTAATAAAGTGCAGTAAAGGTTTTCTTCTAATAAAAGAGGATGCCAGGAAACAATGAAGAGGCATGCCGCTGAGTTTCCTTCCCTAAAATACAATTTACCAAATTAAAAACTGATTAGTACATTTTCCATCATAACCCAGGTTTAACTTTAACATCAGTAAATATATTTTCTAAAATGTGTTCTTTAAACCATTACTCTATTGTAATTACAATGAAATGTTATAGTTTAATATAATATTGGAGGATGCCACAAGTTTTTTTCCCTCCAGTAATAGAACATACCACATTACAAACTTTATTTTTTACTCGTTTCCCCATAATCCAAGTGTCCATGTTTGTAGTTTGTTCAGGTGGAGTCTTAATACTTTGTCTGTCTTACTCTGTAAACCTTTTAACAAGACGGATAGTTTGCTTTGATATAATAATTCTGACAAACATTAAATCTCATCCTGACCTTTTACTTAATCCCTAAATTTAAACCTGACCAGCATGGATTACCATAACCTCATCCCCCCCAGGTTTAATGTCTAACCCTAGCCCAAACTGACTCACCCCTCAACTTTGGTGCTGATCACCCCTCAACTTTGGTGTATAGCTATACTTATCAATTAAACCCGATCAGATCAGGCTAGTACATAAACTAAGCGCCTGTGTTAGAGAGATAAAGACCTGGATGTCTGTTAACTATTTATTACCTAACCCTGATAAAACAGAAGTTATTATTAGGCCCTAAAAGTGTTAGTCCCTGAGCAACTAGTAACTCTAGATAATGTGACGATAGCCTCTAGCACCACAGTTAAAAACCTAGGAGTTTTATTTGAGCCAGACTTATCATTTAAAGCTCATATTAATCCTGTAGAACAGCCTTCTTTCACCTGCGTAACATCAATTATAAATATCCTGTCTAAAAATGACTCTGAAAAAATAATCCATGCGTTTGTTACATCTAGACTAGATTACTGTAACTCCCTATTAGTAGCGTGTCCTAAAAGTTCCCTAAAAAGTTTTCAGCTGGTTCAAAACGCAGCGGCTCGTTTACTAACAGGAACTAATAGAAGAGAACACATCAGCCCCATACTCCAAGCCCTTCATTGGCTTCCTGTTGAGTTTAGAATTAAATTTAAAATCCTACTCCTCACTTATAAAACCATTAATGGTATGGGCCCCTCTTATCTTAAAGATGCCCTTATCCTGTACCATCCAAATAGAACACTGCGGTCTCAGAATGCAGGTCTACTGGTAGTTCCATGGGTCCATAAAAGCACAGTAGGAGCTAAAGCCTTTAGTTACCAAGCCCCTGTTTTATGGAACCAACTCCCAACTGATATTAAAGAGGCCGACACAGTCTGTGCATTTAAGGTTAGACTGAAAACATTCCTGTTCCAAAAGGCCAAAGGTCAGGGTAGTTAAAGGTAGACTTAAACCCACAGTTCAGTCTAAGCTGCCCTAGGAGTGAGAATGCTGGGGGAAGTACAGTCACTGAGCTCTATCATCTCTTTCTGGTACCATGTACCACTGTCATTAATAAACAGGATCCAGTTTATACTTGGTCTTTACATCACTATTCACCCAGAGTCCTTCTCCCCACTCCCCTTCGGGGGAGTGGCTACTGTTTCAGTTCATCCGCACGAGGCCCAACGATGACGACTCCTGATGTGACTCGAGGCCCCTGATGAACCTACTCCTTCACCTGCCTGGTTGGACCCGCCCTTCTGCCCCCACCCTACAGCATCTCTACAGACTGAAACATCTTATAGACTATTACTTCATCATCAGATGGATGTCTGTCAGTCCTGGTTCATCTATAGTCTGTCCGTCCATGGGAGTGGATCTCTCCTTCACTGTGGTCCTCCTCGAGGTTTCTCCTTTTTCCCACTGGGTTTTTGAGTTTTTCCTTGCTGAGAAGGAGGGTCTAAGGACGGGGGATGTCTGGGTCACTTTGGACTGGATTTTGTGAAGCACTTTGAAATAACTGTTGTAAAATTGGGCTATACAAATAAAGTCAATTGAATTGATAGAAACACTTAATATTACGCTAATTTTTTGAAAACATTTTTCCAGAAATTGTACCCGTTGACTTCAGATGTCTGAAACATGGTCTAAACACTTTCTGTGGGTACGGTTTGTGGTGCTAGTGTTTAGTGGAATCTTTACCTTCCTCCTCCACATTCATTTTGAATGAGGTTATTTATTGTTTGGATCTCTGAAACAGAAGGTCATAGAGACTCAGGAGTGGGTGGCGCATAACCTAATTGGCCCCGTCTAAACTCCAGACTTGTTCCTGACTATCTATGACCTTCAGTTTGAGAAATGTAAGTGATTGAATAACTGCATTGAGAATCAATGTGTGGTAGTAGGTGAGAGTCCATTAAGTGCTTGTGTCTAAACGGAACTTTCAAAGTGTTTCAGAGCAGGTTTTGGGCCATTTGGAGTCAATTGGTTTCACTTTTTGGAATAATGTTTGGCTAAAAATGAGGCCAATGTTGGCTTCACTAACACCACCAAACTTGACAGGAAAATGGGTGTCAAGTTCTGTAATGCCCCCCCCCCCTTTTTTTTTAAAAACTTGTTTAAAATGAATTCATTGTCTTTTCTCTCTATTCTTTGAAATGACTGTCATACATGACAGTTTTCTTCTTATAAAAGAGGATGCCAGGAAACAATGAAGAGGCATGCCGCTGAGTTTCCTTCCCTCCAGTAATAGAACATACCACATTACAAACTTTATTTTTTATACTCATTTCCCCATAATCCAAGTTTTAAAGAATATAAAACAATGCTGTCAATGTAATATTGTACTAATAGTTTTTGTCAGTGTCCATGTTTGTTGTGGTTTCTGTTTAGGTGGAGTCTTAATACTTTGTCTTACTCTGTAAACCTTTTAACAAGACGGATAGTTTGCTTTGATATAATAATTCTGACTAACTTAAAATCTCATCCTGACCTTTTACTTAATCCCTGAATTTAAACCTGACCAGCATGGATTACCATAACCTCATCCCTCAGGTTTAATGTCTAACCCTAGCCCAAACTCAACTTTGGTGCTGATAGAAACACTTAATGTTTGGCTCATGTTTAGAAAACATTTTTCCAGAAATTGTACCCGTTGACTTCAGATGTCTGAAACATGGTCTAAACACTTTCTGTGGGTACGGTTTGTGGTGCTAGTGTTTAGTGGAATCTTTACCTTCATCCTCTACATTCATTTTGAATGAGGTTATTTATAATTTGGATCTCTGAAACAGAAGGTCATAGAGACTCAGGAGTGGGTGGCGCATAACCTAATTTGACCCTTCTAAACTCCAGAATTGTTCCTGACTATCTCTGACCTTCAGTTTGAGAAATGCAAGTGATTGAATAACTGCATTGAGAATCAATGTGTGGTAGTAGGTGAGAGTCCATTAAGTGCTTGTGCTAAACCCCAACTTTAAAATTAATTCATTGTCTTTTCTCTCCATTCTTTGAAATGACTCTAACCCAGTTTTCTTCTTATAAAAGAGGATGCCAGGAAACAATGAAGAGGCATGCCACTGAGTTTCCTTCCCTAAATACAATTTACCAAACTAAAAGCTGATTAGTATATACATTTGCCACCATAACAAAGGGTTAAATTTTTGTAACATGAGTCATGGATCTTCTTTAATCTGTTAATTGCAATGAAATGTTCTAGTTTAATATAATGGATGTCACGAGTTTTCTTCTCTCCAGTGATAAATTACAAACTTTATTTTCATACTTTTTTTTCCCATAATCCAAGTTTTAAAAGAATATAAAACAATGCTATTTCACAATTTTTATACTGTTTGTGTCTGTGTCCATGTTTGTGGTTTGTGTATATGTGGAGTTTTAATACTTTGTCTGGTTTTATCATGTGTCTCAGTTTAACATATGAAAATCGGTTCAGTTTGAGAAATGCAAGTGATTGAATAACTGCATTGAGAATAAATGTGTGGTAGTAGGTGAGAGTCCATTAATTGGGAGAATCTTTATAGACTTGGGTGCAGCAGCCTGATAATAAACAACCAGGGTCGGTACATTTTTTGTAAAGATGTATCTTTATCCATCCCAAATTCCCAGGTGGTACTGGAGGTTCAATTCAATTCACTTTATTTGTATAGCCCAATTTGACAACACAGTTGTCGCAAAGTGCTTCACAAAATCCAGTCCAAAGTGACACAGACATCCTCCGTCATTAGACCCCACTCCTCGGCAAGAAGAAACTCCAAAACCCAGTGGGAAAGAAGAAACCTCGGGCAGGACCACAGTGAAGGAGAGATCCACTCCCATGGACGGACAGGCTAAAGATGAACCAGGACTGACCGACATCTGAAGATGAAATAATAGTCTATAAGATGTTTCAGTCTGTAGAGATGCTGTAGGGTGGGGGCAGAAGGGTGGGTCCAGGTCAAGGAGATGCTGTAAAAAAACAAACTGTAAAGCACCCTGAGGTGCTTTACAGCATTTACATTTACATACAGCATTTGTGATTATACAAATAAAATTGAGTTGACTTGATGAAACAGGGTGTCATGCCCCTTGCTCAGAGGGATTGACAAAAGCGGGTAAGAAATGTTGATTTTTTCTATTAATCGGTGGCATCAGTGATAAAAAGGGAGATGTGTGATGTAATAATGTAGAAGAAACTAGAAGACAGGAAAGAAAACAAAAAAAGATGAGAATAGAGAAAAGGAAAAAAGGAGAGGTGAAGTAAATGGAAAAGGGAAAAATATGAACCAAGAAGGAAAGACAAATTGAATTAAACAACTTGACAACATGAAAGAAAGAGGAAATAATATGAAGGAAAGAAGAGACAAAGGAAGATGAAGAAAACGAGATAAAAGAAAGGAGAGAAATGGGACAAAGACAGCATGAAAAAAGGACATGTGAACGATGGTAGAAAAGAGATAAAGTCAAGCATGAACCTTGATAGAAAAGGGGCACAAAGGAAGAGAAACTGGAATGTTAGAGAGAGTCAAAAACAAAGAAAGAGCATCATCTGTCAGCGAAGGAGACACCAGTCAATGCAGGAAATAAGAAAACGATTAAGAGCGATTTAATGTCGCTCTTAATCCTTTGTCGCACTAACCACTTGCCTCATACTCCTGAGTTCTGTCCATGTCTGTTATTGTTGCCCACTGCTTTGTTAATTTCCTGGCGCAGGTGACACAGCACGGCCGAGAAGACCACGGATACCTCAATTTAACACGGTGCCGCCGCGCGTGCGCGGCGGCACCGAATTCACTGCCCTAACCCTAATTTTAGGGTTAGGGTTTAGGTTTTAGGGTTAGGGCTTCACTAGCCCTAACCCTAATTTTAGGGTTAGGGTTTAGGTTTTAGGGTTAGGGCTTCACTAGCCCTAACCCTAATTTTAGGGTTAGGGTTTAGGTTTTAGGGTTAGGGCTTCACTAGCCCTAACCCTAATTTTAGGGTTAGGGTTTAGGTTTTAGGGTTAGGGCTTCACTAGCCCTAACCCTAATTTTAGGGTTAGGGTTTAGGTTTTAGGGTTAGGGCTTCACTAGCCCTAACCCTAATTTTAGGGTTAGGGTTTAGGTTTTAGGGTTAGGGCTTCACTAGCCCTAACCCTAATTTTAGGGTTAGGGTTTAGGTTTTAGGGTTAGGGCTTCACTAGCCCTAACCCTAATTTTAGGGTTAGGGTTTAGGTTTTAGGGTTAGGGCTTCACTAGCCCTAACCCTAATTTTAGGGTTAGGGTTTAGGTTTTAGGGTTAGGGCTTCACTAGCCCTAACCCTAATTTTAGGGTTAGGGTTTAGGTTTTAGGGTTAGGGCTTCACTAGCCCTAACCCTAATTTTAGGGTTAGGGTTTAGGTTTTAGGGTTAGGGCTTCACTAGCCCTAACCCTAATTTTAGGGTTAGGGTTTAGGTTTTAGGGTTAGGGCTTCACTAGCCCTAACCCTAATTTTAGGGTTAGGGTTTAGGTTTTAGGGTTAGGGCTTCACTAGCCCTAACCCTAATTTTAGGGTTAGGGTTTAGGTTTTAGGGTTAGGGCTTCACTAGCCCTAACCCTAATTTTAGGGTTAGGGTTTAGGTTTTAGGGTTAGGGCTTCACTAGCCCTAACCCTAATTTTAGGGTTAGGGTTTAGGTTTTAGGGTTAGGGCTTCACTAGCCCTAACCCTAATTTTAGGGTTAGGGTTTAGGTTTTAGGGTTAGGGCTTCACTAGCCCTAACCCTAATTTTAGGGTTAGGGTTTAGGTTTTAGGGTTAGGGCTTCACTAGCCCTAACCCTAATTTTAGGGTTAGGGTTTAGGTTTTAGGGTTAGGGGGTTAGGGTTAGGGTTAGGGGGTTAGGGTTAGGGTTAGGGGGTTAGGGTTAGGGGTTAGGGTTAGGGTTAGGGTTGGGGTTGGGGTTGGGGTTAGGGTTGGGGTTGGGGTTGGGGGTAGGGGTAGGGGTAGGGGTAGGGTTAGGGTTAGGGTTAGGGTTAGGGTTAGGGTTAGGGTTGGGTTAGGGTTTGAAAAGATTAACGACGAACACGTCCCATGGGACCCTCGAAGGGAATTGCATGGTTGGATGACGTGAACTACGGTGCGGCGCGGCCCTTGGTACAATTCGGGGCCTGCTGCTACTGAATTTTGAAGGGATAGAACAGGAGGATATGAGGAGATCCCCCAAAGTTTCCAGTCCCCAACAGGTTTGTGGTTAAAATTAGTATTAGTGCCTGTGTTCCTACCATCTCTCTGTATAAGGGAATCAGGAGAGAGATCAGAGCAGTAAAAGAGGAGACCCTCTTCGCGGGAATCCCCCAACCGCAGCCTGGTTGAAGTCCAGCCCGATATCCCATAATACAGGGAGGGATCTACCTTGGGTTTAGGGCTATGATTGTGGTTAGAGCTAAGGTTAGGGTTAGCGCTATGGTTAGGGTTAGAGTCTATGTTTGAGTTATCCAAGTTTTGGTCGGGATCAGCTAAAAATGGCTTTTGGGGGAGCTAAATTTGGGTACACATCATCAGTAGTTTCCTCAGGGTCAAACAGGTGTTTCGGCCATGAAACTAAACACCCTAACCTGAGGCTGGCCCGTCAGGGGTGATCAAATCCCTGGCGTGTGTCCCTCGTGTCAATTGGATTTTAGACTTAGGGTCTTTAGGATAGGTCCTATTTTGTAGATCCTAATTTGAACCACTAAGGAAGTCTCTGTCAGCCTAGGGGGAGCAGGGATTTTGCATCCTATTTGGGAGAAAAGGCTTGTTAGGGGAGCTAGCTATCCTGCAAAGAGTTCCCCCCGTGAGGTGATCAGGACCAGCTCCGACCGAGCGTTGCCTTCCTAGTCACCTTCAGGGATCGGAAAAACAGAGCCAGCCACACTGTAGTGTTGCCTCTCTGTTTCCCCTGGGAATCCCAAGAGGTATTGGTTATGATCCCTGTACTCCATACACCGCACAGTCCCAGGGATCGGACAATCGCAAATTTTAAAGGGCAACCTAGTTTTTCTGGGTGGCTCTATTCAATAAGGATAGTTTGACTTACCAGCTCTAGGTGGGGAGTTCCCTTGGTGAATGGTGTGGTGTCTTTTCTCTCCTCTCTTCACTAAACCAACCTTCCCCCTGTGTGAGGGTGCCGGAAAAAATAATTTCTTGTTTTAGAGGAGGGTTATCAAATCTATGTAGTCTAAAGTAGGGGTTTATTGTGGATCGGACCGTGAAAAAAATTTTTTGAAATTAAAAGTGGTTTGGACGATATAAGGTTTTTAAAGATTCTGGAGGGACAGGAGGGATTGTGGGAATTGTAGTCCAGAAAGTGCTCTGGCTGACAGGTACACCTGGTTAGGGTTGTGGTTAGAGCTGAGGTTGGGGTTATGGTTCGAGCTAAGGTTATGATTAGGGTTAAGGCTATGGTTATGTTTAGAGTTAAGGTTATGGTTAGGGTTAAGGCTATGGTTATGTTTAGAGCTAAGGTTATGGTTCTGGTTAGGGTTAAGGCTATGGTTAGGGTTATGTTTAGAGCTAAGGTTATGGTTCTGGTTAGGGTTAAGGCTATGGTTAGGGTTATGTTTAGAGCTAAGGTTATGGTTCTGGTTAGGGTTAAGGCTATGGTTAGGGTTATGTTTAGAGCTGGGTTGTGGTTAGGGTTAGAGCTAAAGATATGGTTAGGGTTAGAGCTAAGGTTATGGTCGGGGTTATGGTTAGGTTTGGGAATGTTCAATTGTAATGTCCAAGTCTAGAGGAATCAGGCCGCTTCTCTCACCTCCTCTAATTAGGAAGGAGAACAGTCAAGCAGCAGAGGGGGACCTCTTCGCGGCAGCCGAACTGACCACGGCTCAACCGAAGCCCGACCGGATGTCCACTAACACAAGGTGACAGATAAGTCTATGTCTATTGATGTGTTAGTATGATCTCCAAGTGTACAGGGATCAGGAGGGAGATCGGCTGAGCAGCAGAGGAGGACCTCTTCGCGGCAGCCGGACTGACCACGGCTCCACCGAAGTCCGCCCGGATGTCCGATACAACAAGGCGATTGATTAAATCAGTGTTTGCCACTATGTTATTATAATGTCCAAGTGTGGAGGAATCAGGAAGCTTCTCTCGCCTCCTCTAATTAGGAGGGAGAACAGTCAAGCAGCAGAGGAGGACCTCTTCGCGGCAGCCGAGCTGACCACGGCTCAACCGAAGCCCGACCGGATGTCCAATGACACAAGGTGGCTGGTTAAGTCTATGCCTATTGATATGTTAGTATGATCTCCAAGTATAGAGGAATCAAGAGGGAGATCAGCCAAGCAGCAGAGGAGGACCTCTTCGCGGCAGACCGAGCTGACCACGGCTCCACTGAAGTCCGACCGGATGTCCAATACCACAAGGCGATTGATTTGAGATGGGGTTTTCTTACTATTATGTATTATTCTATATAATAAAATTGGTATTAAAATTGCAATCTTATTTGGGGGTTTGTTAGAGTTGGAATGAGGGAGATCTTAAGGGAAAGCTATCTTGCTCATACAGGAGGCAGGAGATAGGAAGGAGGAGACTGCCGCTTCCCCTGAGGTATCTTACAGAGGGGGCAGAGAAGAACAAGAGGTAGGGTTCGTTCTACCTTGTGGAGATATCAAATACTGTGAAGGTGATCACCGTATTTAATGGGAAACCAATCGATCCACTGAGGTATCTTACAATGCTGATTGGTACAGGTTGGCAAAAACAGTAGTAGATCAGGTGAGTACACCCAAAAGGCAAGGGTTAGGCCAGGGTTAGGGTTTGAAAAGATTAACGACGAACACGTCCCATGGGACCCTCGAAGGGAATTGCATGGTTGGATGACGTGAACTACGGTGCGGCGCGGCCCTTGGTACAATTCGGGGCCTGCTGCTACTGAATTTTGAAGGGATAGAACAGGAGGATATGAGGAGATCCCCCAAAGTTTCCAGTCCCCAACAGGTTTGTGGTTAAAATTAGTATTAGTGCCTGTGTTCCTACCATCTCTCTGTATAAGGGAATCAGGAGAGAGATCAGAGCAGTAAAAGAGGAGACCCTCTTCGCGGGAATCCCCCAACCGCAGCCTGGTTGAAGTCCAGCCCGATATCCCATAATACAGGGAGGGATCTACCTTGGGTTTAGGGCTATGATTGTGGTTAGAGCTAAGGTTAGGGTTAGCGCTATGGTTAGGGTTAGAGTCTATGTTTGAGTTATCCAAGTTTTGGTCGGGATCAGCTAAAAATGGCTTTTGGGGGAGCTAAATTTGGGTACACATCATCAGTAGTTTCCTCAGGGTCAAACAGGTGTTTCGGCCATGAAACTAAACACCCTAACCTGAGGCTGGCCCGTCAGGGGTGATCAAATCCCTGGCGTGTGTCCCTCGTGTCAATTGGATTTTAGACTTAGGGTCTTTAGGATAGGTCCTATTTTGTAGATCCTAATTTGAACCACTAAGGAAGTCTCTGTCAGCCTAGGGGGAGCAGGGATTTTGCATCCTATTTGGGAGAAAAGGCTTGTTAGGGGAGCTAGCTATCCTGCAAAGAGTTCCCCCCGTGAGGTGATCAGGACCAGCTCCGACCGAGCGTTGCCTTCCTAGTCACCTTCAGGGATCGGAAAAACAGAGCCAGCCACACTGTAGTGTTGCCTCTCTGTTTCCCCTGGGAATCCCAAGAGGTATTGGTTATGATCCCTGTACTCCATACACCGCACAGTCCCAGGGATCGGACAATCGCAAATTTTAAAGGGCAACCTAGTTTTTCTGGGTGGCTCTATTCAATAAGGATAGTTTGACTTACCAGCTCTAGGTGGGGAGTTCCCTTGGTGAATGGTGTGGTGTCTTTTCTCTCCTCTCTTCACTAAACCAACCTTCCCCCTGTGTGAGGGTGCCGGAAAAAATAATTTCTTGTTTTAGAGGAGGGTTATCAAATCTATGTAGTCTAAAGTAGGGGTTTATTGTGGATCGGACCGTGAAAAAAATTTTTTGAAATTAAAAGTGGTTTGGACGATATAAGGTTTTTAAAGATTCTGGAGGGACAGGAGGGATTGTGGGAATTGTAGTCCAGAAAGTGCTCTGGCTGACAGGTACACCTGGTTAGGGTTGTGGTTAGAGCTGAGGTTGGGGTTATGGTTCGAGCTAAGGTTATGATTAGGGTTAAGGCTATGGTTATGTTTAGAGTTAAGGTTATGGTTAGGGTTAAGGCTATGGTTATGTTTAGAGCTAAGGTTATGGTTCTGGTTAGGGTTAAGGCTATGGTTAGGGTTATGTTTAGAGCTAAGGTTATGGTTCTGGTTAGGGTTAAGGCTATGGTTAGGGTTATGTTTAGAGCTAAGGTTATGGTTCTGGTTAGGGTTAAGGCTATGGTTAGGGTTATGTTTAGAGCTGGGTTGTGGTTAGGGTTAGAGCTAAAGATATGGTTAGGGTTAGAGCTAAGGTTATGGTCGGGGTTATGGTTAGGTTTGGGAATGTTCAATTGTAATGTCCAAGTCTAGAGGAATCAGGCCGCTTCTCTCACCTCCTCTAATTAGGAAGGAGAACAGTCAAGCAGCAGAGGGGGACCTCTTCGCGGCAGCCGAACTGACCACGGCTCAACCGAAGCCCGACCGGATGTCCACTAACACAAGGTGACAGATAAGTCTATGTCTATTGATGTGTTAGTATGATCTCCAAGTGTACAGGGATCAGGAGGGAGATCGGCTGAGCAGCAGAGGAGGACCTCTTCGCGGCAGCCGGACTGACCACGGCTCCACCGAAGTCCGCCCGGATGTCCGATACAACAAGGCGATTGATTAAATCAGTGTTTGCCACTATGTTATTATAATGTCCAAGTGTGGAGGAATCAGGAAGCTTCTCTCGCCTCCTCTAATTAGGAGGGAGAACAGTCAAGCAGCAGAGGAGGACCTCTTCGCGGCAGCCGAGCTGACCACGGCTCAACCGAAGCCCGACCGGATGTCCAATGACACAAGGTGGCTGGTTAAGTCTATGCCTATTGATATGTTAGTATGATCTCCAAGTATAGAGGAATCAAGAGGGAGATCAGCCAAGCAGCAGAGGAGGACCTCTTCGCGGCAGACCGAGCTGACCACGGCTCCACTGAAGTCCGACCGGATGTCCAATACCACAAGGCGATTGATTTGAGATGGGGTTTTCTTACTATTATGTATTATTCTATATAATAAAATTGGTATTAAAATTGCAATCTTATTTGGGGGTTTGTTAGAGTTGGAATGAGGGAGATCTTAAGGGAAAGCTATCTTGCTCATACAGGAGGCAGGAGATAGGAAGGAGGAGACTGCCGCTTCCCCTGAGGTATCTTACAGAGGGGGCAGAGAAGAACAAGAGGTAGGGTTCGTTCTACCTTGTGGAGATATCAAATACTGTGAAGGTGATCACCGTATTTAATGGGAAACCAATCGATCCACTGAGGTATCTTACAATGCTGATTGGTACAGGTTGGCAAAAACAGTAGTAGATCAGGTGAGTACACCCAAAAGGCAAGGGTTAGGCCAGGGTTAGGGTTTGAAAAGATTAACGACGAACACGTCCCATGGGACCCTCGAAGGGAATTGCATGGTTGGATGACGTGAACTACGGTGCGGCGCGGCCCTTGGTACAATTCGGGGCCTGCTGCTACTGAATTTTGAAGGGATAGAACAGGAGGATATGAGGAGATCCCCCAAAGTTTCCAGTCCCCAACAGGTTTGTGGTTAAAATTAGTATTAGTGCCTGTGTTCCTACCATCTCTCTGTATAAGGGAATCAGGAGAGAGATCAGAGCAGTAAAAGAGGAGACCCTCTTCGCGGGAATCCCCCAACCGCAGCCTGGTTGAAGTCCAGCCCGATATCCCATAATACAGGGAGGGATCTACCTTGGGTTTAGGGCTATGATTGTGGTTAGAGCTAAGGTTAGGGTTAGCGCTATGGTTAGGGTTAGAGTCTATGTTTGAGTTATCCAAGTTTTGGTCGGGATCAGCTAAAAATGGCTTTTGGGGGAGCTAAATTTGGGTACACATCATCAGTAGTTTCCTCAGGGTCAAACAGGTGTTTCGGCCATGAAACTAAACACCCTAACCTGAGGCTGGCCCGTCAGGGGTGATCAAATCCCTGGCGTGTGTCCCTCGTGTCAATTGGATTTTAGACTTAGGGTCTTTAGGATAGGTCCTATTTTGTAGATCCTAATTTGAACCACTAAGGAAGTCTCTGTCAGCCTAGGGGGAGCAGGGATTTTGCATCCTATTTGGGAGAAAAGGCTTGTTAGGGGAGCTAGCTATCCTGCAAAGAGTTCCCCCCGTGAGGTGATCAGGACCAGCTCCGACCGAGCGTTGCCTTCCTAGTCACCTTCAGGGATCGGAAAAACAGAGCCAGCCACACTGTAGTGTTGCCTCTCTGTTTCCCCTGGGAATCCCAAGAGGTATTGGTTATGATCCCTGTACTCCATACACCGCACAGTCCCAGGGATCGGACAATCGCAAATTTTAAAGGGCAACCTAGTTTTTCTGGGTGGCTCTATTCAATAAGGATAGTTTGACTTACCAGCTCTAGGTGGGGAGTTCCCTTGGTGAATGGTGTGGTGTCTTTTCTCTCCTCTCTTCACTAAACCAACCTTCCCCCTGTGTGAGGGTGCCGGAAAAAATAATTTCTTGTTTTAGAGGAGGGTTATCAAATCTATGTAGTCTAAAGTAGGGGTTTATTGTGGATCGGACCGTGAAAAAAATTTTTTGAAATTAAAAGTGGTTTGGACGATATAAGGTTTTTAAAGATTCTGGAGGGACAGGAGGGATTGTGGGAATTGTAGTCCAGAAAGTGCTCTGGCTGACAGGTACACCTGGTTAGGGTTGTGGTTAGAGCTGAGGTTGGGGTTATGGTTCGAGCTAAGGTTATGATTAGGGTTAAGGCTATGGTTATGTTTAGAGTTAAGGTTATGGTTAGGGTTAAGGCTATGGTTATGTTTAGAGCTAAGGTTATGGTTCTGGTTAGGGTTAAGGCTATGGTTAGGGTTATGTTTAGAGCTAAGGTTATGGTTCTGGTTAGGGTTAAGGCTATGGTTAGGGTTATGTTTAGAGCTAAGGTTATGGTTCTGGTTAGGGTTAAGGCTATGGTTAGGGTTATGTTTAGAGCTGGGTTGTGGTTAGGGTTAGAGCTAAAGATATGGTTAGGGTTAGAGCTAAGGTTATGGTCGGGGTTATGGTTAGGTTTGGGAATGTTCAATTGTAATGTCCAAGTCTAGAGGAATCAGGCCGCTTCTCTCACCTCCTCTAATTAGGAAGGAGAACAGTCAAGCAGCAGAGGGGGACCTCTTCGCGGCAGCCGAACTGACCACGGCTCAACCGAAGCCCGACCGGATGTCCACTAACACAAGGTGACAGATAAGTCTATGTCTATTGATGTGTTAGTATGATCTCCAAGTGTACAGGGATCAGGAGGGAGATCGGCTGAGCAGCAGAGGAGGACCTCTTCGCGGCAGCCGGACTGACCACGGCTCCACCGAAGTCCGCCCGGATGTCCGATACAACAAGGCGATTGATTAAATCAGTGTTTGCCACTATGTTATTATAATGTCCAAGTGTGGAGGAATCAGGAAGCTTCTCTCGCCTCCTCTAATTAGGAGGGAGAACAGTCAAGCAGCAGAGGAGGACCTCTTCGCGGCAGCCGAGCTGACCACGGCTCAACCGAAGCCCGACCGGATGTCCAATGACACAAGGTGGCTGGTTAAGTCTATGCCTATTGATATGTTAGTATGATCTCCAAGTATAGAGGAATCAAGAGGGAGATCAGCCAAGCAGCAGAGGAGGACCTCTTCGCGGCAGACCGAGCTGACCACGGCTCCACTGAAGTCCGACCGGATGTCCAATACCACAAGGCGATTGATTTGAGATGGGGTTTTCTTACTATTATGTATTATTCTATATAATAAAATTGGTATTAAAATTGCAATCTTATTTGGGGGTTTGTTAGAGTTGGAATGAGGGAGATCTTAAGGGAAAGCTATCTTGCTCATACAGGAGGCAGGAGATAGGAAGGAGGAGACTGCCGCTTCCCCTGAGGTATCTTACAGAGGGGGCAGAGAAGAACAAGAGGTAGGGTTCGTTCTACCTTGTGGAGATATCAAATACTGTGAAGGTGATCACCGTATTTAATGGGAAACCAATCGATCCACTGAGGTATCTTACAATGCTGATTGGTACAGGTTGGCAAAAACAGTAGTAGATCAGGTGAGTACACCCAAAAGGCAAGGGTTAGGCCAGGGTTAGGGTTTGAAAAGATTAACGACGAACACGTCCCATGGGACCCTCGAAGGGAATTGCATGGTTGGATGACGTGAACTACGGTGCGGCGCGGCCCTTGGTACAATTCGGGGCCTGCTGCTACTGAATTTTGAAGGGATAGAACAGGAGGATATGAGGAGATCCCCCAAAGTTTCCAGTCCCCAACAGGTTTGTGGTTAAAATTAGTATTAGTGCCTGTGTTCCTACCATCTCTCTGTATAAGGGAATCAGGAGAGAGATCAGAGCAGTAAAAGAGGAGACCCTCTTCGCGGGAATCCCCCAACCGCAGCCTGGTTGAAGTCCAGCCCGATATCCCATAATACAGGGAGGGATCTACCTTGGGTTTAGGGCTATGATTGTGGTTAGAGCTAAGGTTAGGGTTAGCGCTATGGTTAGGGTTAGAGTCTATGTTTGAGTTATCCAAGTTTTGGTCGGGATCAGCTAAAAATGGCTTTTGGGGGAGCTAAATTTGGGTACACATCATCAGTAGTTTCCTCAGGGTCAAACAGGTGTTTCGGCCATGAAACTAAACACCCTAACCTGAGGCTGGCCCGTCAGGGGTGATCAAATCCCTGGCGTGTGTCCCTCGTGTCAATTGGATTTTAGACTTAGGGTCTTTAGGATAGGTCCTATTTTGTAGATCCTAATTTGAACCACTAAGGAAGTCTCTGTCAGCCTAGGGGGAGCAGGGATTTTGCATCCTATTTGGGAGAAAAGGCTTGTTAGGGGAGCTAGCTATCCTGCAAAGAGTTCCCCCCGTGAGGTGATCAGGACCAGCTCCGACCGAGCGTTGCCTTCCTAGTCACCTTCAGGGATCGGAAAAACAGAGCCAGCCA
>CM060474.1:23196250-23241149 GCA_030544235.1 Lepturacanthus savala
TAAGGTTAGGGTTATAATTAGGGTTAGGGCCTAGTTCAGGGTTAAGTTTAGGGTTAGGGGTTAAGGTTAGGGTTATAGTTAGGGTTAGGGCCTAGTAAAGGGTTAAGTTTAGGGTTAGGGGTTAAGGTTAGGGTTAGGGCCTAGTAAAGGGTTAAGTTTAGGGTCAGGGGTTAAGGTTAGGGGTTAAGGTTAGGGCCTAGTGAAGGGTTAAGTTTATGGTTAGGGGTTAAGGTTAGGGTCTAGTCAAGGGTTGAGGTTCAGTTTAGGGCTCAGATTAGGGTTATGGTTTGTAAGTGGGGCCTGGTTAAGGGTTAAGGTAAGGGATTAAGTTAGTTTAAGGTTGAAATTAAGTTATGTAAATGGGCCTAGGTGAGTATTAGGGTTAAGGTAAGGTTAAAATTAGGGTCAATTGATAATTTGGGGTTAAGGTTATGTTAAGGTGGGCTGGAAGGTGGTGGGAGGGGTGTTAGGTGAGTGCTTGTGACTGTGCTTGTGTAACTTCCAAGTCAAAATTGGAATTTCTTGTAAAAATAATGAAGAAAATTATAAGGGTCAAAAGGTCGACTAAAAAATTTTTTATCGGTAACACGAGGAAATCCATGTTATTATTAATCGGACGGAGAAGGGAGATTTGGGTATTAGTTAGAGTTTTTAGAGTAAATATTAAAGGCTACTAAGCCTTATATTTAGTGCTATAATAAGCTGATATTATAAGGCCTTTCTAAGGTTTGGGGGAAGTAAAGTAAAGGAGTTATTTAAAGAAACTAAATTTGGGTACACATCATCAGTAGTCACCTCAGGGTCAAGCGGGTGTTTCGGCCATGAAACTAGACACCCTAACCTGAGGCTGGCCCACCAGGGGTGATCAAATCCCTGGTGTGTGTCCCTCGTGTCAATTGGTTTTTTGAATAAAGTTTTATTTTATAAAGTTGTTTTTATATCTATTTTGTAGTTCCTAGTTTAGGTGACCCTAGACATATATCTAATTTGAGGAGGGAGGGAGAAAATAAAAGGCGAGCGAGCGGTTGTCGGCGCGAGAGCGAAAAAACGGGCGTGCTAAAGGGACTAGCTATCCTACAAGGGGTCCCCCCGAGAGATGATCAGGACCAGCCCCGACAGAGCGGTGCCTTCCTGGCCATCCCCAGGGATCGAGGAAACAGAGCCAGCCGCACTGAAGTGCTGCCTCCCTGCTCCCTCTGGGATTCCCAAGAGGTATTGATTATGATCCCTGTACTCCATACACCGCACAGTCCCAGGGATCAGGAAATGAAAGCTATTTTGAAAAATTCAGTTTGTGATTTTTTTATTTATTTATTTTAAGTTTAATTATTTTTATTATATGTGTAGTGTAAGATGTGCTGTTGTATGGGTGGGGCTACCCCCCATAGAAAATTTGGCTACAATTAAGGTCCTGAAGCCGGGGACCACCACATCCTGCGTGCATTGTCTCTATTGAGACGCAAGGAGGGCTGCATACTTACCGCCATGTACAGGTCACCGCTGGGGCCAGCTGGACTGACCCGTACATGGCCAGCGAATTGTTTGATGTGTGGAATTTTAGAGAGGGTCATTAAACTGAGGGTCTATGTGAGTGAGGGTGACGGACCGAAATATTTAAATTTTAAGAGAGGGTTTGTGATATGTGTATAAATTGAATTATGTGGTTAAAATCAGTGTGGGAGTGAAGGAATTTTTCAAAAATTCAAAGCGGTTTAGGAGATATAACAATTTTTAAATTTGTTAGAGGGGAAGAGCGGCATTGTGGGAAGTCCGAATCAGGAAGTGATAATTAATGTGAATATCTTTTAAACTGTAAGTCTGAATAACTTCAAACAAATTTTGGATCGGAAGTGAGGGAGGATAAAACAAAATATTAATTATTCTATTGTAGAGAAGTAGTTAATTTGATAATAAAATTACATAAATTAAATTTGTATTATGGAATTCGGTTTAATTGATTGTGATGGTAATTATGTGGTTGTCTTCTATATTTTGCAGGGTAAGTGAAGTAACTGGGAAGGTCCAATTTAAATTATGACCTTTGACCTTTCACTTCTTATTTAGTTTTAATTATTTTATATTGTTAAATTATTTTAGTAAGATGGGATTTTTTGTATTAGGTTAACCAGGTTTTAAATGTGTTAATAATGTGTTATTCTAAAAAATATTGATAATAAAATAATAGTAATAATAACAATAATATTAAAATTGTGGTTATATTAATAATCATAAAAGTAGTAGAAATTCTAAAAAGGTTTTATCGTGGGAATGGAATATTTAGTTATGTGGTAGTGATCTGTTTTTTGCGGGGTGGAAGGTTCAATTTAAAAATATGACCTATGACCTTTATTCTTCTTTCAATTATAGACTGTATATTAATTTAAGGTGAAAATTATTTTAGATTATGTTTAGACTGTTTTAATTGTTTTAGTTATTGTATTGTTTTGTATAATAGAATTGACACTAAGAAATAATACAATTTTTTTATTTATTTAGAGGTCTGTTAGGGATGGAATAAAGGGAATCTTAAGGAAATGCTATCTTGCTTATACAGGTTGTATAAGGCAGGAGATAGGAAGTAATTAGACTGCCGCTACCCCTGAGGTATCTTACAGAGGGGGCAGAGAAGAATAAGAGGTAGGGTTCGTTCTACCTTATGGAGATATCAATTACTGTGAGAGTGATCACAGTATTTGATAGGAAACCAATCGATCCACTGAGGTGTCTTACAATGCTGATTGGTACAGGTTGGTAGAGACAGTAGGGGGTCAGGTGAGTACTCCCGATGCATCTATGGGGCCTGCTCCCACTGAGTCTTGAAAGGATAGAATTGGAGGATATAAGGAGATACCCTGAGGTTTCCAGTCCCAATCAGGCCTCTGTTACGTGTTAGGGTCGGAAAGGAGGATTTAGAGGTTAGATTTGATGTAGTTGTTGTATTGAAGGTCTTGGGGTCAAGGGTCGATTAGGAAAGTTAGTTGGTTAAATCAGGGGTTGTGGGTGATATGATTCAGAAAGTACGTTTTAGGTATTTTTATGATTTAAGATTATTTGATTAGTTTTAGAATAGGGTTAGAATTAGGAAGAGGATGGGGGCTAAGATTGGGATTAGGATTAAGGGCCGTTGACACCTGACCTATTTATTCATGTTTTATTATGATCAGTTTATCTAAAATTTATTTATTTAAGATGGATTTGCTTTTTGTATTATGTTAATAGTGTTATAGTTGTGTTAATTGTATTATACTGTATAATAGTAATGATAGTGCTAATAAAGTTTTATTAAATAATAATCCATTTTTTTAAAATTAATGTAGGAAATGGAATGAGGGGAATCTTAAGAGAAAGCTATCTTTGCTTATGCAGGTTGCATAAGGCAGGAGATAGGAATTAATTAGAATGCCGCTGACCCTGAGGTATCTTACAGAGTGGGCAGAGAAGGATAAGAGGTAGGGTTTGTTCTACCTTATGGAGATATCAAATACTGTGAAAGTGATCACAGCATTTGATAGGAAACCAATCGATCCACTGAGGTATCTTACAATGCTGATTGGTGCAGGTTGTCAAAAACGGTAGCAGATCAGGTGAGTACACCAAAAAGCAAGGGTTAGGCCAGGGTTAGGGTTTTGAAAAATTAACGACGAACACGTCCCATGGGACCCTCGAAGGGAATTGCATGGTTGAATGACGTGAACTACGGTGGCGGCACGGCCCTTGTACTTTTTGGGCCCGATCCTACTGAATTTTGAGGGGATAGAATAGGAGGATATAAGGAGATCACCCAAGGTTTCCAGTTCCAAACAGGTTTGTGGTTAAATTGGTGTTAATTACTATGTTATTACAATACACCAGAATAAGGGAATCAGGAGAGAGATCAGAGCAGTAAAAGAGGAGACCCTCTTAGCGGCCGCCCGGCTAACCGCAGCCTGATTGAAGTCCAACCTGATGTCCAATGTCCCAGGTGATTGATTAAATTAGTGTTTATTAATATGTTATTATAATATCCAAGTATAAAGGAATCAAGAAGGAGAGCAGATAAGCAGCAGAGGATGGCCTCTTCGCGGCAGCCGAGCTGACCACGGCTCAACTGGAGTCCGACCGGATGTCCCATAAAACAAGGAAATTAATTGAATCTGTATTTATTATTATGTTATAATAATCTCCAAGTATAAAGGAATCAGGAGAGAGATCAGAGCAGTCAAAGAGGGGAACCTCTTCGCGGCCGCCCGGCTAACCGCAGCCTGATTGAAGTCCAACCTGATGTCCAATAAAACAAGGTGATTGATTAAATCTGTGTTTATTACAATGTTATTATAATCTCCAAGTAGTTAGTTTAGGCTTAAGGTTAGTCGTTAGGGTCTAGTTAAGGGTTCAATTTAGGTTAAGGCTAAAATTAAGGTTAAGGTTAGGAGTTAAGGTATAATTAAGGGTTAACTTTTTAGGGTTAGAGTGAAAATTAAGGTTAAGGTTAGGTTTAAGGTAGAGATTAGGGTTATGATTAGTAGTTAGGGCCTAGTTAGGGGTTAATGTTAGATTTAGGGTTATGTTTAGGGCCTAGTCAGGGGTTAAGTTTAGGGTTATGGTTAGCAGTTGGGGCCTAATTAGGGGTTAAGGTTAGGGTTGTAATTAGGGTTAGGGCCTCGTTGGGGGTTAAGGTTAGGTTAGGGTTATGGTTAGGGGCTAGTTGGGGTTAGGGTTAGCCGTAAAGGTTTAGTTAGGGGTTAAGGTTAGGGCTTAGTTAGGGGTTAAGGTTAGGGTTAGGGCCTAGTTGAAGGTTAAGGTTAGGGCCTAGCTAGGGGTTAAGGTTAGGGTTATAATTAGGGTTAGGGCCTAGTTCAGGGTTAAGTTTAGGGTTAGGGGTTAAGGTTAGGGTTATAGTTAGGGTTAGGGCCTAGTAAAGGGTTAAGTTTAGGGTTAGGGGTTAAGGTTAGGGTTAGGGCCTAGTAAAGGGTTAAGTTTAGGGTCAGGGGTTAAGGTTAGGGGTTAAGGTTAGGGCCTAGTGAAGGGTTAAGTTTATGGTTAGGGGTTAAGGTTAGGGTCTAGTCAAGGGTTGAGGTTCAGTTTAGGGCTCAGATTAGGGTTATGGTTTGTAAGTGGGGCCTGGTTAAGGGTTAAGGTAAGGGATTAAGTTAGTTTAAGGTTGAAATTAAGTTATGTAAATGGGCCTAGGTGAGTATTAGGGTTAAGGTAAGGTTAAAATTAGGGTCAATTGATAATTTGGGGTTAAGGTTATGTTAAGGTGGGCTGGAAGGTGGTGGGAGGGGTGTTAGGTGAGTGCTTGTGACTGTGCTTGTGTAACTTCCAAGTCAAAATTGGAATTTCTTGTAAAAATAATGAAGAAAATTATAAGGGTCAAAAGGTCGACTAAAAAATTTTTTATCGGTAACACGAGGAAATCCATGTTATTATTAATCGGACGGAGAAGGGAGATTTGGGTATTAGTTAGAGTTTTTAGAGTAAATATTAAAGGCTACTAAGCCTTATATTTAGTGCTATAATAAGCTGATATTATAAGGCCTTTCTAAGGTTTGGGGGAAGTAAAGTAAAGGAGTTATTTAAAGAAACTAAATTTGGGTACACATCATCAGTAGTCACCTCAGGGTCAAGCGGGTGTTTCGGCCATGAAACTAGACACCCTAACCTGAGGCTGGCCCACCAGGGGTGATCAAATCCCTGGTGTGTGTCCCTCGTGTCAATTGGTTTTTTGAATAAAGTTTTATTTTATAAAGTTGTTTTTATATCTATTTTGTAGTTCCTAGTTTAGGTGACCCTAGACATATATCTAATTTGAGGAGGGAGGGAGAAAATAAAAGGCGAGCGAGCGGTTGTCGGCGCGAGAGCGAAAAAACGGGCGTGCTAAAGGGACTAGCTATCCTACAAGGGGTCCCCCCGAGAGATGATCAGGACCAGCCCCGACAGAGCGGTGCCTTCCTGGCCATCCCCAGGGATCGAGGAAACAGAGCCAGCCGCACTGAAGTGCTGCCTCCCTGCTCCCTCTGGGATTCCCAAGAGGTATTGATTATGATCCCTGTACTCCATACACCGCACAGTCCCAGGGATCAGGAAATGAAAGCTATTTTGAAAAATTCAGTTTGTGATTTTTTTATTTATTTATTTTAAGTTTAATTATTTTTATTATATGTGTAGTGTAAGATGTGCTGTTGTATGGGTGGGGCTACCCCCCATAGAAAATTTGGCTACAATTAAGGTCCTGAAGCCGGGGACCACCACATCCTGCGTGCATTGTCTCTATTGAGACGCAAGGAGGGCTGCATACTTACCGCCATGTACAGGTCACCGCTGGGGCCAGCTGGACTGACCCGTACATGGCCAGCGAATTGTTTGATGTGTGGAATTTTAGAGAGGGTCATTAAACTGAGGGTCTATGTGAGTGAGGGTGACGGACCGAAATATTTAAATTTTAAGAGAGGGTTTGTGATATGTGTATAAATTGAATTATGTGGTTAAAATCAGTGTGGGAGTGAAGGAATTTTTCAAAAATTCAAAGCGGTTTAGGAGATATAACAATTTTTAAATTTGTTAGAGGGGAAGAGCGGCATTGTGGGAAGTCCGAATCAGGAAGTGATAATTAATGTGAATATCTTTTAAACTGTAAGTCTGAATAACTTCAAACAAATTTTGGATCGGAAGTGAGGGAGGATAAAACAAAATATTAATTATTCTATTGTAGAGAAGTAGTTAATTTGATAATAAAATTACATAAATTAAATTTGTATTATGGAATTCGGTTTAATTGATTGTGATGGTAATTATGTGGTTGTCTTCTATATTTTGCAGGGTAGTGAAGTAACTGGGAAGGTCCAATTTAAATTATGACCTTTGACCTTTCACTTCTTATTTAGTTTTAATTATTTTATATTGTTAAATTATTTTAGTAAGATGGGATTTTTTGTATTAGGTTAACCAGGTTTTAAATGTGTTAATAATGTGTTATTCTAAAAAATATTGATAATAAAATAATAGTAATAATAACAATAATATTAAAATTGTGGTTATATTAATAATCATAAAAGTAGTAGAAATTCTAAAAAGGTTTTATCGTGGGAATGGAATATTTAGTTATGTGGTAGTGATCTGTTTTTTGCGGGGTGGAAGGTTCAATTTAAAAATATGACCTATGACCTTTTATTCTTCTTTCAATTATAGACTGTATATTAATTTAAGGTGAAAATTATTTTAGATTATGTTTAGACTGTTTTAATTGTTTTAGTTATTGTATTGTTTTGTATAATAGAATTGACACTAAGAAATAATACAATTTTTTTATTTATTTAGAGGTCTGTTAGGGATGGAATAAAGGGAATCTTAAGGAAATGCTATCTTGCTTATACAGGTTGTATAAGGCAGGAGATAGGAAGTAATTAGACTGCCGCTACCCCTGAGGTATCTTACAGAGGGGGCAGAGAAGAATAAGAGGTAGGGTTCGTTCTACCTTATGGAGATATCAATTACTGTGAGAGTGATCACAGTATTTGATAGGAAACCAATCGATCCACTGAGGTGTCTTACAATGCTGATTGGTACAGGTTGGTAGAGACAGTAGGGGGTCAGGTGAGTACTCCCGATGCATCTATGGGGCCTGCTCCCACTGAGTCTTGAAAGGATAGAATTGGAGGATATAAGGAGATACCCTGAGGTTTCCAGTCCCAATCAGGCCTCTGTTACGTGTTAGGGTCGGAAAGGAGGATTTAGAGGTTAGATTTGATGTAGTTGTTGTATTGAAGGTCTTGGGGTCAAGGGTCGATTAGGAAAGTTAGTTGGTTAAATCAGGGGTTGTGGGTGATATGATTCAGAAAGTACGTTTTAGGTATTTTTATGATTTAAGATTATTTGATTAGTTTTAGAATAGGGTTAGAATTAGGAAGAGGATGGGGGCTAAGATTGGGATTAGGATTAAGGGCCGTTGACACCTGACCTATTTATTCATGTTTTATTATGATCAGTTTATCTAAAATTTATTTATTTAAGATGGATTTGCTTTTTGTATTATGTTAATAGTGTTATAGTTGTGTTAATTGTATTATACTGTATAATAGTAATGATAGTGCTAATAAAGTTTTATTAAATAATAATCCATTTTTTTAAAATTAATGTAGGAAATGGAATGAGGGGAATCTTAAGAGAAAGCTATCTTTGCTTATGCAGGTTGCATAAGGCAGGAGATAGGAATTAATTAGAATGCCGCTGACCCTGAGGTATCTTACAGAGTGGGCAGAGAAGGATAAGAGGTAGGGTTTGTTCTACCTTATGGAGATATCAAATACTGTGAAAGTGATCACAGCATTTGATAGGAAACCAATCGATCCACTGAGGTATCTTACAATGCTGATTGGTGCAGGTTGTCAAAAACGGTAGCAGATCAGGTGAGTACACCAAAAAGCAAGGGTTAGGCCAGGGTTAGGGTTTTGAAAAATTAACGACGAACACGTCCCATGGGACCCTCGAAGGGAATTGCATGGTTGAATGACGTGAACTACGGTGGCGGCACGGCCCTTGTACTTTTTGGGCCCGATCCTACTGAATTTTGAGGGGATAGAATAGGAGGATATAAGGAGATCACCCAAGGTTTCCAGTTCCAAACAGGTTTGTGGTTAAATTGGTGTTAATTACTATGTTATTACAATACACCAGAATAAGGGAATCAGGAGAGAGATCAGAGCAGTAAAAGAGGAGACCCTCTTAGCGGCCGCCCGGCTAACCGCAGCCTGATTGAAGTCCAACCTGATGTCCAATGTCCCAGGTGATTGATTAAATTAGTGTTTATTACTATGTTATTATAATATCCAAGTATAAAGGAATCAAGAAGGAGAGCAGATAAGCAGCAGAGGATGGCCTCTTCGCGGCAGCCGAGCTGACCACGGCTCAACTGGAGTCCGACCGGATGTCCCATAAAACAAGGAAATTAATTGAATCTGTATTTATTATTATGTTATAATAATCTCCAAGTATAAAGGAATCAGGAGAGAGATCAGAGCAGTCAAAGAGGGGAACCTCTTCGCGGCCGCCCGGCTAACCGCAGCCTGATTGAAGTCCAACCTGATGTCCAATAAAACAAGGTGATTGATTAAATCTGTGTTTATTACAATGTAATTATAATCTCCAAGTAGTTAGTTTAGGCTTAAGGTTAGTCGTTAGGGTCTAGTTAAGGGTTCAATTTAGGTTAAGGCTAAAATTAAGGTTAAGGTTAGGAGTTAAGGTATAATTAAGGGTTAACTTTTTAGGGTTAGAGTGAAAATTAAGGTTAAGGTTAGGTTTAAGGTAGAGATTAGGGTTATGATTAGTAGTTAGGGCCTAGTTAGGGGTTAATGTTAGATTTAGGGTTATGTTTAGGGCCTAGTCAGGGGTTAAGTTTAGGGTTATGGTTAGCAGTTGGGGCCTAATTAGGGGTTAAGGTTAGGGTTGTAATTAGGGTTAGGGCCTCGTTGGGGGTTAAGGTTAGGTTAGGGTTATGGTTAGGGGCTAGTTGGGGTTAGGGTTAGCCGTAAAGGTTTAGTTAGGGGTTAAGGTTAGGGCTTAGTTAGGGGTTAAGGTTAGGGTTAGGGCCTAGTTGAAGGTTAAGGTTAGGGCCTAGCTAGGGGTTAAGGTTAGGGTTATAATTAGGGTTAGGGCCTAGTTCAGGGTTAAGTTTAGGGTTAGGGGTTAAGGTTAGGGTTATAGTTAGGGTTAGGGCCTAGTAAAGGGTTAAGTTTAGGGTTAGGGGTTAAGGTTAGGGTTAGGGCCTAGTAAAGGGTTAAGTTTAGGGTCAGGGGTTAAGGTTAGGGGTTAAGGTTAGGGCCTAGTGAAGGGTTAAGTTTATGGTTAGGGGTTAAGGTTAGGGTCTAGTCAAGGGTTGAGGTTCAGTTTAGGGCTCAGATTAGGGTTATGGTTTGTAAGTGGGGCCTGGTTAAGGGTTAAGGTAAGGGATTAAGTTAGTTTAAGGTTGAAATTAAGTTATGTAAATGGGCCTAGGTGAGTATTAGGGTTAAGGTAAGGTTAAAATTAGGGTCAATTGATAATTTGGGGTTAAGGTTATGTTAAGGTGGGCTGGAAGGTGGTGGGAGGGGTGTTAGGTGAGTGCTTGTGACTGTGCTTGTGTAACTTCCAAGTCAAAATTGGAATTTCTTGTAAAAATAATGAAGAAAATTATAAGGGTCAAAAGGTCGACTAAAAAATTTTTTATCGGTAACACGAGGAAATCCATGTTATTATTAATCGGACGGAGAAGGGAGATTTGGGTATTAGTTAGAGTTTTTAGAGTAAATATTAAAGGCTACTAAGCCTTATATTTAGTGCTATAATAAGCTGATATTATAAGGCCTTTCTAAGGTTTGGGGGAAGTAAAGTAAAGGAGTTATTTAAAGAAACTAAATTTGGGTACACATCATCAGTAGTCACCTCAGGGTCAAGCGGGTGTTTCGGCCATGAAACTAGACACCCTAACCTGAGGCTGGCCCACCAGGGGTGATCAAATCCCTGGTGTGTGTCCCTCGTGTCAATTGGTTTTTTGAATAAAGTTTTATTTTATAAAGTTGTTTTTATATCTATTTTGTAGTTCCTAGTTTAGGTGACCCTAGACATATATCTAATTTGAGGAGGGAGGGAGAAAATAAAAGGCGAGCGAGCGGTTGTCGGCGCGAGAGCGAAAAAACGGGCGTGCTAAAGGGACTAGCTATCCTACAAGGGGTCCCCCCGAGAGATGATCAGGACCAGCCCCGACAGAGCGGTGCCTTCCTGGCCATCCCCAGGGATCGAGGAAACAGAGCCAGCCGCACTGAAGTGCTGCCTCCCTGCTCCCTCTGGGATTCCCAAGAGGTATTGATTATGATCCCTGTACTCCATACACCGCACAGTCCCAGGGATCAGGAAATGAAAGCTATTTTGAAAAATTCAGTTTGTGATTTTTTTATTTATTTATTTTAAGTTTAATTATTTTTATTATATGTGTAGTGTAAGATGTGCTGTTGTATGGGTGGGGCTACCCCCCATAGAAAATTTGGCTACAATTAAGGTCCTGAAGCCGGGGACCACCACATCCTGCGTGCATTGTCTCTATTGAGACGCAAGGAGGGCTGCATACTTACCGCCATGTACAGGTCACCGCTGGGGCCAGCTGGACTGACCCGTACATGGCCAGCGAATTGTTTGATGTGTGGAATTTTAGAGAGGGTCATTAAACTGAGGGTCTATGTGAGTGAGGGTGACGGACCGAAATATTTAAATTTTAAGAGAGGGTTTGTGATATGTGTATAAATTGAATTATGTGGTTAAAATCAGTGTAGGAGTGAAGGAATTTTTCAAAAATTCAAAGCGGTTTAGGAGATATAACAATTTTTAAATTTGTTAGAGGGGAAGAGCGGCATTGTGGGAAGTCCGAATCAGGAAGTGATAATTAATGTGAATATCTTTTAAACTGTAAGTCTGAATAACTTCAAACAAATTTTGGATCGGAAGTGAGGGAGGATAAAACAAAATATTAATTATTCTATTGTAGAGAAGTAGTTAATTTGATAATAAAATTACATAAATTAAATTTGTATTATGGAATTCGGTTTAATTGATTGTGATGGTAATTATGTGGTTGTCTTCTATATTTTGCAGGGTAGTGAAGTAACTGGGAAGGTCCAATTTAAATTATGACCTTTGACCTTTCACTTCTTATTTAGTTTTAATTATTTTATATTGTTAAATTATTTTAGTAAGATGGGATTTTTTGTATTAGGTTAACCAGGTTTTAAATGTGTTAATAATGTGTTATTCTAAAAAATATTGATAATAAAATAATAGTAATAATAACAATAATATTAAAATTGTGGTTATATTAATAATCATAAAAGTAGTAGAAATTCTAAAAAGGTTTTATCGTGGGAATGGAATATTTAGTTATGTGGTAGTGATCTGTTTTTTGCGGGGTGGAAGGTTCAATTTAAAAATATGACCTATGACCTTTTATTCTTCTTTCAATTATAGACTGTATATTAATTTAAGGTGAAAATTATTTTAGATTATGTTTAGACTGTTTTAATTGTTTTAGTTATTGTATTGTTTTGTATAATAGAATTGACACTAAGAAATAATACAATTTTTTTATTTATTTAGAGGTCTGTTAGGGATGGAATAAAGGGAATCTTAAGGAAATGCTATCTTGCTTATACAGGTTGTATAAGGCAGGAGATAGGAAGTAATTAGACTGCCGCTACCCCTGAGGTATCTTACAGAGGGGGCAGAGAAGAATAAGAGGTAGGGTTCGTTCTACCTTATGGAGATATCAATTACTGTGAGAGTGATCACAGTATTTGATAGGAAACCAATCGATCCACTGAGGTGTCTTACAATGCTGATTGGTACAGGTTGGTAGAGACAGTAGGGGGTCAGGTGAGTACTCCCGATGCATCTATGGGGCCTGCTCCCACTGAGTCTTGAAAGGATAGAATTGGAGGATATAAGGAGATACCCTGAGGTTTCCAGTCCCAATCAGGCCTCTGTTACGTGTTAGGGTCGGAAAGGAGGATTTAGAGGTTAGATTTGATGTAGTTGTTGTATTGAAGGTCTTGGGGTCAAGGGTCGATTAGGAAAGTTAGTTGGTTAAATCAGGGGTTGTGGGTGATATGATTCAGAAAGTACGTTTTAGGTATTTTTATGATTTAAGATTATTTGATTAGTTTTAGAATAGGGTTAGAATTAGGAAGAGGATGGGGGCTAAGATTGGGATTAGGATTAAGGGCCGTTGACACCTGACCTATTTATTCATGTTTTATTATGATCAGTTTATCTAAAATTTATTTATTTAAGATGGATTTGCTTTTTGTATTATGTTAATAGTGTTATAGTTGTGTTAATTGTATTATACTGTATAATAGTAATGATAGTGCTAATAAAGTTTTATTAAATAATAATCCATTTTTTTAAAATTAATGTAGGAAATGGAATGAGGGGAATCTTAAGAGAAAGCTATCTTTGCTTATGCAGGTTGCATAAGGCAGGAGATAGGAATTAATTAGAATGCCGCTGACCCTGAGGTATCTTACAGAGTGGGCAGAGAAGGATAAGAGGTAGGGTTTGTTCTACCTTATGGAGATATCAAATACTGTGAAAGTGATCACAGCATTTGATAGGAAACCAATCGATCCACTGAGGTATCTTACAATGCTGATTGGTGCAGGTTGTCAAAAACGGTAGCAGATCAGGTGAGTACACCAAAAAGCAAGGGTTAGGCCAGGGTTAGGGTTTTGAAAAATTAACGACGAACACGTCCCATGGGACCCTCGAAGGGAATTGCATGGTTGAATGACGTGAACTACGGTGGCGGCACGGCCCTTGTACTTTTTGGGCCCGATCCTACTGAATTTTGAGGGGATAGAATAGGAGGATATAAGGAGATCACCCAAGGTTTCCAGTTCCAAACAGGTTTGTGGTTAAATTGGTGTTAATTACTATGTTATTACAATACACCAGAATAAGGGAATCAGGAGAGAGATCAGAGCAGTAAAAGAGGAGACCCTCTTAGCGGCCGCCCGGCTAACCGCAGCCTGATTGAAGTCCAACCTGATGTCCAATGTCCCAGGTGATTGATTAAATTAGTGTTTATTAATATGTTATTATAATATCCAAGTATAAAGGAATCAAGAAGGAGAGCAGATAAGCAGCAGAGGATGGCCTCTTCGCGGCAGCCGAGCTGACCACGGCTCAACTGGAGTCCGACCGGATGTCCCATAAAACAAGGAAATTAATTGAATCTGTATTTATTATTATGTTATAATAATCTCCAAGTATAAAGGAATCAGGAGAGAGATCAGAGCAGTCAAAGAGGGGAACCTCTTCGCGGCCGCCCGGCTAACCGCAGCCTGATTGAAGTCCAACCTGATGTCCAATAAAACAAGGTGATTGATTAAATCTGTGTTTATTACAATGTTATTATAATCTCCAAGTAGTTAGTTTAGGCTTAAGGTTAGTCGTTAGGGTCTAGTTAAGGGTTCAATTTAGGTTAAGGCTAAAATTAAGGTTAAGGTTAGGAGTTAAGGTATAATTAAGGGTTAACTTTTTAGGGTTAGAGTGAAAATTAAGGTTAAGGTTAGGTTTAAGGTAGAGATTAGGGTTATGATTAGTAGTTAGGGCCTAGTTAGGGGTTAATGTTAGATTTAGGGTTATGTTTAGGGCCTAGTCAGGGGTTAAGTTTAGGGTTATGGTTAGCAGTTGGGGCCTAATTAGGGGTTAAGGTTAGGGTTGTAATTAGGGTTAGGGCCTCGTTGGGGGTTAAGGTTAGGTTAGGGTTATGGTTAGGGGCTAGTTGGGGTTAGGGTTAGCCGTAAAGGTTTAGTTAGGGGTTAAGGTTAGGGCTTAGTTAGGGGTTAAGGTTAGGGTTAGGGCCTAGTTGAAGGTTAAGGTTAGGGCCTAGCTAGGGGTTAAGGTTAGGGTTATAATTAGGGTTAGGGCCTAGTTCAGGGTTAAGTTTAGGGTTAGGGGTTAAGGTTAGGGTTATAGTTAGGGTTAGGGCCTAGTAAAGGGTTAAGTTTAGGGTTAGGGGTTAAGGTTAGGGTTAGGGCCTAGTAAAGGGTTAAGTTTAGGGTCAGGGGTTAAGGTTAGGGGTTAAGGTTAGGGCCTAGTGAAGGGTTAAGTTTATGGTTAGGGGTTAAGGTTAGGGTCTAGTCAAGGGTTGAGGTTCAGTTTAGGGCTCAGATTAGGGTTATGGTTTGTAAGTGGGGCCTGGTTAAGGGTTAAGGTAAGGGATTAAGTTAGTTTAAGGTTGAAATTAAGTTATGTAAATGGGCCTAGGTGAGTATTAGGGTTAAGGTAAGGTTAAAATTAGGGTCAATTGATAATTTGGGGTTAAGGTTATGTTAAGGTGGGCTGGAAGGTGGTGGGAGGGGTGTTAGGTGAGTGCTTGTGACTGTGCTTGTGTAACTTCCAAGTCAAAATTGGAATTTCTTGTAAAAATAATGAAGAAAATTATAAGGGTCAAAAGGTCGACTAAAAAATTTTTTATCGGTAACACGAGGAAATCCATGTTATTATTAATCGGACGGAGAAGGGAGATTTGGGTATTAGTTAGAGTTTTTAGAGTAAATATTAAAGGCTACTAAGCCTTATATTTAGTGCTATAATAAGCTGATATTATAAGGCCTTTCTAAGGTTTGGGGGAAGTAAAGTAAAGGAGTTATTTAAAGAAACTAAATTTGGGTACACATCATCAGTAGTCACCTCAGGGTCAAGCGGGTGTTTCGGCCATGAAACTAGACACCCTAACCTGAGGCTGGCCCACCAGGGGTGATCAAATCCCTGGTGTGTGTCCCTCGTGTCAATTGGTTTTTTGAATAAAGTTTTATTTTATAAAGTTGTTTTTATATCTATTTTGTAGTTCCTAGTTTAGGTGACCCTAGACATATATCTAATTTGAGGAGGGAGGGAGAAAATAAAAGGCGAGCGAGCGGTTGTCGGCGCGAGAGCGAAAAAACGGGCGTGCTAAAGGGACTAGCTATCCTACAAGGGGTCCCCCCGAGAGATGATCAGGACCAGCCCCGACAGAGCGGTGCCTTCCTGGCCATCCCCAGGGATCGAGGAAACAGAGCCAGCCGCACTGAAGTGCTGCCTCCCTGCTCCCTCTGGGATTCCCAAGAGGTATTGATTATGATCCCTGTACTCCATACACCGCACAGTCCCAGGGATCAGGAAATGAAAGCTATTTTGAAAAATTCAGTTTGTGATTTTTTTATTTATTTATTTTAAGTTTAATTATTTTTATTATATGTGTAGTGTAAGATGTGCTGTTGTATGGGTGGGGCTACCCCCCATAGAAAATTTGGCTACAATTAAGGTCCTGAAGCCGGGGACCACCACATCCTGCGTGCATTGTCTCTATTGAGACGCAAGGAGGGCTGCATACTTACCGCCATGTACAGGTCACCGCTGGGGCCAGCTGGACTGACCCGTACATGGCCAGCGAATTGTTTGATGTGTGGAATTTTAGAGAGGGTCATTAAACTGAGGGTCTATGTGAGTGAGGGTGACGGACCGAAATATTTAAATTTTAAGAGAGGGTTTGTGATATGTGTATAAATTGAATTATGTGGTTAAAATCAGTGTGGGAGTGAAGGAATTTTTCAAAAATTCAAAGCGGTTTAGGAGATATAACAATTTTTAAATTTGTTAGAGGGGAAGAGCGGCATTGTGGGAAGTCCGAATCAGGAAGTGATAATTAATGTGAATATCTTTTAAACTGTAAGTCTGAATAACTTCAAACAAATTTTGGATCGGAAGTGAGGGAGGATAAAACAAAATATTAATTATTCTATTGTAGAGAAGTAGTTAATTTGATAATAAAATTACATAAATTAAATTTGTATTATGGAATTCGGTTTAATTGATTGTGATGGTAATTATGTGGTTGTCTTCTATATTTTGCAGGGTAGTGAAGTAACTGGGAAGGTCCAATTTAAATTATGACCTTTGACCTTTCACTTCTTATTTAGTTTTAATTATTTTATATTGTTAAATTATTTTAGTAAGATGGGATTTTTTGTATTAGGTTAACCAGGTTTTAAATGTGTTAATAATGTGTTATTCTAAAAAATATTGATAATAAAATAATAGTAATAATAACAATAATATTAAAATTGTGGTTATATTAATAATCATAAAAGTAGTAGAAATTCTAAAAAGGTTTTATCGTGGGAATGGAATATTTAGTTATGTGGTAGTGATCTGTTTTTTGCGGGGTGGAAGGTTCAATTTAAAAATATGACCTATGACCTTTTATTCTTCTTTCAATTATAGACTGTATATTAATTTAAGGTGAAAATTATTTTAGATTATGTTTAGACTGTTTTAATTGTTTTAGTTATTGTATTGTTTTGTATAATAGAATTGACACTAAGAAATAATACAATTTTTTTATTTATTTAGAGGTCTGTTAGGGATGGAATAAAGGGAATCTTAAGGAAATGCTATCTTGCTTATACAGGTTGTATAAGGCAGGAGATAGGAAGTAATTAGACTGCCGCTACCCCTGAGGTATCTTACAGAGGGGGCAGAGAAGAATAAGAGGTAGGGTTCGTTCTACCTTATGGAGATATCAATTACTGTGAGAGTGATCACAGTATTTGATAGGAAACCAATCGATCCACTGAGGTGTCTTACAATGCTGATTGGTACAGGTTGGTAGAGACAGTAGGGGGTCAGGTGAGTACTCCCGATGCATCTATGGGGCCTGCTCCCACTGAGTCTTGAAAGGATAGAATTGGAGGATATAAGGAGATACCCTGAGGTTTCCAGTCCCAATCAGGCCTCTGTTACGTGTTAGGGTCGGAAAGGAGGATTTAGAGGTTAGATTTGATGTAGTTGTTGTATTGAAGGTCTTGGGGTCAAGGGTCGATTAGGAAAGTTAGTTGGTTAAATCAGGGGTTGTGGGTGATATGATTCAGAAAGTACGTTTTAGGTATTTTTATGATTTAAGATTATTTGATTAGTTTTAGAATAGGGTTAGAATTAGGAAGAGGATGGGGGCTAAGATTGGGATTAGGATTAAGGGCCGTTGACACCTGACCTATTTATTCATGTTTTATTATGATCAGTTTATCTAAAATTTATTTATTTAAGATGGATTTGCTTTTTGTATTATGTTAATAGTGTTATAGTTGTGTTAATTGTATTATACTGTATAATAGTAATGATAGTGCTAATAAAGTTTTATTAAATAATAATCCATTTTTTTAAAATTAATGTAGGAAATGGAATGAGGGGAATCTTAAGAGAAAGCTATCTTTGCTTATGCAGGTTGCATAAGGCAGGAGATAGGAATTAATTAGAATGCCGCTGACCCTGAGGTATCTTACAGAGTGGGCAGAGAAGGATAAGAGGTAGGGTTTGTTCTACCTTATGGAGATATCAAATACTGTGAAAGTGATCACAGCATTTGATAGGAAACCAATCGATCCACTGAGGTATCTTACAATGCTGATTGGTGCAGGTTGTCAAAAACGGTAGCAGATCAGGTGAGTACACCAAAAAGCAAGGGTTAGGCCAGGGTTAGGGTTTTGAAAAATTAACGACGAACACGTCCCATGGGACCCTCGAAGGGAATTGCATGGTTGAATGACGTGAACTACGGTGGCGGCACGGCCCTTGTACTTTTTGGGCCCGATCCTACTGAATTTTGAGGGGATAGAATAGGAGGATATAAGGAGATCACCCAAGGTTTCCAGTTCCAAACAGGTTTGTGGTTAAATTGGTGTTAATTACTATGTTATTACAATACACCAGAATAAGGGAATCAGGAGAGAGATCAGAGCAGTAAAAGAGGAGACCCTCTTAGCGGCCGCCCGGCTAACCGCAGCCTGATTGAAGTCCAACCTGATGTCCAATGTCCCAGGTGATTGATTAAATTAGTGTTTATTACTATGTTATTATAATATCCAAGTATAAAGGAATCAAGAAGGAGAGCAGATAAGCAGCAGAGGATGGCCTCTTCGCGGCAGCCGAGCTGACCACGGCTCAACTGGAGTCCGACCGGATGTCCCATAAAACAAGGAAATTAATTGAATCTGTATTTATTATTATGTTATAATAATCTCCAAGTATAAAGGAATCAGGAGAGAGATCAGAGCAGTCAAAGAGGGGAACCTCTTCGCGGCCGCCCGGCTAACCGCAGCCTGATTGAAGTCCAACCTGATGTCCAATAAAACAAGGTGATTGATTAAATCTGTGTTTATTACAATGTAATTATAATCTCCAAGTAGTTAGTTTAGGCTTAAGGTTAGTCGTTAGGGTCTAGTTAAGGGTTCAATTTAGGTTAAGGCTAAAATTAAGGTTAAGGTTAGGAGTTAAGGTATAATTAAGGGTTAACTTTTTAGGGTTAGAGTGAAAATTAAGGTTAAGGTTAGGTTTAAGGTAGAGATTAGGGTTATGATTAGTAGTTAGGGCCTAGTTAGGGGTTAATGTTAGATTTAGGGTTATGTTTAGGGCCTAGTCAGGGGTTAAGTTTAGGGTTATGGTTAGCAGTTGGGGCCTAATTAGGGGTTAAGGTTAGGGTTGTAATTAGGGTTAGGGCCTCGTTGGGGGTTAAGGTTAGGTTAGGGTTATGGTTAGGGGCTAGTTGGGGTTAGGGTTAGCCGTAAAGGTTTAGTTAGGGGTTAAGGTTAGGGCTTAGTTAGGGGTTAAGGTTAGGGTTAGGGCCTAGTTGAAGGTTAAGGTTAGGGCCTAGCTAGGGGTTAAGGTTAGGGTTATAATTAGGGTTAGGGCCTAGTTCAGGGTTAAGTTTAGGGTTAGGGGTTAAGGTTAGGGTTATAGTTAGGGTTAGGGCCTAGTAAAGGGTTAAGTTTAGGGTTAGGGGTTAAGGTTAGGGTTAGGGCCTAGTAAAGGGTTAAGTTTAGGGTCAGGGGTTAAGGTTAGGGGTTAAGGTTAGGGCCTAGTGAAGGGTTAAGTTTATGGTTAGGGGTTAAGGTTAGGGTCTAGTCAAGGGTTGAGGTTCAGTTTAGGGCTCAGATTAGGGTTATGGTTTGTAAGTGGGGCCTGGTTAAGGGTTAAGGTAAGGGATTAAGTTAGTTTAAGGTTGAAATTAAGTTATGTAAATGGGCCTAGGTGAGTATTAGGGTTAAGGTAAGGTTAAAATTAGGGTCAATTGATAATTTGGGGTTAAGGTTATGTTAAGGTGGGCTGGAAGGTGGTGGGAGGGGTGTTAGGTGAGTGCTTGTGACTGTGCTTGTGTAACTTCCAAGTCAAAATTGGAATTTCTTGTAAAAATAATGAAGAAAATTATAAGGGTCAAAAGGTCGACTAAAAAATTTTTTATCGGTAACACGAGGAAATCCATGTTATTATTAATCGGACGGAGAAGGGAGATTTGGGTATTAGTTAGAGTTTTTAGAGTAAATATTAAAGGCTACTAAGCCTTATATTTAGTGCTATAATAAGCTGATATTATAAGGCCTTTCTAAGGTTTGGGGGAAGTAAAGTAAAGGAGTTATTTAAAGAAACTAAATTTGGGTACACATCATCAGTAGTCACCTCAGGGTCAAGCGGGTGTTTCGGCCATGAAACTAGACACCCTAACCTGAGGCTGGCCCACCAGGGGTGATCAAATCCCTGGTGTGTGTCCCTCGTGTCAATTGGTTTTTTGAATAAAGTTTTATTTTATAAAGTTGTTTTTATATCTATTTTGTAGTTCCTAGTTTAGGTGACCCTAGACATATATCTAATTTGAGGAGGGAGGGAGAAAATAAAAGGCGAGCGAGCGGTTGTCGGCGCGAGAGCGAAAAAACGGGCGTGCTAAAGGGACTAGCTATCCTACAAGGGGTCCCCCCGAGAGATGATCAGGACCAGCCCCGACAGAGCGGTGCCTTCCTGGCCATCCCCAGGGATCGAGGAAACAGAGCCAGCCGCACTGAAGTGCTGCCTCCCTGCTCCCTCTGGGATTCCCAAGAGGTATTGATTATGATCCCTGTACTCCATACACCGCACAGTCCCAGGGATCAGGAAATGAAAGCTATTTTGAAAAATTCAGTTTGTGATTTTTTTATTTATTTATTTTAAGTTTAATTATTTTTATTATATGTGTAGTGTAAGATGTGCTGTTGTATGGGTGGGGCTACCCCCCATAGAAAATTTGGCTACAATTAAGGTCCTGAAGCCGGGGACCACCACATCCTGCGTGCATTGTCTCTATTGAGACGCAAGGAGGGCTGCATACTTACCGCCATGTACAGGTCACCGCTGGGGCCAGCTGGACTGACCCGTACATGGCCAGCGAATTGTTTGATGTGTGGAATTTTAGAGAGGGTCATTAAACTGAGGGTCTATGTGAGTGAGGGTGACGGACCGAAATATTTAAATTTTAAGAGAGGGTTTGTGATATGTGTATAAATTGAATTATGTGGTTAAAATCAGTGTAGGAGTGAAGGAATTTTTCAAAAATTCAAAGCGGTTTAGGAGATATAACAATTTTTAAATTTGTTAGAGGGGAAGAGCGGCATTGTGGGAAGTCCGAATCAGGAAGTGATAATTAATGTGAATATCTTTTAAACTGTAAGTCTGAATAACTTCAAACAAATTTTGGATCGGAAGTGAGGGAGGATAAAACAAAATATTAATTATTCTATTGTAGAGAAGTAGTTAATTTGATAATAAAATTACATAAATTAAATTTGTATTATGGAATTCGGTTTAATTGATTGTGATGGTAATTATGTGGTTGTCTTCTATATTTTGCAGGGTAGTGAAGTAACTGGGAAGGTCCAATTTAAATTATGACCTTTGACCTTTCACTTCTTATTTAGTTTTAATTATTTTATATTGTTAAATTATTTTAGTAAGATGGGATTTTTTGTATTAGGTTAACCAGGTTTTAAATGTGTTAATAATGTGTTATTCTAAAAAATATTGATAATAAAATAATAGTAATAATAACAATAATATTAAAATTGTGGTTATATTAATAATCATAAAAGTAGTAGAAATTCTAAAAAGGTTTTATCGTGGGAATGGAATATTTAGTTATGTGGTAGTGATCTGTTTTTTGCGGGGTGGAAGGTTCAATTTAAAAATATGACCTATGACCTTTTATTCTTCTTTCAATTATAGACTGTATATTAATTTAAGGTGAAAATTATTTTAGATTATGTTTAGACTGTTTTAATTGTTTTAGTTATTGTATTGTTTTGTATAATAGAATTGACACTAAGAAATAATACAATTTTTTTATTTATTTAGAGGTCTGTTAGGGATGGAATAAAGGGAATCTTAAGGAAATGCTATCTTGCTTATACAGGTTGTATAAGGCAGGAGATAGGAAGTAATTAGACTGCCGCTACCCCTGAGGTATCTTACAGAGGGGGCAGAGAAGAATAAGAGGTAGGGTTCGTTCTACCTTATGGAGATATCAATTACTGTGAGAGTGATCACAGTATTTGATAGGAAACCAATCGATCCACTGAGGTGTCTTACAATGCTGATTGGTACAGGTTGGTAGAGACAGTAGGGGGTCAGGTGAGTACTCCCGATGCATCTATGGGGCCTGCTCCCACTGAGTCTTGAAAGGATAGAATTGGAGGATATAAGGAGATACCCTGAGGTTTCCAGTCCCAATCAGGCCTCTGTTACGTGTTAGGGTCGGAAAGGAGGATTTAGAGGTTAGATTTGATGTAGTTGTTGTATTGAAGGTCTTGGGGTCAAGGGTCGATTAGGAAAGTTAGTTGGTTAAATCAGGGGTTGTGGGTGATATGATTCAGAAAGTACGTTTTAGGTATTTTTATGATTTAAGATTATTTGATTAGTTTTAGAATAGGGTTAGAATTAGGAAGAGGATGGGGGCTAAGATTGGGATTAGGATTAAGGGCCGTTGACACCTGACCTATTTATTCATGTTTTATTATGATCAGTTTATCTAAAATTTATTTATTTAAGATGGATTTGCTTTTTGTATTATGTTAATAGTGTTATAGTTGTGTTAATTGTATTATACTGTATAATAGTAATGATAGTGCTAATAAAGTTTTATTAAATAATAATCCATTTTTTTAAAATTAATGTAGGAAATGGAATGAGGGGAATCTTAAGAGAAAGCTATCTTTGCTTATGCAGGTTGCATAAGGCAGGAGATAGGAATTAATTAGAATGCCGCTGACCCTGAGGTATCTTACAGAGTGGGCAGAGAAGGATAAGAGGTAGGGTTTGTTCTACCTTATGGAGATATCAAATACTGTGAAAGTGATCACAGCATTTGATAGGAAACCAATCGATCCACTGAGGTATCTTACAATGCTGATTGGTGCAGGTTGTCAAAAACGGTAGCAGATCAGGTGAGTACACCAAAAAGCAAGGGTTAGGCCAGGGTTAGGGTTTTGAAAAATTAACGACGAACACGTCCCATGGGACCCTCGAAGGGAATTGCATGGTTGAATGACGTGAACTACGGTGGCGGCACGGCCCTTGTACTTTTTGGGCCCGATCCTACTGAATTTTGAGGGGATAGAATAGGAGGATATAAGGAGATCACCCAAGGTTTCCAGTTCCAAACAGGTTTGTGGTTAAATTGGTGTTAATTACTATGTTATTACAATACACCAGAATAAGGGAATCAGGAGAGAGATCAGAGCAGTAAAAGAGGAGACCCTCTTAGCGGCCGCCCGGCTAACCGCAGCCTGATTGAAGTCCAACCTGATGTCCAATGTCCCAGGTGATTGATTAAATTAGTGTTTATTACTATGTTATTATAATATCCAAGTATAAAGGAATCAAGAAGGAGAGCAGATAAGCAGCAGAGGATGGCCTCTTCGCGGCAGCCGAGCTGACCACGGCTCAACTGGAGTCCGACCGGATGTCCCATAAAACAAGGAAATTAATTGAATCTGTATTTATTATTATGTTATAATAATCTCCAAGTATAAAGGAATCAGGAGAGAGATCAGAGCAGTCAAAGAGGGGAACCTCTTCGCGGCCGCCCGGCTAACCGCAGCCTGATTGAAGTCCAACCTGATGTCCAATAAAACAAGGTGATTGATTAAATCTGTGTTTATTACAATGTAATTATAATCTCCAAGTAGTTAGTTTAGGCTTAAGGTTAGTCGTTAGGGTCTAGTTAAGGGTTCAATTTAGGTTAAGGCTAAAATTAAGGTTAAGGTTAGGAGTTAAGGTATAATTAAGGGTTAACTTTTTAGGGTTAGAGTGAAAATTAAGGTTAAGGTTAGGTTTAAGGTAGAGATTAGGGTTATGATTAGTAGTTAGGGCCTAGTTAGGGGTTAATGTTAGATTTAGGGTTATGTTTAGGGCCTAGTCAGGGGTTAAGTTTAGGGTTATGGTTAGCAGTTGGGGCCTAATTAGGGGTTAAGGTTAGGGTTGTAATTAGGGTTAGGGCCTCGTTGGGGGTTAAGGTTAGGTTAGGGTTATGGTTAGGGGCTAGTTGGGGTTAGGGTTAGCCGTAAAGGTTTAGTTAGGGGTTAAGGTTAGGGCTTAGTTAGGGGTTAAGGTTAGGGTTAGGGCCTAGTTGAAGGTTAAGGTTAGGGCCTAGCTAGGGGTTAAGGTTAGGGTTATAATTAGGGTTAGGGCCTAGTTCAGGGTTAAGTTTAGGGTTAGGGGTTAAGGTTAGGGTTATAGTTAGGGTTAGGGTTAGGGTTAGGGTTAGGGTTAGGGTTAGGGTTAGGGTTAGGGGGTTAGGGTTAGGGTTAGGGTTAGGGTTAGGGTTAGGGTTAGGGTTAGGGGTTAGGGTTAGGGTTAGGGTTAGGGTTAGGGTTAGGGTTAGGGTTAGGGGTTAGGGTTAGGGTTAGGGTTAGGGTTAGGGTTAGGGTTGGGTTAGGGTTAGGGTTAGGGTTAGGGTTAGGGTTAGGGTTAGGGTTGGGTTAGGGTTAGGGTTAGGGTTAGGGTTAGGGTTAGGGTTAGGGTTAGGGTTGGGTTAGGGTTGGGTTAGGGTTAGGGTTAGGGTTAGGGTTAGGGTTAGGGTTAGGGGTTAGGGTTAGGGTTAGGGTTAGGGTTAGGGTTAGGGTTAGGGTTAGGGTTAGGGTTAGGGGTTAGGGTTAGGGTTAGGGTTAGGGTTAGGGTTAGGGTTAGGGTTAGGGTTAGGGGAGGGGAACTGAGCAGGGGACTATATAGTCCCCTGAAATGCACTGTCCTACCTGGGGATGGACGCCCCCATGGCACTTCTCCCAACTAGGGTTATAATTATATGTTCATATTATTTTTATTATTATTTCTAGGTTAGGTATAATTAATATTAGGTTATATTATAGCCGGTTCGCCTTTGGTATATCAAGTATAATGGTTGGTTTTTTTATTATTGTGGGTGGCGCCGCGACGTTTCGCCCATCTTAGGGCTTCTTCAGGCTGGCCACCACTGTTGTAGAGGAGCTGTTTCTCTCTCTCTTGTCAGGAACCAACTAAACCTGAAATTCATCCACTTCCCTTTTTATATACTCCCCCCTGTTGTAATTTCCCGTACGTAAATTTGGTTCGTCTTTTTTCCTTTTTCCCAATTTAGGTTTCTGGTAAGTATAATTAACTTTTTCCCTTTTTCAGGTTCACCAGGTAAGTATATTTTGTGTTTTTATATGTTAAATTTAACTTTTTCCTTTTTCAGGTTGTAAGGTAAGTATATTTATTTGTTTTTGAGGTTCAAATTAACTTTTCCCTTAATTTAGGCTTTCCCAATCATAATTAATTAATTAAATGTCAATATATTCCCTTCCCTTCCTTCCTAATTCCCTTCTCCCTTTTTCCTTTATCCCCTACCCACTCCTGATCCTCCTTTCCCAGACATGTCCGATCCCTGAGTGGGGATTCGGGTTACTGTGCTCCCAAATAGGTGAGTCTCACCAGTATCGTACCTCGCATGTGTATATTGCCTTAGGCGGGGCTAAACCTTGGCCATGCGGAATCATTTATGTCCTCTAGGGACTTATTTTCGGGGAAAGGGGGAAATTAGGGTTAGGGTTAGGGTTAGGGTTAGGGTTAGGGCTAGGGTTAGGGTTAGGGTTAGGGTTGTGGGATTGGGGTTAGGGTTAGGGTTAGGGTTAGGGTTAGGGTTAGGGTTAGGGTTAGGGTTTGGGTTAGGGTTAGGGTTAGGGTTAGGGTTAGGGTTAGGGTTAGGGTTAGGGTTAGGGGTTAGGGTTAGGGTTAGGGTTAGGGTTAGGGTTAGGGTTAGGGTTAGGGGTTAGGGTTAGGGTTAGGGTTAGGGTTAGGGTTAGGGTTAGGTGAGGGGATTTGAGACAGGGGACTATATAGTCCCCTGTATTGCGCTGTCCTACCATGGGGTTGGGCGTCCCCCTGGCACTTCTTCCTTATTAGGGATATAAATTAACTATATTTAGTTTATTTTTATTTTTATTATTTATTTATTTATTTATTGTTTATTATCTATTATTTAAGGTATGTATATTAGTAAATGTATATTCACATTATTAGCTGGTTCGCCTTTGCTATATGAAGTATAATGTTGGCTTTTTTATGGTTTCAGGTGGCGCCGCGACGTTTCGCCCGGATTGGGGCTTCTTCAGGCTCTGCCACCATTGTGTCGAGGAGCTGTTTCTCCTTCGCTGTTCAGGAGCCAACTGAACCTGTAGTCCAACCTCTTCCCTTTTATACTCCCCCCGATTTGTTTCCCGTACGTAAATTTAGTCTCACCCGTCTTTTTCTGATTTAGGTTTCTGGTAAGTATACACTTTTCTATTTCCTTTTTTAGGTTTTCGGTAAGTATTAATTTATCTTTTTCCTCTTTTAGGGTTCTGGTAAGTATATTAATTAATCTTTTTTCCTTTTTTAGGGTTCAGGTAAGTATAAATATTTGTTTTTCCTTTTTTAGGTTTAAGGTAAGTGTATATTTATCTTTTTTCCTTTTTTAGGGTTATTTCAGGTGAGTATAATTTGTAATGTCCAATTTGACTTTTTCCCTTGTTTTAGGTTTTCCCCAATTAAATAAATTAAATCAATAAATCAATTAAATGCCAATTTTTGAGCCTCCATTCCTTCCTTTCCATGTTCCTTCTCCCTTTTTCTAATCCCTTCCCCCTCCTGTTCCGCCTTTCCCAGATTATTCCCGATCCCTATTTGGGGATTCGGAAGACTGAGCTCCCCATTTGGGAGTCTTATCAGTCACGTACCTCGCATGGTAATTGTTCCTAAGGCGGGACTGGACCTTGGACATGCGGAATTAAATTGTCCTTATAAGACTTACTACCGGGGAAAGGGGGTTAGGGTTAGGGTTAGGGGTTAGGGTTAGGGTTGGGAGCAGGGTTAGGGTTAGGTTTAGGGCTGTGTGGTTGGGGTTAGGGTTAGGCCTCATTAGGGGGTGGTTAGGGTTAGGGGGAGGGAGAGGGGTAGATTAGGTATTATAAGTGCCAGGGGGACGTCCAATGAGCCCCCAGGTGGCACTGGCCGGTTAGGTGAGGGGATTTGAGACAGGGGACTATATAGTCCCCTGTATTGCGCTGTCCTACCATGGGGTTGGGCGTCCCCCTGGCACTTCTTCCTTATTAGGGATATAAATTAACTATATTTAGTTTATTTTTATTTTTATTATTTATTTATTTATTTATTGTTTATTATCTATTATTTAAGGTATGTATATTAGTAAATGTATATTCACATTATTAGCTGGTTCGCCTTTGCTATATGAAGTATAATGTTGGCTTTTTTATGGTTTCAGGTGGCGCCGCGACGTTTCGCCCGGATTGGGGCTTCTTCAGGCTCTGCCACCATTGTGTCGAGGAGCTGTTTCTCCTTCGCTGTTCAGGAGCCAACTGAACCTGTAGTCCAACCTCTTCCCTTTTATACTCCCCCCGATTTGTTTCCCGTACGTAAATTTAGTCTCACCCGTCTTTTTCTGATTTAGGTTTCTGGTAAGTATACACTTTTCTATTTCCTTTTTTAGGTTTTCGGTAAGTATTAATTTATCTTTTTCCTCTTTTAGGGTTCTGGTAAGTATATTAATTAATCTTTTTTCCTTTTTTAGGGTTCAGGTAAGTATAAATATTTGTTTTTCCTTTTTTAGGTTTAAGGTAAGTGTATATTTATCTTTTTTCCTTTTTTAGGGTTATTTCAGGTGAGTATAATTTGTAATGTCCAATTTGACTTTTTCCCTTGTTTTAGGTTTTCCCCAATTAAATAAATTAAATCAATAAATCAATTAAATGCCAATTTTTGAGCCTCCATTCCTTCCTTTCCATGTTCCTTCTCCCTTTTTCTAATCCCTTCCCCCTCCTGTTCCGCCTTTCCCAGATTATTCCCGATCCCTATTTGGGGATTCGGAAGACTGAGCTCCCCATTTGGGAGTCTTATCAGTCACGTACCTCGCATGGTAATTGTTCCTAAGGCGGGACTGGACCTTGGACATGCGGAATTAAATTGTCCTTATAAGACTTACTACCGGGGAAAGGGGGTTAGGGTTAGGGTTAGGGGTTAGGGTTAGGGTTGGGAGCAGGGTTAGGGTTAGGTTTAGGGCTGTGTGGTTGGGGTTAGGGTTAGGCCTCATTAGGGGGTGGTTAGGGTTAGGGGGAGGGAGAGGGGTAGATTAGGTATTATAAGTGCCAGGGGGACGTCCAATGAGCCCCCAGGTGGCACTGGCCGGTTAGGTGAGGGGATTTGAGACAGGGGACTATATAGTCCCCTGTATTGCGCTGTCCTACCATGGGGTTGGGCGTCCCCCTGGCACTTCTTCCTTATTAGGGATATAAATTAACTATATTTAGTTTATTTTTATTTTTATTATTTATTTATTTATTTATTGTTTATTATCTATTATTTAAGGTATGTATATTAGTAAATGTATATTCACATTATTAGCTGGTTCGCCTTTGCTATATGAAGTATAATGTTGGCTTTTTTATGGTTTCAGGTGGCGCCGCGACGTTTCGCCCGGATTGGGGCTTCTTCAGGCTCTGCCACCATTGTGTCGAGGAGCTGTTTCTCCTTCGCTGTTCAGGAGCCAACTGAACCTGTAGTCCAACCTCTTCCCTTTTATACTCCCCCCGATTTGTTTCCCGTACGTAAATTTAGTCTCACCCGTCTTTTTCTGATTTAGGTTTCTGGTAAGTATACACTTTTCTATTTCCTTTTTTAGGTTTTCGGTAAGTATTAATTTATCTTTTTCCTCTTTTAGGGTTCTGGTAAGTATATTAATTAATCTTTTTTCCTTTTTTAGGGTTCAGGTAAGTATAAATATTTGTTTTTCCTTTTTTAGGTTTAAGGTAAGTGTATATTTATCTTTTTTCCTTTTTTAGGGTTATTTCAGGTGAGTATAATTTGTAATGTCCAATTTGACTTTTTCCCTTGTTTTAGGTTTTCCCCAATTAAATAAATTAAATCAATAAATCAATTAAATGCCAATTTTTGAGCCTCCATTCCTTCCTTTCCATGTTCCTTCTCCCTTTTTCTAATCCCTTCCCCCTCCTGTTCCGCCTTTCCCAGATTATTCCCGATCCCTATTTGGGGATTCGGAAGACTGAGCTCCCCATTTGGGAGTCTTATCAGTCACGTACCTCGCATGGTAATTGTTCCTAAGGCGGGACTGGACCTTGGACATGCGGAATTAAATTGTCCTTATAAGACTTACTACCGGGGAAAGGGGGTTAGGGTTAGGGTTAGGGGTTAGGGTTAGGGTTGGGAGCAGGGTTAGGGTTAGGTTTAGGGCTGTGTGGTTGGGGTTAGGGTTAGGCCTCATTAGGGGGTGGTTAGGGTTAGGGGGAGGGAGAGGGGTAGATTAGGTATTATAAGTGCCAGGGGGACGTCCAATGAGCCCCCAGGTGGCACTGGCCGGTTAGGTGAGGGGATTTGAGACAGGGGACTATATAGTCCCCTGTATTGCGCTGTCCTACCATGGGGTTGGGCGTCCCCCTGGCACTTCTTCCTTATTAGGGATATAAATTAACTATATTTAGTTTATTTTTATTTTTATTATTTATTTATTTATTTATTGTTTATTATCTATTATTTAAGGTATGTATATTAGTAAATGTATATTCACATTATTAGCTGGTTCGCCTTTGCTATATGAAGTATAATGTTGGCTTTTTTATGGTTTCAGGTGGCGCCGCGACGTTTCGCCCGGATTGGGGCTTCTTCAGGCTCTGCCACCATTGTGTCGAGGAGCTGTTTCTCCTTCGCTGTTCAGGAGCCAACTGAACCTGTAGTCCAACCTCTTCCCTTTTATACTCCCCCCGATTTGTTTCCCGTACGTAAATTTAGTCTCACCCGTCTTTTTCTGATTTAGGTTTCTGGTAAGTATACACTTTTCTATTTCCTTTTTTAGGTTTTCGGTAAGTATTAATTTATCTTTTTCCTCTTTTAGGGTTCTGGTAAGTATATTAATTAATCTTTTTTCCTTTTTTAGGGTTCAGGTAAGTATAAATATTTGTTTTTCCTTTTTTAGGTTTAAGGTAAGTGTATATTTATCTTTTTTCCTTTTTTAGGGTTATTTCAGGTGAGTATAATTTGTAATGTCCAATTTGACTTTTTCCCTTGTTTTAGGTTTTCCCCAATTAAATAAATTAAATCAATAAATCAATTAAATGCCAATTTTTGAGCCTCCATTCCTTCCTTTCCATGTTCCTTCTCCCTTTTTCTAATCCCTTCCCCCTCCTGTTCCGCCTTTCCCAGATTATTCCCGATCCCTATTTGGGGATTCGGAAGACTGAGCTCCCCATTTGGGAGTCTTATCAGTCACGTACCTCGCATGGTAATTGTTCCTAAGGCGGGACTGGACCTTGGACATGCGGAATTAAATTGTCCTTATAAGACTTACTACCGGGGAAAGGGGGTTAGGGTTAGGGTTAGGGGTTAGGGTTAGGGTTGGGAGCAGGGTTAGGGTTAGGTTTAGGGCTGTGTGGTTGGGGTTAGGGTTAGGCCTCATTAGGGGGTGGTTAGGGTTAGGGGGAGGGAGAGGGGTAGATTAGGTATTATAAGTGCCAGGGGGACGTCCAATGAGCCCCCAGGTGGCACTGGCCGGTTAGGTGAGGGGATTTGAGACAGGGGACTATATAGTCCCCTGTATTGCGCTGTCCTACCATGGGGTTGGGCGTCCCCCTGGCACTTCTTCCTTATTAGGGATATAAATTAACTATATTTAGTTTATTTTTATTTTTATTATTTATTTATTTATTTATTGTTTATTATCTATTATTTAAGGTATGTATATTAGTAAATGTATATTCACATTATTAGCTGGTTCGCCTTTGCTATATGAAGTATAATGTTGGCTTTTTTATGGTTTCAGGTGGCGCCGCGACGTTTCGCCCGGATTGGGGCTTCTTCAGGCTCTGCCACCATTGTGTCGAGGAGCTGTTTCTCCTTCGCTGTTCAGGAGCCAACTGAACCTGTAGTCCAACCTCTTCCCTTTTATACTCCCCCCGATTTGTTTCCCGTACGTAAATTTAGTCTCACCCGTCTTTTTCTGATTTAGGTTTCTGGTAAGTATACACTTTTCTATTTCCTTTTTTAGGTTTTCGGTAAGTATTAATTTATCTTTTTCCTCTTTTAGGGTTCTGGTAAGTATATTAATTAATCTTTTTTCCTTTTTTAGGGTTCAGGTAAGTATAAATATTTGTTTTTCCTTTTTTAGGTTTAAGGTAAGTGTATATTTATCTTTTTTCCTTTTTTAGGGTTATTTCAGGTGAGTATAATTTGTAATGTCCAATTTGACTTTTTCCCTTGTTTTAGGTTTTCCCCAATTAAATAAATTAAATCAATAAATCAATTAAATGCCAATTTTTGAGCCTCCATTCCTTCCTTTCCATGTTCCTTCTCCCTTTTTCTAATCCCTTCCCCCTCCTGTTCCGCCTTTCCCAGATTATTCCCGATCCCTATTTGGGGATTCGGAAGACTGAGCTCCCCATTTGGGAGTCTTATCAGTCACGTACCTCGCATGGTAATTGTTCCTAAGGCGGGACTGGACCTTGGACATGCGGAATTAAATTGTCCTTATAAGACTTACTACCGGGGAAAGGGGGTTAGGGTTAGGGTTAGGGGTTAGGGTTAGGGTTGGGAGCAGGGTTAGGGTTAGGTTTAGGGCTGTGTGGTTGGGGTTAGGGTTAGGCCTCATTAGGGGGTGGTTAGGGTTAGGGGGAGGGAGAGGGGTAGATTAGGTATTATAAGTGCCAGGGGGACGTCCAATGAGCCCCCAGGTGGCACTGGCCGGTTAGGTGAGGGGATTTGAGACAGGGGACTATATAGTCCCCTGTATTGCGCTGTCCTACCATGGGGTTGGGCGTCCCCCTGGCACTTCTTCCTTATTAGGGATATAAATTAACTATATTTAGTTTATTTTTATTTTTATTATTTATTTATTTATTTATTGTTTATTATCTATTATTTAAGGTATGTATATTAGTAAATGTATATTCACATTATTAGCTGGTTCGCCTTTGCTATATGAAGTATAATGTTGGCTTTTTTATGGTTTCAGGTGGCGCCGCGACGTTTCGCCCGGATTGGGGCTTCTTCAGGCTCTGCCACCATTGTGTCGAGGAGCTGTTTCTCCTTCGCTGTTCAGGAGCCAACTGAACCTGTAGTCCAACCTCTTCCCTTTTATACTCCCCCCGATTTGTTTCCCGTACGTAAATTTAGTCTCACCCGTCTTTTTCTGATTTAGGTTTCTGGTAAGTATACACTTTTCTATTTCCTTTTTTAGGTTTTCGGTAAGTATTAATTTATCTTTTTCCTCTTTTAGGGTTCTGGTAAGTATATTAATTAATCTTTTTTCCTTTTTTAGGGTTCAGGTAAGTATAAATATTTGTTTTTCCTTTTTTAGGTTTAAGGTAAGTGTATATTTATCTTTTTTCCTTTTTTAGGGTTATTTCAGGTGAGTATAATTTGTAATGTCCAATTTGACTTTTTCCCTTGTTTTAGGTTTTCCCCAATTAAATAAATTAAATCAATAAATCAATTAAATGCCAATTTTTGAGCCTCCATTCCTTCCTTTCCATGTTCCTTCTCCCTTTTTCTAATCCCTTCCCCCTCCTGTTCCGCCTTTCCCAGATTATTCCCGATCCCTATTTGGGGATTCGGAAGACTGAGCTCCCCATTTGGGAGTCTTATCAGTCACGTACCTCGCATGGTAATTGTTCCTAAGGCGGGACTGGACCTTGGACATGCGGAATTAAATTGTCCTTATAAGACTTACTACCGGGGAAAGGGGGTTAGGGTTAGGGTTAGGGGTTAGGGTTAGGGTTGGGAGCAGGGTTAGGGTTAGGTTTAGGGCTGTGTGGTTGGGGTTAGGGTTAGGCCTCATTAGGGGGTGGTTAGGGTTAGGGGGAGGGAGAGGGGTAGATTAGGTATTATAAGTGCCAGGGGGACGTCCAATGAGCCCCCAGGTGGCACTGGCCGGTTAGGTGAGGGGATTTGAGACAGGGGACTATATAGTCCCCTGTATTGCGCTGTCCTACCATGGGGTTGGGCGTCCCCCTGGCACTTCTTCCTTATTAGGGATATAAATTAACTATATTTAGTTTATTTTTATTTTTATTATTTATTTATTTATTTATTGTTTATTATCTATTATTTAAGGTATGTATATTAGTAAATGTATATTCACATTATTAGCTGGTTCGCCTTTGCTATATGAAGTATAATGTTGGCTTTTTTATGGTTTCAGGTGGCGCCGCGACGTTTCGCCCGGATTGGGGCTTCTTCAGGCTCTGCCACCATTGTGTCGAGGAGCTGTTTCTCCTTCGCTGTTCAGGAGCCAACTGAACCTGTAGTCCAACCTCTTCCCTTTTATACTCCCCCCGATTTGTTTCCCGTACGTAAATTTAGTCTCACCCGTCTTTTTCTGATTTAGGTTTCTGGTAAGTATACACTTTTCTATTTCCTTTTTTAGGTTTTCGGTAAGTATTAATTTATCTTTTTCCTCTTTTAGGGTTCTGGTAAGTATATTAATTAATCTTTTTTCCTTTTTTAGGGTTCAGGTAAGTATAAATATTTGTTTTTCCTTTTTTAGGTTTAAGGTAAGTGTATATTTATCTTTTTTCCTTTTTTAGGGTTATTTCAGGTGAGTATAATTTGTAATGTCCAATTTGACTTTTTCCCTTGTTTTAGGTTTTCCCCAATTAAATAAATTAAATCAATAAATCAATTAAATGCCAATTTTTGAGCCTCCATTCCTTCCTTTCCATGTTCCTTCTCCCTTTTTCTAATCCCTTCCCCCTCCTGTTCCGCCTTTCCCAGATTATTCCCGATCCCTATTTGGGGATTCGGAAGACTGAGCTCCCCATTTGGGAGTCTTATCAGTCACGTACCTCGCATGGTAATTGTTCCTAAGGCGGGACTGGACCTTGGACATGCGGAATTAAATTGTCCTTATAAGACTTACTACCGGGGAAAGGGGGTTAGGGTTAGGGTTAGGGGTTAGGGTTAGGGTTGGGAGCAGGGTTAGGGTTAGGTTTAGGGCTGTGTGGTTGGGGTTAGGGTTAGGCCTCATTAGGGGGTGGTTAGGGTTAGGGGGAGGGAGAGGGGTAGATTAGGTATTATAAGTGCCAGGGGGACGTCCAATGAGCCCCCAGGTGGCACTGGCCGGTTAGGTGAGGGGATTTGAGACAGGGGACTATATAGTCCCCTGTATTGCGCTGTCCTACCATGGGGTTGGGCGTCCCCCTGGCACTTCTTCCTTATTAGGGATATAAATTAACTATATTTAGTTTATTTTTATTTTTATTATTTATTTATTTATTTATTGTTTATTATCTATTATTTAAGGTATGTATATTAGTAAATGTATATTCACATTATTAGCTGGTTCGCCTTTGCTATATGAAGTATAATGTTGGCTTTTTTATGGTTTCAGGTGGCGCCGCGACGTTTCGCCCGGATTGGGGCTTCTTCAGGCTCTGCCACCATTGTGTCGAGGAGCTGTTTCTCCTTCGCTGTTCAGGAGCCAACTGAACCTGTAGTCCAACCTCTTCCCTTTTATACTCCCCCCGATTTGTTTCCCGTACGTAAATTTAGTCTCACCCGTCTTTTTCTGATTTAGGTTTCTGGTAAGTATACACTTTTCTATTTCCTTTTTTAGGTTTTCGGTAAGTATTAATTTATCTTTTTCCTCTTTTAGGGTTCTGGTAAGTATATTAATTAATCTTTTTTCCTTTTTTAGGGTTCAGGTAAGTATAAATATTTGTTTTTCCTTTTTTAGGTTTAAGGTAAGTGTATATTTATCTTTTTTCCTTTTTTAGGGTTATTTCAGGTGAGTATAATTTGTAATGTCCAATTTGACTTTTTCCCTTGTTTTAGGTTTTCCCCAATTAAATAAATTAAATCAATAAATCAATTAAATGCCAATTTTTGAGCCTCCATTCCTTCCTTTCCATGTTCCTTCTCCCTTTTTCTAATCCCTTCCCCCTCCTGTTCCGCCTTTCCCAGATTATTCCCGATCCCTATTTGGGGATTCGGAAGACTGAGCTCCCCATTTGGGAGTCTTATCAGTCACGTACCTCGCATGGTAATTGTTCCTAAGGCGGGACTGGACCTTGGACATGCGGAATTAAATTGTCCTTATAAGACTTACTACCGGGGAAAGGGGGTTAGGGTTAGGGTTAGGGGTTAGGGTTAGGGTTGGGAGCAGGGTTAGGGTTAGGTTTAGGGCTGTGTGGTTGGGGTTAGGGTTAGGCCTCATTAGGGGGTGGTTAGGGTTAGGGGGAGGGAGAGGGGTAGATTAGGTATTATAAGTGCCAGGGGGACGTCCAATGAGCCCCCAGGTGGCACTGGCCGGTTAGGTGAGGGGATTTGAGACAGGGGACTATATAGTCCCCTGTATTGCGCTGTCCTACCATGGGGTTGGGCGTCCCCCTGGCACTTCTTCCTTATTAGGGATATAAATTAACTATATTTAGTTTATTTTTATTTTTATTATTTATTTATTTATTTATTGTTTATTATCTATTATTTAAGGTATGTATATTAGTAAATGTATATTCACATTATTAGCTGGTTCGCCTTTGCTATATGAAGTATAATGTTGGCTTTTTTATGGTTTCAGGTGGCGCCGCGACGTTTCGCCCGGATTGGGGCTTCTTCAGGCTCTGCCACCATTGTGTCGAGGAGCTGTTTCTCCTTCGCTGTTCAGGAGCCAACTGAACCTGTAGTCCAACCTCTTCCCTTTTATACTCCCCCCGATTTGTTTCCCGTACGTAAATTTAGTCTCACCCGTCTTTTTCTGATTTAGGTTTCTGGTAAGTATACACTTTTCTATTTCCTTTTTTAGGTTTTCGGTAAGTATTAATTTATCTTTTTCCTCTTTTAGGGTTCTGGTAAGTATATTAATTAATCTTTTTTCCTTTTTTAGGGTTCAGGTAAGTATAAATATTTGTTTTTCCTTTTTTAGGTTTAAGGTAAGTGTATATTTATCTTTTTTCCTTTTTTAGGGTTATTTCAGGTGAGTATAATTTGTAATGTCCAATTTGACTTTTTCCCTTGTTTTAGGTTTTCCCCAATTAAATAAATTAAATCAATAAATCAATTAAATGCCAATTTTTGAGCCTCCATTCCTTCCTTTCCATGTTCCTTCTCCCTTTTTCTAATCCCTTCCCCCTCCTGTTCCGCCTTTCCCAGATTATTCCCGATCCCTATTTGGGGATTCGGAAGACTGAGCTCCCCATTTGGGAGTCTTATCAGTCACGTACCTCGCATGGTAATTGTTCCTAAGGCGGGACTGGACCTTGGACATGCGGAATTAAATTGTCCTTATAAGACTTACTACCGGGGAAAGGGGGTTAGGGTTAGGGTTAGGGGTTAGGGTTAGGGTTGGGAGCAGGGTTAGGGTTAGGTTTAGGGCTGTGTGGTTGGGGTTAGGGTTAGGCCTCATTAGGGGGTGGTTAGGGTTAGGGGGAGGGAGAGGGGTAGATTAGGTATTATAAGTGCCAGGGGGACGTCCAATGAGCCCCCAGGTGGCACTGGCCGGTTAGGTGAGGGGATTTGAGACAGGGGACTATATAGTCCCCTGTATTGCGCTGTCCTACCATGGGGTTGGGCGTCCCCCTGGCACTTCTTCCTTATTAGGGATATAAATTAACTATATTTAGTTTATTTTTATTTTTATTATTTATTTATTTATTTATTGTTTATTATCTATTATTTAAGGTATGTATATTAGTAAATGTATATTCACATTATTAGCTGGTTCGCCTTTGCTATATGAAGTATAATGTTGGCTTTTTTATGGTTTCAGGTGGCGCCGCGACGTTTCGCCCGGATTGGGGCTTCTTCAGGCTCTGCCACCATTGTGTCGAGGAGCTGTTTCTCCTTCGCTGTTCAGGAGCCAACTGAACCTGTAGTCCAACCTCTTCCCTTTTATACTCCCCCCGATTTGTTTCCCGTACGTAAATTTAGTCTCACCCGTCTTTTTCTGATTTAGGTTTCTGGTAAGTATACACTTTTCTATTTCCTTTTTTAGGTTTTCGGTAAGTATTAATTTATCTTTTTCCTCTTTTAGGGTTCTGGTAAGTATATTAATTAATCTTTTTTCCTTTTTTAGGGTTCAGGTAAGTATAAATATTTGTTTTTCCTTTTTTAGGTTTAAGGTAAGTGTATATTTATCTTTTTTCCTTTTTTAGGGTTATTTCAGGTGAGTATAATTTGTAATGTCCAATTTGACTTTTTCCCTTGTTTTAGGTTTTCCCCAATTAAATAAATTAAATCAATAAATCAATTAAATGCCAATTTTTGAGCCTCCATTCCTTCCTTTCCATGTTCCTTCTCCCTTTTTCTAATCCCTTCCCCCTCCTGTTCCGCCTTTCCCAGATTATTCCCGATCCCTATTTGGGGATTCGGAAGACTGAGCTCCCCATTTGGGAGTCTTATCAGTCACGTACCTCGCATGGTAATTGTTCCTAAGGCGGGACTGGACCTTGGACATGCGGAATTAAATTGTCCTTATAAGACTTACTACCGGGGAAAGGGGGTTAGGGTTAGGGTTAGGGGTTAGGGTTAGGGTTGGGAGCAGGGTTAGGGTTAGGTTTAGGGCTGTGTGGTTGGGGTTAGGGTTAGGCCTCATTAGGGGGTGGTTAGGGTTAGGGGGAGGGAGAGGGGTAGATTAGGTATTATAAGTGCCAGGGGGACGTCCAATGAGCCCCCAGGTGGCACTGGCCGGTTAGGTGAGGGGATTTGAGACAGGGGACTATATAGTCCCCTGTATTGCGCTGTCCTACCATGGGGTTGGGCGTCCCCCTGGCACTTCTTCCTTATTAGGGATATAAATTAACTATATTTAGTTTATTTTTATTTTTATTATTTATTTATTTATTTATTGTTTATTATCTATTATTTAAGGTATGTATATTAGTAAATGTATATTCACATTATTAGCTGGTTCGCCTTTGCTATATGAAGTATAATGTTGGCTTTTTTATGGTTTCAGGTGGCGCCGCGACGTTTCGCCCGGATTGGGGCTTCTTCAGGCTCTGCCACCATTGTGTCGAGGAGCTGTTTCTCCTTCGCTGTTCAGGAGCCAACTGAACCTGTAGTCCAACCTCTTCCCTTTTATACTCCCCCCGATTTGTTTCCCGTACGTAAATTTAGTCTCACCCGTCTTTTTCTGATTTAGGTTTCTGGTAAGTATACACTTTTCTATTTCCTTTTTTAGGTTTTCGGTAAGTATTAATTTATCTTTTTCCTCTTTTAGGGTTCTGGTAAGTATATTAATTAATCTTTTTTCCTTTTTTAGGGTTCAGGTAAGTATAAATATTTGTTTTTCCTTTTTTAGGTTTAAGGTAAGTGTATATTTATCTTTTTTCCTTTTTTAGGGTTATTTCAGGTGAGTATAATTTGTAATGTCCAATTTGACTTTTTCCCTTGTTTTAGGTTTTCCCCAATTAAATAAATTAAATCAATAAATCAATTAAATGCCAATTTTTGAGCCTCCATTCCTTCCTTTCCATGTTCCTTCTCCCTTTTTCTAATCCCTTCCCCCTCCTGTTCCGCCTTTCCCAGATTATTCCCGATCCCTATTTGGGGATTCGGAAGACTGAGCTCCCCATTTGGGAGTCTTATCAGTCACGTACCTCGCATGGTAATTGTTCCTAAGGCGGGACTGGACCTTGGACATGCGGAATTAAATTGTCCTTATAAGACTTACTACCGGGGAAAGGGGGTTAGGGTTAGGGTTAGGGGTTAGGGTTAGGGTTGGGAGCAGGGTTAGGGTTAGGTTTAGGGCTGTGTGGTTGGGGTTAGGGTTAGGCCTCATTAGGGGGTGGTTAGGGTTAGGGGGAGGGAGAGGGGTAGATTAGGTATTATAAGTGCCAGGGGGACGTCCAATGAGCCCCCAGGTGGCACTGGCCGGTTAGGTGAGGGGATTTGAGACAGGGGACTATATAGTCCCCTGTATTGCGCTGTCCTACCATGGGGTTGGGCGTCCCCCTGGCACTTCTTCCTTATTAGGGATATAAATTAACTATATTTAGTTTATTTTTATTTTTATTATTTATTTATTTATTTATTGTTTATTATCTATTATTTAAGGTATGTATATTAGTAAATGTATATTCACATTATTAGCTGGTTCGCCTTTGCTATATGAAGTATAATGTTGGCTTTTTTATGGTTTCAGGTGGCGCCGCGACGTTTCGCCCGGATTGGGGCTTCTTCAGGCTCTGCCACCATTGTGTCGAGGAGCTGTTTCTCCTTCGCTGTTCAGGAGCCAACTGAACCTGTAGTCCAACCTCTTCCCTTTTATACTCCCCCCGATTTGTTTCCCGTACGTAAATTTAGTCTCACCCGTCTTTTTCTGATTTAGGTTTCTGGTAAGTATACACTTTTCTATTTCCTTTTTTAGGTTTTCGGTAAGTATTAATTTATCTTTTTCCTCTTTTAGGGTTCTGGTAAGTATATTAATTAATCTTTTTTCCTTTTTTAGGGTTCAGGTAAGTATAAATATTTGTTTTTCCTTTTTTAGGTTTAAGGTAAGTGTATATTTATCTTTTTTCCTTTTTTAGGGTTATTTCAGGTGAGTATAATTTGTAATGTCCAATTTGACTTTTTCCCTTGTTTTAGGTTTTCCCCAATTAAATAAATTAAATCAATAAATCAATTAAATGCCAATTTTTGAGCCTCCATTCCTTCCTTTCCATGTTCCTTCTCCCTTTTTCTAATCCCTTCCCCCTCCTGTTCCGCCTTTCCCAGATTATTCCCGATCCCTATTTGGGGATTCGGAAGACTGAGCTCCCCATTTGGGAGTCTTATCAGTCACGTACCTCGCATGGTAATTGTTCCTAAGGCGGGACTGGACCTTGGACATGCGGAATTAAATTGTCCTTATAAGACTTACTACCGGGGAAAGGGGGTTAGGGTTAGGGTTAGGGGTTAGGGTTAGGGTTGGGAGCAGGGTTAGGGTTAGGTTTAGGGCTGTGTGGTTGGGGTTAGGGTTAGGCCTCATTAGGGGGTGGTTAGGGTTAGGGGGAGGGAGAGGGGTAGATTAGGTATTATAAGTGCCAGGGGGACGTCCAATGAGCCCCCAGGTGGCACTGGCCGGTTAGGTGAGGGGATTTGAGACAGGGGACTATATAGTCCCCTGTATTGCGCTGTCCTACCATGGGGTTGGGCGTCCCCCTGGCACTTCTTCCTTATTAGGGATATAAATTAACTATATTTAGTTTATTTTTATTTTTATTATTTATTTATTTATTTATTGTTTATTATCTATTATTTAAGGTATGTATATTAGTAAATGTATATTCACATTATTAGCTGGTTCGCCTTTGCTATATGAAGTATAATGTTGGCTTTTTTATGGTTTCAGGTGGCGCCGCGACGTTTCGCCCGGATTGGGGCTTCTTCAGGCTCTGCCACCATTGTGTCGAGGAGCTGTTTCTCCTTCGCTGTTCAGGAGCCAACTGAACCTGTAGTCCAACCTCTTCCCTTTTATACTCCCCCCGATTTGTTTCCCGTACGTAAATTTAGTCTCACCCGTCTTTTTCTGATTTAGGTTTCTGGTAAGTATACACTTTTCTATTTCCTTTTTTAGGTTTTCGGTAAGTATTAATTTATCTTTTTCCTCTTTTAGGGTTCTGGTAAGTATATTAATTAATCTTTTTTCCTTTTTTAGGGTTCAGGTAAGTATAAATATTTGTTTTTCCTTTTTTAGGTTTAAGGTAAGTGTATATTTATCTTTTTTCCTTTTTTAGGGTTATTTCAGGTGAGTATAATTTGTAATGTCCAATTTGACTTTTTCCCTTGTTTTAGGTTTTCCCCAATTAAATAAATTAAATCAATAAATCAATTAAATGCCAATTTTTGAGCCTCCATTCCTTCCTTTCCATGTTCCTTCTCCCTTTTTCTAATCCCTTCCCCCTCCTGTTCCGCCTTTCCCAGATTATTCCCGATCCCTATTTGGGGATTCGGAAGACTGAGCTCCCCATTTGGGAGTCTTATCAGTCACGTACCTCGCATGGTAATTGTTCCTAAGGCGGGACTGGACCTTGGACATGCGGAATTAAATTGTCCTTATAAGACTTACTACCGGGGAAAGGGGGTTAGGGTTAGGGTTAGGGGTTAGGGTTAGGGTTGGGAGCAGGGTTAGGGTTAGGTTTAGGGCTGTGTGGTTGGGGTTAGGGTTAGGCCTCATTAGGGGGTGGTTAGGGTTAGGGGGAGGGAGAGGGGTAGATTAGGTATTATAAGTGCCAGGGGGACGTCCAATGAGCCCCCAGGTGGCACTGGCCGGTTAGGTGAGGGGATTTGAGACAGGGGACTATATAGTCCCCTGTATTGCGCTGTCCTACCATGGGGTTGGGCGTCCCCCTGGCACTTCTTCCTTATTAGGGATATAAATTAACTATATTTAGTTTATTTTTATTTTTATTATTTATTTATTTATTTATTGTTTATTATCTATTATTTAAGGTATGTATATTAGTAAATGTATATTCACATTATTAGCTGGTTCGCCTTTGCTATATGAAGTATAATGTTGGCTTTTTTATGGTTTCAGGTGGCGCCGCGACGTTTCGCCCGGATTGGGGCTTCTTCAGGCTCTGCCACCATTGTGTCGAGGAGCTGTTTCTCCTTCGCTGTTCAGGAGCCAACTGAACCTGTAGTCCAACCTCTTCCCTTTTATACTCCCCCCGATTTGTTTCCCGTACGTAAATTTAGTCTCACCCGTCTTTTTCTGATTTAGGTTTCTGGTAAGTATACACTTTTCTATTTCCTTTTTTAGGTTTTCGGTAAGTATTAATTTATCTTTTTCCTCTTTTAGGGTTCTGGTAAGTATATTAATTAATCTTTTTTCCTTTTTTAGGGTTCAGGTAAGTATAAATATTTGTTTTTCCTTTTTTAGGTTTAAGGTAAGTGTATATTTATCTTTTTTCCTTTTTTAGGGTTATTTCAGGTGAGTATAATTTGTAATGTCCAATTTGACTTTTTCCCTTGTTTTAGGTTTTCCCCAATTAAATAAATTAAATCAATAAATCAATTAAATGCCAATTTTTGAGCCTCCATTCCTTCCTTTCCATGTTCCTTCTCCCTTTTTCTAATCCCTTCCCCCTCCTGTTCCGCCTTTCCCAGATTATTCCCGATCCCTATTTGGGGATTCGGAAGACTGAGCTCCCCATTTGGGAGTCTTATCAGTCACGTACCTCGCATGGTAATTGTTCCTAAGGCGGGACTGGACCTTGGACATGCGGAATTAAATTGTCCTTATAAGACTTACTACCGGGGAAAGGGGGTTAGGGTTAGGGTTAGGGGTTAGGGTTAGGGTTGGGAGCAGGGTTAGGGTTAGGTTTAGGGCTGTGTGGTTGGGGTTAGGGTTAGGCCTCATTAGGGGGTGGTTAGGGTTAGGGGGAGGGAGAGGGGTAGATTAGGTATTATAAGTGCCAGGGGGACGTCCAATGAGCCCCCAGGTGGCACTGGCCGGTTAGGTGAGGGGATTTGAGACAGGGGACTATATAGTCCCCTGTATTGCGCTGTCCTACCATGGGGTTGGGCGTCCCCCTGGCACTTCTTCCTTATTAGGGATATAAATTAACTATATTTAGTTTATTTTTATTTTTATTATTTATTTATTTATTTATTGTTTATTATCTATTATTTAAGGTATGTATATTAGTAAATGTATATTCACATTATTAGCTGGTTCGCCTTTGCTATATGAAGTATAATGTTGGCTTTTTTATGGTTTCAGGTGGCGCCGCGACGTTTCGCCCGGATTGGGGCTTCTTCAGGCTCTGCCACCATTGTGTCGAGGAGCTGTTTCTCCTTCGCTGTTCAGGAGCCAACTGAACCTGTAGTCCAACCTCTTCCCTTTTATACTCCCCCCGATTTGTTTCCCGTACGTAAATTTAGTCTCACCCGTCTTTTTCTGATTTAGGTTTCTGGTAAGTATACACTTTTCTATTTCCTTTTTTAGGTTTTCGGTAAGTATTAATTTATCTTTTTCCTCTTTTAGGGTTCCTGGTAAGTATATTAATTAATCTTTTTTCCTTTTTTAGGGTTCAGGTAAGTATAAATATTTGTTTTCCTTTTTTAGGTTTAAGGTAAGTGTATATTTATCTTTTTTCCTTTTTTAGGGTTATTTCAGGTGAGTATAATTTGTAATGTCCAATTTGACTTTTTCCCTTGTTTTAGGTTTTCCCCAATTAAATAAATTAAATCAATAAATCAATTAAATGCCAATTTTTGAGCCTCCATTCCTTCCTTTCCATGTTCCTTCTCCCTTTTTCTAATCCCTTCCCCCTCCTGTTCCGCCTTTCCCAGATTATTCCCGATCCCTATTGGGGATTCGAAGACTGAGCTCCCCATTTGGGAGTCTTATCAGTCACGTACCCTCGCATGGTAATTGTTCCTAAGGCGGGACTGGACCTTGGACATGCGGAATTAAATTGTCCTTATAAGACTTACTACCGGGGAAAGGGGGTTAGGTTAGGGTTAGGGGTTAGGGTTAGGGTTGGGAGCAGGGTTAGGGTTAGGTTTAGGGCTGTGTGGTTGGGGTTAGGGTTAGGCCTCATTAGGGGTGGTTAGGTTAGGGGGAGGGAGAGGGGTAGATTAGGTATTATAAGTGCCAGGGGGACGTCCAATGAGCCCCCAGGTGGCACTGGCCGGTTAGGTGAGGGGATTTGAGACAGGGGACTATATAGTCCCCTGTATTGCGCTGTCCTACCATGGGGTTGGGCGTCCCCCTGGCACTTCTTCCTTATTAGGGATATATATTAACTATATTTAGTTTATTTTTATTTTTATTATTTATTTATTTATTTATTGTTTATTATCTATTATTTAAGGTATGATATTAGTAAATGTATATTCACATTATTAGCTGGTTCGCCTTTGCTATATGAAGTATAATGTTGGCTTTTTTATGGTTTCAGGTGGCCGCCGCGACGTTTCGCCCGGATTGGGGCTTCTTCAGGCTCTCTGCCACCATTGTGTCGAGGAGCTGTTTCCTCCTTCGCTGTTCAGGAGCCAACTGAACCTGTAGTCCAACCTCTTCCCTTTTATACTCCCCCGATTTGTTTCCCGTACGTAAATTTAGTCCTCACCCGTCTTTTTCTGATTTAGGTTTCTGGTAAGTATACACTTTTCTATTTCCTTTTTTAGGTTTTCGTAAGTAATTAATTTATCTTTTTCCTCTTTTAGGGTTCTGGTAAGTATATTAATTAATCTTTTTTCCTTTTTAGGTTCAGGTAAGTATAAATATTTGTTTTTCCTTTTTTAGGTTTAAGGTAAGTGTATATTATCTTTTTTCCTTTTTTAGGGTTATTTCAGGTGAGTATAATTTGTAATGTCCAATTTGACTTTTTCCCTTGTTTTAGGTTTTCCCCAATTAAATAAATTAAATCAATAAATCAATTAAATGCCAATTTTTGAGCCTCCATTCCTTCCTTTCCATGTTCCTTCTCCCTTTTTCTAATCCCTTCCCCCTCCTGTTCCGCTTTCCCAGATTATTCCCGATCCCTAATTTGGGGATTCGGAAGACTGAGCTCCCCATTTGGGAGTCTTATCAGTCACGTACCTCGCATGGTAATTGTTCCTAGGCGGGACTGGACCTTGGACATGCGGAATTAAATTGTCCTTATAAGACTTACTACCGGGGAAAGGGGGTTAGGGTTAGGGTTAGGGGTTAGGGTTAGGGTTGGGAGCAGGGTTAGGGTTAGGTTTAGGGCTGTGTGGTTGGGGTTAGGGTTAGGCCTCATTAGGGGGTGGTTAGGGTTAGGGGAGGGAGAGGGGTAGATTAGGTATTATAATGCCAGGGGGACGTCCAATGAGCCCCCAGGTGGACTGGCCGGTTAGGTGAGGGGATTTGAGACAGGGGACTATATAGTCCCCTGTATTGCGCTGTCCTACCATGGGGTTGGGCGTCCCCCTGGCACTTTCTTCCTTATTAGGGATATAAATTAACTATATTTTAGTTTATTTTTATTTTTATTATTTATTTATTTATTTTTTGTTTATTATCTATTATTTAAGGTATGTATATTAGTAAATGTATATTCACATTATTAGCTGGTTCGCCTTTGCTATA
>CM060475.1:0-27223 GCA_030544235.1 Lepturacanthus savala
GAGCACAAAAAGACAAAAAGCTATGTAGGCCTAAATCAGTACAATATTTTTACAGAAAATCTTATTTACCTTTTACTTTATGTGAAATGATGTAGTTTTGGATCAGAAATTCACCTGGAAAAGCTATTGTTTTCATGTGGTTTGTGTTTTAAAGTTTTTATTGCTCCATATGCATTCTCTCGGTCGGAAGAGCACAAAAAGACAAAACGCTATGTAGGCCTAAATCAGTAAAATATTTTTACAGAAAATCTCATTTACCATTTACTATATGTAAAATGGTATAGTTTTGGAACAGAAATTCACCTGGAAAAGCTATTGTTTTCATGTGGTTTGTGTTTTAAAGTTTTTATTGCTCCATATGCATTCTCTCGGTCTGAAGAGCACAAAACGACAAAAAGCTATGTAGGCCTAAATCAGTACAATATTTTTACAGAAAATCTTATTTACCTTTTACTTTATGTGAAATGGTATAGTTTTGGATCAGAAATTCACCTGGAAAAGCTATTGTTTTCATGTGGTTTGTGTTTTAAAGTTTTTATTGCTCCATATGCATTCTCTCGGTCGGAAGAGCACAAAAAGACAAAACGCTATGTAGGCCTAAATCAGTAAAATATTTTTACAGAAAATCTCATTTACCATTTACTATATGTAAAATGGTATAGTTTTGGAACAGAAATTCACCTGGAAAAGCTATTGTTTTCATGTGGTTTGTGTTTTAAAGTTTTTATTGCTCCATATGCATTCTCTCGGTCTGAAGAGCACAAAAAGACAAAAAGCTATGTAGGCCTAAATCAGTACAATATTTTTACAGAAAATCTTATTTACCTTTTACTTTATGTTAAATGGTATAGTTTTGGATCAGAAATTCACCTGGAAAAGCTATTGTTTTCATGTGGTTTGTGTTTTAAAGTTTTTATTGCTCCATATGCATTCTCTCGGTCGGAAGAGCACAAAAAGACAAAACGCTATGTAGGCCTAAATCAGTAAAATATTTTTACAGAAAATCTCATTTACCATTTACTATATGTAAAATGGTATAGTTTTTGATCAGAAATTCACCTGGAAAAGCTATTGTTTTCATGTGGTTTGTGTTTTAAAGTTTTTATTGCTCCATATGCATTCTCTCGGTCGGAAGAGCACAAAAAGACAAAACGCTATGTAGGCCTAAATCAGTAAAATATTTTTACAGAAAATCTCATTTACCATTTACTATATGTAAAATGGTATAGTTTTGGATCAGAAATTCACCTGGAAAAGCTATTGTTTTCATGTGGTTTGTGTTTTAAAGTTTTTATTGCTCCATATGCATTCTCTCGGTCGGAAGAGCACAAAAAGACAAAACGCTATGTAGGCCTAAATCAGTAAAATATTTTTACAGAAAATCTCATTTACCATTTACTATATGTAAAATGGTATAGTTTTGGATCAGAAATTCACCTGGAAAAGCTATTGTTTTCATGTGGTTTGTGTTTTAAAGTTTTTATTGCTCCATATGCATTCTCTCGGTCGGAAGAGCACAAAAGGACAAAAAGCTATGTAGGCCTAAATCAGTACAATATTTTTACAGAAAATCTCATTAACCTTTTACTTTATGTGAAATGGTATAGTTTTGGATCAGAAATTCACCTGGAAAAGCTATTGTTTTCATGTGGTTTGTGTTTTAAAGTTTTTATTGCTCCATATGCATTCTCTCGGTCGGAAGAGCACAAAAAGACAAAACGCTATGTAGGCCTAAATCAGTAAAATATTTTTACAGAAAATCTCATTTACCATTTACTATATGTAAAATGGTATAGTTTTGGATCAGAAATTCACCTGGAAAAGCTATTGTTTTCATGTGGTTTGTGTTTTAAAGTTTTTATTGCTCCATATGCATTCTCTCGGTCGGAAGAGCACAAAAAGACAAAACGCTATGTAGGCCTAAATCAGTAAAATATTTTTACAGAAAATCTCATTTACCATTTACTATATGTAAAATGGTATAGTTTTGGATCAGAAATTCACCTGGAAAAGCTATTGTTTTCATGTGGTTTGTGTTTTAAAGTTTTTATTGCTCCATATGCATTCTCTCGGTCGGAAGAGCACAAAAAGACAAAACGCTATGTAGGCCTAAATCAGTAAAATATTTTTACAGAAAATCTCATTTACCATTTACTATATGTAAAATGGTATAGTTTTGGATCAGAAATTCACCTGGAAAAGCTATTGTTTTCATGTGGTTTGTGTTTTAAAGTTTTTATTGCTCCATATGCATTCTCTCGGTCTGAAGAGCACAAAAAGACAAAAAGCTATGTAGGCCTAAATCAGTACAATATTTTTACAGAAAATCTTATTTACCTTTTACTTTATGTTAAATGGTATAGTTTTGGATCAGAAATTCACCTGGAAAAGCTATTGTTTTCATGTGGTTTGTGTTTTAAAGTTTTTATTGCTCCATATGCATTCTCTCGGTCGGAAGAGCACAAAAAGACAAAACGCTATGTAGGCCTAAATCAGTACAATATTTTTACAGAAAATCTCATTTACCATTTACTATATGTAAAATGGTATAGTTTTGGATCAGAAATTCACCTGGAAAAGCTATTGTTTTCATGTGGTTTGTGTTTTAAAGTTTTTATTGCTCCATATGCATTCTCTCGGTCGGAAGAGCACAAAAGGACAAAAAGCTATGTAGGCCTAAATCAGTACAATATTTTTACAGAAAATCTCATTAACCTTTTACTTTATGTGAAATGGTATAGTTTTGGATCAGAAATTCACCTGGAAAAGCTATTGTTTTCATGTGGTTTGTGTTTTAAAGTTTTTATTGCTCCATATGCATTCTCTCGGTCGGAAGAGCACAAAAAGACAAAACGCTATGTAGGCCTAAATCAGTAAAATATTTTTACAGAAAATCTCATTTACCATTTACTATATGTAAAATGGTATAGTTTTGGATCAGAAATTCACCTGGAAAAGCTATTGTTTTCATGTGGTTTGTGTTTTAAAGTTTTTATTGCTCCATATGCATTCTCTCGGTCGGAAGAGCACAAAAAGACAAAACGCTATGTAGGCCTAAATCAGTAAAATATTTTTACAGAAAATCTCATTTACCATTTACTATATGTAAAATGGTATAGTTTTGGATCAGAAATTCACCTGGAAAAGCTATTGTTTTCATGTGGTTTGTGTTTTAAAGTTTTTATTGCTCCATATGCATTCTCTCGGTCGGAAGAGCACAAAAAGACAAAACGCTATGTAGGCCTAAATCAGTAAAATATTTTTACAGAAAATCTCATTTACCATTTACTATATGTAAAATGGTATAGTTTTGGATCAGAAATTCACCTGGAAAAGCTATTGTTTTCATGTGGTTTGTGTTTTAAAGTTTTTATTGCTCCATATGCATTCTCTCGGTCTGAAGAGCACAAAAAGACAAAAAGCTATGTAGGCCTAAATCAGTACAATATTTTTACAGAAAATCTTATTTACCTTTTACTTTATGTTAAATGGTATAGTTTTGGATCAGAAATTCACCTGGAAAAGCTATTGTTTTCATGTGGTTTGTGTTTTAAAGTTTTTATTGCTCCATATGCATTCTCTCGGTCGGAAGAGCACAAAAAGACAAAACGCTATGTAGGCCTAAATCAGTACAATATTTTTACAGAAAATCTCATTTACCATTTACTATATGTAAAACGCTATAGTTTTGGATCAGAAATTCACCTGGAAAAGCTATTGTTTTCATGTGGTTTGTGTTTTAAAGTTTTTATTGCTCCATATGCATTCTCTCGGTCGGAAGAGCACAAAAAGACAAAACGCTATGTAGGCCTAAATCAGTACAATATTTTTACAGAAAATCTAATTTACCATTTACTATGTGTAAAATGGTATAGTTTTGGATCAGAAATTCACCTGGAAAAGCTATTGTTTTCATGTGGTTTGTGTTTTAAAGTTTTTATTGCTCCATATGCATTCTCTCGGTCGGAAGAGCACAAAAAGACAAAACGCTATGTAGGCCTAAATCAGTACAATATTTTTACAGAAAATCTCATTTACCATTTACTATATGTAAAATGGTATAGTTTTGGATCAGAAATTCACCTGGAAAAGCTATTGTTTTCATGTGGTTTGTGTTTTAAAGTTTTTATTGCTCCATATGCATTCTCTCGGTCGGATGAGCACAAAAAGACAAACCGCTATGTAGGCCTAAATCAGTAAAATATTTTTACAGAAAATCTCATTTACCATTTACTATATGTAAAATGGTATAGTTTTGGATCAGAAATTCACCTGGAAAAGCTATTGTTTTCATGTGGTTTGTGTTTTAAAGTTTTTATTGCTCCATATGCATTCTCTCGGTCGGAAGAGCACAAAAAGACAAAACGCTATGTAGGCCTAAATCAGTAAAATATTTTTACAGAAAATCTCATTTACCATTTACTATATGTAAAATGGTATAGTTTTTGATCAGAAATTCACCTGGAAAAGCTATTGCTTTCATGTGGTTTGTGTTTTAAAGTTTTTATTGCTCCATATGCATTCTCTCGGTCGGAAGAGCACAAAACGACAAAAAGCTATGTAGGCCTAAATCAGTACAATATTTTTACAGAAAATCTCATTTACCATTTACTATATGTAAAATGGTATAATTTTGGATCAGAAATTCACCTGGAAAAGCTATTGTTTTCATGTGGTTTGTGTTTTAAAGTTTTCATTGCTCCATATGCATTCTCTCGGTCGGAAGAGCACAATGAGGTAAAAAGCCATGTACGTCTAAATTAGTGAAATATTTTTACAGAAAGTCTTATTTACCTTTTACTTTGTGTGAAATGGTATAGTTTGGGATTAGAAATTCACCTGGGAAAGCTATTGTTTTCATTTGGTTCATGTTTTAAACTTTTTATGGCTCCAGAAGCTTTCTCTCGGTCTGAAGAGCACAATAAGATAAAAAGTGATGTACGTCTAAATCAGTGCAATATTTTTTACAGAAAATCTTGTTTACCTTTGATTTTATGTACAATGGTATAGTTTTACATTAAGAATTCACCTGGGAAAGCTATTGTTTTCATGTGGTTCATGTTTTAAAGTTTTTATGGCTCCAGAATCTTTCTCTCAGTCTGAAGAGCACAATAAGATAGAAAGCTATGTCGGCCTAATCAGTGCAATATTTTTTACAGAAAATCTTATTTACCTTTTATTTTATGTGCAATGGTATAGTTTTGGATTAGAAATTCACCTGGGAAAGTCCGACATCGTTTTCCAGACATCCAGAATCCAGACATCTATAGTAACAAAGTGAAATTCTTTTGGCATAAAGGTCACCACTGGGGTTATTACAGGAACGGCACAAAGGCGACATAAGGCCAAATGAACTTAAATCATTTCATCAACAAGCCATGGGAAGGCCTTGTTCAATCTCAAATATAAGGCTTTACATACACCAGTGGGTACAAGGAAGAACAACTGTGTCAACAACAGTGGTCAAACGCACTCTAGTGCCTGAAATGCCTATACTAACGTTAAATTAAAAGTTAAAATGTATTGTGAGTATGTAATGATGTTGTTGTTGAAATCAATGTCTGTAATGATGAGAAGTAAAGTTAAAGAAAAACTAGACAATTCACGCGGAAATTGTGAGTTGGGTCTGGGCTGTCGGGGGTCCTTGCTGGAGTTTTATAATGGTCATGATACCATGGATGGGATGCTGGGGTCCTCTTTATTAATACTACAAAGTTTGATGGTTGTGGGGACTTTAGATCCAAAGTTATTGATGAAAAACTATTGACCAATCAGCTTTCATGCCTTTCAGACAAATCAGCTCAGCCACGAAGCTGTGGTGTTTCCATGGTGATGATGACATCACTGACACAGACCAACTGCTTCTAACTCAAAAATTCTGAATTTTATCATCTAAGATATTTTCCAACATCATCATTGAGGAGGGTATTCTTATGAGATGCCATGTCTTTGATATGTAGCTATATACCTCCTTAATACATTATTTTATTTAAATTAATTTATTCATGTATTTATGTCAGTTGCATAAAATATCTATATCTAATGTATTAATATCCATGTATAACATACTTAACCTAAAACCTTCACAGTACATCTATGTATGTTATTAAAATCCTCAGATATTAGATTCTAGATTCAAAGTTCACTTTATTGTCATTTCACTCCACATTTACATTCAGTCTGAAATTAAATTGCTTCTCATCATTGACATTACAATTCTCCATTACAAAATGGTGATTAAATGATTACTAAAAAATTCTATCTATAAAAAATATATTTTCAATCACATATTTGAAAACAGTATTTCACAGCATTAATAAACAAATAATTTCAGAGGTTCAGTAAAAGGTGCTTCAATGTCTCCAATCCAGTGCTGTAGTTCAGACATGTCCTTAAATCAGTTCAAACCATGTCCTTGGTTGTTGTCCGCAATATGGGGGGGGGTGTGTGTTTGGGGGGTTCAGGGTATCAGTGAGTGTGTGTGTGTGGGGGATTCAGTCCACTTGAAGCCCTACAGCTTGTAAAACCTGTTGATCATAGTGAAGGGTGGAGTGGGTCTTTGATGGTGGAGGTAGCTGTGTGAATGCATTGCTGTTGGTAGAGCACCATCAGGATGAGACAGGAGCAGCAACGGTTCTGTAGGCAGTCTTCATCAGTCCTAATTGGCTGTTTTTGTTGTCCATGGAAACTACAGCTCCTGAACCAGGAAGTGATGTTGTAGGTCAGGATGCTGTCAGTGGAGCCGCTGTTACAGACCAGTTACTATCAATGACCATTAAAATTCTTTAGTGATATTACAGTGTAGATGCATTAACTGGAAAAACACAACAACCAAGCAGATTATAAAATGACTAATAAGTCTTGCTTGTTCTCTACTCCTACTCCATGTTTCTCCACAGTAAGTCAACGTGGTCATTGTTAGAATGATGCATACAAGTTATCCCATATTTACTTATTTCCATTCTTTTATTCTTTGTTCTGCATAACATGACAGTATAAGTTTGTGTGTGTATCTTCCAGGTGGACAATGGAGATGTTGCAGCTGTTGACTTGACCAAGATCTGAACTTCCTTCCAACTGTTGATGATTTTACCAGGTTCCTGTCGTAATGACAAGAATACCTACCTAACTTAGGAATTTAGCTGACCTGTTTACATTCTAGAGAAAGGAAAACAAAACCTTGTATTAGTTAGACATTTACGACAGTTTATGTTGTTGCTGGCCATTCCCCCTCCCCTTAGAAGCAACAACATCATGTAACTAGGGACCACCCTAAGGAAATAAAAAGAGGGTTCTGGCAGAGATATGGTTAGAGCGGGTTGGAGACTGCAACTGAGCATCTCTCTGTCCGTTCTCCTCACCAGTATGAAATCTTAATATCTTCTCTTCTCCTCTGTGTGTCTTTTTAAATGTTTTAGGTTGTTTGAACCTGGACAGTCATCAGCTGGATTTGGCACACCATGAACTTGTCAGCAGCACTTAAAGACAAAAAAATAAAACATTTAGTGTTAATGTTTGCAGGTATGACAGTATTTGGTGATAGACAATCTGAAATGAGTCTTACTTTCGGCAGGATGAGATTCCTGTAGAGGCTGATGTGGGCGTGACTTGTAAGTTGTACTTTAATCCTTCTTCAAGCAGACAGGTTATATTAAGCAGTCATCTCACAGGAATTGGAGAGTCAGGGAGAGTCAGGGAGAAAAAAAAACAAACCAACATCAGGTTAAAACTATCAACATCATCATTTAGTGAAGAATCATCAGTGAAATGAACATCAAATATTTTACTCACCTTGTTTCTGTATGTGTGGAACTTCCAACCTCAGCCAACATCACATGTTACCAGGCTGTAGGGCTATTTACCCTTAGCTGGGACAGTGGTTGACGGACACCAGGACTTGTCCACAGTGGTGGTCCTGGATGCCGCGTCTCTGGGGCCCACTGCTGCTCCAAGATCCCCATACAGTTCAGCTTGGGACCGTGAGGTACCCAGTTTCCGTGCATGGCCCCGGGGAGGCACTGTAGGAGTCTTGGTAGTAGAGAGGCTATATACTGGCTTTCACCCTCCGTTAAGAAGGCTAGCCAGCAGCAGTAGGTGTAACATGCAGGACCGCATGGTTACTGCACGAGACGCTTCACACATACACTGTGTTAGCACACAACACTGTGTACAAACACCCACACACACACGGGACAAACATTTAACAAGACAAAGACAAAGTGGCATTTGTTGTATTGGCCAAATTAAACATGATCATGCAGCGTTACTTTTAGCTGCTAAATTGATAATAGCAGTTGTAAATCAGATTAGTCAATTTGCAATTATATTAACATTACAGTCGTCAGATCACTCTCAAGTTCTTCTGTTAGCTTAACATTAAACTACTTAACTGAACATTGAAGTACTTAACTGAACATTAAACTAAGCACTTAACTGAACACCGAACTGCACAGTGACGACTTTCAAAGTCTCAAGGGGACAACCAAAACTATATAAAATGCATCAATAGGTAGCTGCAGTATTTGGCAAATGCAGACAGACATGTGGCACAGGACAAACAAATGGGTGGGGTGGTGGAGAGAGGGATACAGAGAGCGTACCCGTGCTCTGTTTCTATCTGCACCACAAGAGGAGTTGCAAAAGGAAAAAGACCAGTACTGCCAAACGCCAACTTGATTGGGACCGGTCACCGAACCGCTACCCTCTTGCTCATGGGTTCCTTGACTCGTGCGATGTAAACCAGCATGTCCGGCGGCCCGAGAACCTTTTTCCGAAATTTTTGATCAGCCTCTAGATTGTTCAATTCCAGTCCGATCAGCTTCACAGTTTCGGGTAAGTCCACATACATGCACAGGTGATTGTGCCGAAAGCGCCGCTGACGAGGCCATCCTTGATGTCGACGTTCCTCGTCACCATGACACGCGCGCCGACTTTGATGTTGTCCGGCAGATCCCTCCTGTTGCCCTTGAAGCCCCAGGGGATCCTTCCGATAATCCTCCGCAGGAATGTTGACGACAGTCAACCCAAGGGCTACAACGGTGGTTGCGTCGTGGGCGTCCACCTCCTTGTTTGTCAAAAAGATGTGAAGGGCATCCACCAGACGATGTTGGGCGTCGACGACACACTGCTCAAGCGGAGCTTTGTCGTCGACGGAAAGTGGTTCGTTCTTCTGCTTTGTGCGCAGTCTGTTCAACAGCTCAGCAAAACACCGGTCGTCCTTTTGCCAGATGATTTCCGTCAAGGTGACCATCTGGAAAGAACTCCAGAGGTCAAGGAAATCATCCTCACGCAAACAGAGCGGCTTGGCCCTGCCAAGGGGCGGCAGCTAGTACAAGTCCCCAACCGTCAAGACCGACATGCCTCCAAAGGGCTTCTTGTTGCCTTTGATTTGTTGCAACCGCCACTGCACAGGCAAAGAGGTCCTTGGAAATCATAGAGATCTCGTCAATGATCAAGATTTAACTTCGTCCAACGCGCTGCCGGAAAGCAAGGTCTGTGCTTTACCCTCCTGTCTGGATGTAAGACTTCTGATGCTGCTGGAAAGCAGGGTTGTTTCTGTACTGGTTGTGGATGTAAGATTTCATTGCAGATTTCTGCCGTTGCCGGGAAGCAAGATTGGTGCTGTACTGCTTCCGAACGCAAGACTTCATTGAAGATTTATGACGCGCTTGGAATACAGGGTCAGTGTTCTACCGCTTCATTAAGTAAGTCCTCTTTTTATGCCGATGCTGAATATAGCTTGCCCTCATTGCCTGTAACTTCTTCTCCTGAAATTCTGATCTACTGGCATATTGCAGTTTTTCAGACTGACGTCTGCCAGTGGTTCTCTTTTCACCAGAAGGCAGACGTTTTCTGATCGCACTTGCTCGACGTGCAGTTTTCCTGCATCTGCTCGAGCCAACTCTTGAAACGTACTGCTTCGTTTTCTCACACAACTACACCAACGCTGGTGTAGTTGGTTAGACGCTGGTTCTGGCACAGCATCTGGAGTGAGAACCGTGTCAGCTTCACATTCTGAGGTGTTTCCTTCAAGAAAAACTGTACGTTGGAAGACCTCCTGACCACAGCTTTGGTCAAATCGTCTCCCAGTTCAAGGGTGTCACCATCTAGAAGAAACGCACTTGGTTCGGTTTCAGCTTCTGACAAGACTGCAACATTATCCGTAGTCACATCACTGTAGTCCCTGGAGAAGGAAACAGGCATAAGCTCATAGCTGGCATAAGATCCACGATCCTGCAAAAGCTTATGCACGTGGTCGACCAGGAAGGTCAGCATTATTGCAGTGCCGCTATGGTATGGAAAACCGGTGGCTGACCTCGAGTGAGAATCAAAGAAACCATAGCGGCCTGTGTCGTCACGAAAAACTGCTAAGCATTCAGGTGCGACCAGAAGAACTGCATGGCGGACATCAAGAGCCAAGCACTGAAGTTGAGAGGCAAGGGGCAGCGATACTTGACTTTGCAGTCTGTTTTCTGCAACCTTGAGTGGCCCAACCATGAGATCCATTGAGTTCATGGTAACATGATAGGAATGATCATCAGTAAAGACACATTTTGGCATCTGCTCAAGGGTCAAGTAATTATGTATAAAAATACCATCTGCAATAAGCTGCCATTTCACACCTACATAGTGTGTCTTCCTGAGAAAGCACTCTATCCAGAGAAACCCTATTGAATTGCAACCCCTCGTTGTGATATGCAAGAAAAGTAAGAGCCATGCAGGTGCACTGTTCACCCGCAAGACATCAGAATGCTGAAATGAAGAAATGCATCGTGTTACATCTCTACCATGGAAATAAACACTGTTGCAGACATTGTAAAGCAGTACATTTCTCTATCCAAGTTATCACCATAAAAAAATATGAAATATGAAAACAAAAAGAGACCATTTTTAAAAAAATGTTATCAATATCTATAAAATAAGGAATATGTAAACGTACCTCTGCCATCAGCTCCAGGACCTCAGGGCTAAACCACACCGGGTTCAGTGGGATGGAGGGCACGGTCTTCTGCTTCCTCAGTATTCTGTGTCTGTAAAGAAGAAAGGCAGAGTTTGGATTAAGAAGTTCATAGGAGACAAAACACAAAAGAAAAACTGTTATAAATATAAACTGTTGTAAATATAAATAGGAAACAAAAACAAAGGGTTAAAAATAATAAAAAGATAATGACCAAAAACGATGCAATTAAATCACAACATTATGTGCAGATAAAAAGCAGATAGCCACGAGCAGCAGTAGGTTATGGTAGAAAATACATTAGTTATTTCAGTAAACTTTCAAAGAAACAGTATCAGCCTATGTTACCTTCTTGGTGGGACCCACCTGGGTCCACTGAGGAGGGAAGGAAGAACCGGAGACTGGAGCCTTGGCCTTCACAGACACTTCCCGTGAAACCTGTGGGGTTGGAGGTGTGAGCGGAGTTAAGCAGGCCCTTGGCGGAGTCTGTGGAAACAATGACAGAGTTTACAATAAAATAGTGCATAAGAGACACCAGACAAACAGAAAGTTAAAATCCACAATACAGCAGTTATTCTGTAAAATGTTCACACAACCAATAATGGTAGGTAACACACCTTCTTGGCCTGAGCCACACTAGTCCCTCCAAGAGGACTGGAAGGACGAGGTACAGGGGTCTCGACCTCCACAGACACTCCTGGTGAGACCGGTGTGGCTGCAGGCGGGGGGAGGAGGCGTCCGGGTCGTCGGCACCGTCTGTAGAACCAAAGACATAATTTATATTAGACAAATGAATGAGATAAGATACACCAGATGGCAAGGTGACCAAAGACAATGGAAGTCCACAGTACACTGGTTATAGAGTTAAACACTCAAACAGTTATAGTGTAGTAATAATAGAAGTCCGTAGCTGAATCTGAAAGAGAAACTCTACGGTCCAGGTTATTACCGGGGGCCAACACAACGACTGCCTCGGGAGTGCGAGGCAGAGATAAATTTCGTACCTCGACCTCTACGGCGCTGGCCTTGGCTCCAGGGATGGAGAGGAGACCAAAGGAGATCCACCCCGGCATGGCCACGATTCCCTCCACGATTGAATGCAGATGGGAATTGCCAACCATGAGGACAAACTGCAAAAGAAAAGAATTGTTTAAGATGTGCAAATCCTCTAAAGTTAGTCTGACATTAATTAGTCTCCAAAAACTGGGACCGAGCCGTACCTTGTCTGTTGACGGCGGAGGAACCATGACCCTCTTGGTGTGCTTGGTGTAGTAGGACCTGGGCCAGGTCACCGGACGGTGACGCCTGCCACAACCCCGACCTGTAGAAATACAACAAAGGAGATCAAAGTCTGGAACATTTTACATGAAAAAAGCCCAGATAACTGTTTACTGATGAGCAACACGAACCGACACGTTATAAACACATTAAAGTAAAAAGAGCGGGTCACGTAACAGGCCAGAAGCCAGGGACAGGGAGGAGGAGGTCCGACCTGGGGGACACCTGCCGAGCAGCAGGGACTAACAGGCAGGGCATCTGATGAATGCAAACAGCAATGACAACAGTCAGGATTCACTCATTGGAGGATGATTCATTAGAAATGATAACCAACCAACCAAATAACCAACCTGAGGGAGACTTACCTTTGCAGTTGGGGACTCTGTGGCGACGGTCCTCAGGGTCCAGACTCCAGGGGGTGGGGGCGGGGTCACAGGCGGGGTCATCTGAAATCAAGAAAACAATAGCCAGGCTTTAAGAGCTTCAATGTTGTTGCAAAGATCAGTATTGTAGAGGCAGACTGTCAGAGGACTGGATGATGATGCTGGTTTTGATGTGTAAATGGTGACATGGTTTTGAGAAGACGTGGGATGTGGATGGTGCAGTTACCTCCTGGAACCGAGGGTCCAGCGGCCTCCAGCGCAGCGTCCGGGCCCGGGAGCGCTTCCCCCTTCCCCAAGTGTGTGGGTGTGTGTAAATGCAGGTATGTGTGTGTGAAACCTGAGGAGGAGCTGCAGGAGAGAAGAGGACCACCACAAATGTTATTACTGATTATATTAACTACATTGACTCACATTAACATTTAGTTTACTGAAATAATTTAACTACAGCAACTCACAACAGTAAGAACACAATCTATCAAACAAATCAGTTAATGACATTATGATCATATTAACATGTTAACACACATCAGTTAAAGACATCAAAATCACATGACTATGTTCAACTACACACACACACACACACACACACCCCAGTTAAATACAATCAAATCACATGACTACACAGCAAAATCTGTAGTGTTGTTTTTTCAGTGTAAATTTTGAGTTGGTGGGTGTTGATTTTGGTGTTATTTTAACACTTTTAGTGATAAAAAAGCTCTGCGGGCAGTGTTAATCAAGCAAGTGACATGTTAGCACCTGTGACTGAGTTACATTCACTCCTGGCTGTGTTGATGTAAATATCCGGACCATTAACCAAAACGAAGAAGAAGACAATATCCGGTTCACGGGCATTTCTACCTCACAACGGTTGGAAGTGGGAGAAATAGGAGGAGACATCAGCCTAGACTGTGTAATCTACAGTTTAAATAAGGTAAGAACTGGATATATTACCTTCTACATGATTGTAATGACATGTGTGTGATGCGACTCTGTTGTGAGATGTGAATTACATCATCTCCTACACCTTGCAAGCTTCACTGTTTGTAGCTTGCAAGGTAATAACATTCGGAATCGCTACCTCGAGGTGGTTGCTTGCAGTAAAACAAACTTGTTGAGAGTATTTTTTCCAGCCAAATATTGAGTATCTGAAAGAAATGTGATAACGGGTTTTCCCCATGAATTAGATGTATCCTGGTGCTCATTGGTGGTGGTGAGCGAATACGGTAAGGTGACACGTTAGATGGGGATCTGGCTATTGCCAGTGTTGCGTTTGGGAGGATCCGGCTAATGTCGGTGTTGCGTTCGGGAGGATCTGGCTAATATCAGTGTTGCGTTCGGGAGGACCCTCAATCCTGCAAATAAAAGAAACAGAGCTGCAAATAAAAGAAAACTACACAATGGAAGTGTGTGTGGGACTATTGGGACTGGTGGGATTATTGGCGGTGCACCTGTAGTTATTCAGAATACGAAAAATACGAAGAAAAGGTGGTTATGAAGCAGAAGTAATTAGGGGGCAAATAATTGTTTCTCCAGTAGGTGCCGCGATATGATCATTATGGCCGGCGAGGATGATTGATGAAGAAGACTGGAGTTTCCGCGCATGTGCGGGTTGTTGTTATTCTCCCTGTGACTGAGAGGGATGTATGTTCACTTGCTCAGCTTCCGCTGCACATAGAGATCAATGTAATCCATCTAGTTAAGAGGATGGTTTAAATTGTTTTCAATAGTTTTTTTTGTCATTGTAGTTGGTAGTCCATGTTATGGTTGATGGACAGAACATCATCAGTGTTTAGACAACGTTTTAGCTCAGATTTTTTAATCCTGGAAGTCCCAAACTGTCAATATCTTTCCAACTTTGCTTAAGTAAAGTCAACAACTTCCCGGTCACATGATACAAACCAAAATTAAATAGAACGAAATCCTGTGATGATTTCATTCTCTCATATTCTAATTTTAATTTCAAAACGGCGAAAAATATGCCTTTATTTGTTTTCCGAATTTTGATTTGAAAATGAGAAATGAAATAAGTATTTATCCGTTTTCCAATTTTGGATTCTAAAACGGATATGGAATGAACGAATGATACTGATAATTCTTCTTCGTATTCCTCCAAAAATATGTGATAACTTGCCAATAAAAATGACCACAAAATACAGATGCCAAGTTTCCACTTTTTATCTGGATTACAAAACTATAAACTGAAATACAGTATTGTGACTATTTGTGGATTAACTAACATTTTTTCCTGTCAAATGATACCACTTTGTCAAATTTAGAGTGTGTGTGTGCGACAACGTGGGGGAGGGGTGCCGTTGTAATCGAAATTGTACCTTTTCCCAACCCTTCACATTCTTGCAAGGACCACCCATCTTGGTCTCAAAAGTAAATTTTTTGCACACCTCTCTACTTACTCTACAAGGTGCAGTCATAAGAAGCGGGACTGTTGCTCAAGGTAAAGTACCAAAATACCAAGAAGTACATCCGATTAATGTCAGGATTCACCTTTGTGGATTTCCTTGCTCAAGGTGAGTAGCCATCTCATAGTTGCCCTCATAACAATACACAAGGACTGGGATGACTATATTTTATGTTAAATTTGGGTATCTATCTGTCCTCCAAAACATTTTGCATATACACACTTGTGTTCGTAATGATGGAAATTCAACATTCCCATGCTGTGGTGTTGTTCAAATCAAAACATGTAACTTCAGAAGTTAAAATCACCATGTCTTTTTAAAATCTGTTTTAATAAACGTGTTCTCTCTACAGTCAGAAACAAGCTTGGGCTTCCTGATGCTATGGAACTGGATGCTTTTGATGAAACAGACAAACTAATTGAGGAAGACATTTTTTCTGAACTGATAGAGGCCAGTCCAGATTAATGCCTTACAATACGAGAGAATCCCTGATGCAGATAGTTACATTTCTCCGTTATCCCTGAACTGTGTAGAAACAAAACAAACAAAAAACAACCATATCCCAATCAGTTAAAAGCTGGGAGTAACAATTGGCCAAATATGGAAAAAAACAAAAACCGTGATTGCTACAGGTGTATGATTGGTGTAAGCCTTTATAATTGGCGTTCTTTAAACTGTATGTTTGAAAAATTAGTTTTTTGTAACCTCATTCTGATCTCTTGAAATATATTATCCACCCAGCTCAGACCCTTGAGGAAAACCTCTTTCTTGAGATACAGATTGCTCCTGATCCAAGTGCCACAATACAAGAAAGCAATTCAGGGGAAGGCGAGTCTCATTTTAATATCATTTGTAATGCTGTTTCCCAATTATCAGTTTAGATCTCATGTCTCTGCCTCTACTCATCATCTCTGTCTCTACTTTAATATGATTTTCAAAAAATATGTTAAGAGAATGCTCTGTATAATTGCAAAAACAGTTTGAAAATGTGGGATCAGGTGTGATTTTTTTTTTTAACCAAATTTATGTTGTATTTCTTTTAGACTTCGAAAAGAACATGGGATTCCCATATGCAGACGTGCATCCAGCTCGGAAGTCACACCCAATCTTAATGAGGCAGAGGCTGCAAAACCTGGGGGTGAGGATGTTATTGAAGCCTACAAGACAGAAATGTCACTCACTCACCGCACACGGAGACGGCTTGTAAACATATTGGCCAGTCTTCTGAACCATGGGTGAGTTTTAAGTAAATTGGCAGATTGTAAATATTATAGTAAAAAAGTTGAATGTTCAGCAAATAGCATTGAATTAACAAAGCCAGGGTGGCATTTTTCTATTATGTTTTTGGATTTTGTTTTAATAATATGATCTTAACATGTTTATATGAACAGTATTAGCACATTTATTGGTTTGACCCAGGATGAACTATTTTGGTAACTATCCTTGTTTCTTGAGGAGGATGCCATCCCGTAAACATAGGGTATGCCCTGGGAATTATAACACTCCTCCACTTAGGGATCCTTTTTCTCCAAAGGGCTATGTAAGTTTAAATCATGATTACTTCAACACACCAGTTTTACTGACAATGGTTTTGGCATTTTAGTTTTAAGTTTTTAATGTATCACAGACAATAACAAAACACCACCAAAGTTAAAATAAATAGTTTAAACATGAGTGTGCCACAAAGTTTAATTCTGTCATAAAATTTGTCTTTAGGACGCATAATGACATCTAATGAGTGAAATGCTCTCTTTTAAAACAGTATAAATGTAGTTTATTGGATACTTCACATGAACTACCATCTGACAAAACCTTTTTGTAAACAGAACTGACATCTCTTTCTCTTACTTGCTCTAGCTGGGGAAGTGGCTGTGGTAGCTGGATCCTCAGGTTTATCAGGAGCTCCTGCACTCTGAATTAGGCTCGTCCCGATCCAATATCGGCATCGGATCAGCCACCGATATTGGCAGAAATATGCATATCGGTATCGGCGCAGCGGCACAGGAAAAAATCCGATCCGTTAAAAAAAAGTCAGGGTTTTCCAGTGTACCTATTCAGATAATCCATTCCAGTTTTTTGCTGTGGTTTTGCTAAAATCCAGTCCGCATTTTCCAGCACACCAGCATTAGTGTCTGTCAGAGATGCGCTTGATGACTTGTCGTGCGCGTAGATTACACTGAAACGAGCACACTGAAATTGTTCCAGCACTCGGATAATGTAACTAATGTGACTTTAGTACATTGTTTTCTTTAACATGGGATGTTGACTTCTTCTCCTTTTTTAACGGAACGCATCTCCGCAAATCTGCGGAAATGTGAGCGTGACTCCGGTGACTGGACACGACTGTGTGTCACCTGATGCAGGAATAACGACACACCAAAAAAAAATAAAATAAAAAGTGTTAAACCAGCATGTCTAAACAGAGAGAAGATGTATAACAGGATGTTGAATATCCATTCAATGTGACAAAAAAAACGTTTATTTAGACGTCTTTATTCTGAAAATCCCACTTTGAAAAAACTTTATTTAAAACACTCCAGACCGCCATTACATTTTTTAGCTTGAACACCCCCGAGTGCTCGGACTGCAGTCAGGGCAAACAGTTGAAGGCAGTGTGTAGATAGAGATGGAGCAAAAAGTGTGGAGGAGATTGGGGAGTAGAGGGCATTTTTGTTTTTAAATAGTTAACAATATTATTTGCACTGGTTTTTAAAGCCTTAGTTTACACATGCTCAAGAGCAGAGTACTGATGCTGAGTTAATAGACTATTTCGGTATCGGCCACCAGTATCGGTATCGGCTCGGATGGGCAAATACAATATCGGTATCGGATCGGAAGTGCAAAAAGCTGGATCGGGACATCCCTACTCTGAATAGCTTTCTGCTGAGGCTTCTGTGCGGGGGACATGCTTCCTTCTTTCAATGAATGGAGTTACAAGTGCCTTTCCTAGCTGCTCCAGGAACACCCTCCTCTTGTTCTTCTTATGAGATATCCAGGTCGGGTTGATCTCTCTCCAAATCACAACGGCATTGTAGGAGGAAACATCAATGATGTTGTGGAAGATGACCAGGGGCCAGCGGGCAGTCATCCTTCTGCAGCTGTATGTTCCAATCACCTTATCTAGATTGTCCACACCTCCTTTGTTGCAGTTGTAGTCTAGGATGATGACTGGCTTCCTGTCCTCACGATCACTAATGTCAGTGTGCTCATAAGAACTACATTCTTGTTTTTCTTTGAGAGGTAAGAAACTACAGTGGTCATGGCCATGAAGGCGAACTTTGATGAGAAGACCTCTCTCTCCTTTGATGAAAGCAGTGCTGGTAGGAGCTCAGGCTTGTTCTTTCGAACTGTACCAACCATGGTGATCTTCCTCTTCAGGAGCTGCTGTCCAAGTTCATAAGATGATTTATCATGCTCTGGGTTATATTCCTCCCCATCTTCTTCTTCTGATACATCCTCCACTCCCTCTCCTGAATCAGAGTTGTCTTGTTGGACATCAGAAAAAATCACCTCTAGAACTTCAACGTCATAACGAACACTCATGGCGCCAAGCACAGAAAGAATTCGGGTTCCTGTCACCTGCAGCACCTTTATAACCCCTTGAAATACACAAAAAAGAGCTCTGCCGTCTGCGAGACTGCCACCTATCTTGTCTTGTTTATGTCTTCTACTGTCTTGTTCATGTTTACTATTAATTGATCTGAGTCTGATCAAAGGCACAGCAATCCATGATAAGACCACCTGATTTGTCTTGTTTACTTCTGCTACTGCTTGATCTGAGACAAACCTAAAACATTGTAACATTCTGTGGTGTGTAAATAACTCTGTGACCTTGATTTCAACTCTATTTGCCTCACGGGTCATTTTGACCCGAAGACCACCTTTTTTTGTACAGCTTACATGGAAATGTGAATAAAAACATTTCATTTTTTCTACTGTTGGGGCCAATCTAGGAAAAGTCATGAAATTTAGTTAAAAAAAAGTTTTAAAAAAAATTGCATTTAGGGGATTTCTTTTTGGTTTTTAACACAGTGGCAACAGGAGGGTTAATGATGTTTTACGACAGGAGCACTTCTATGATGGGGAGAAAGGCACTGGATATTTAGCATGGTGCCTTAAGACCATGTCCAGGTATACAGCAAAAAGACCAGCCAAGACAGCTGCATTGGTTGAAGCACAAAGACCAAAGCGCCGAAGATTGGCAGCCACTTTACCTGAGCAGCTTGATGGAGATGCATGCAGGGAAGCCATCATTTCTGAATCACCCCCATGATAAAGCAATTGTGTTTCAGAAAATGAACATGACCTTTCAGTTTCGCCAAAACCAATTGGCCAAAACCAATTGTACTACAATTAAGTACAATATGCTGATTTTTTTCAAATGTTGTGCATTTATGATTCTATGATCAACAGCTGAATCAAGACTTCGTTCTACTGTTTGGAACTGAAACAGCCTCCAAGATGCTTGAGAAGTGGGACACAACTTTCAGGTCCAAGATTATCAGTGAGGCTAAACACCTTACTCAGTCAATTGACCTGTGCCGACTTCTAAAAGCTGCTGAGAAACAGACAGACAACGATGATGACAGTAAGCTAATGAACATGTTTGATTTTTATTCTTTACTGCAAGTGCTGGTTAATGGGGGTATTCCTGCATGATACTAATGGGCTTTTTTCTCCATCTTATTTTCCTACTGATAGGGTGGGACAGTGACATGGCTTCTCTGCTGCTCCTTCTCCATCTCCTGCCACCCACAGCTGGATGGAAGAGGACTAAGATAAGTCTCAGTGATGCAGTGGACAAAATGTTGCACTTTCACAAGGTATGCATGTCTTCTATTATCTAAACAGCAAGTATTTTATATGTATTAACTCAATTTGAAATACACTGAAATGAAAGTCTTCTCTCTCTTGCCCTCTATTACACACACACACACAACACAACACAACACAACACACACACACACACACACACACAAACACCTCAACTTAGTCCCAGCTGAGCTGAGCTGAGCTGGCAAAACATCGGTGTGAGGTGTTGATGTTCTATTTTTTAGTCATGCTGCAGCCTGGATGAACACCTTTGGAAGAGGGATGGAAGACAACCATACATCCTTGCTGTGCGTCGAACCAAGAATATGATTGACACATTCTACATTGTTGTGGACCAACAGCTCATCCCCTGCCAAGCCACTAGCTCATTGGGTGGATTTGATGAACTCTTTAATCCCATTACGTGCTCAACCTGTCTTATGAGGAGTACCTGGACCAGCTCTTCACCTTTGTGCAAACAACAGTCTACAACATTGACATAGAAACAACCAATGAGTCTCCCAGAGTTTGTGAGCTAAGTCCTAAACTAAAGTACACAAATGTTTAAGTGCTTCATTTGTCAAACTGTGCATACTCCGTGCCAGTCCTTGATCTCTCATCTGAGACTTGATCAGTTTTTATCCTAGCACCAAGTTTAAGTTAGTTTGTGCACAAGATCGTTGTAGGTGTCACTTTTCAACATATTCAGGTTTCAAAAATCATTTAATCAGTTCACATGTGGAAAATTCTTGTGACAATGTAGATGCAGCAAGGCCAGAGTCATGTCAAACTAATATCCAAATGCCGCAAGATATCTCAGAAGTTGCTAGAACAAACATCACGCAGACTCCAGAATATCCATGCTTTGATAGTGAATCAGGTCAAAGACAAAGAAAACATAAAAAATATCTGTCCTTCAATTATTGCTAAACTACAAGCAAATGGTGTTGCAAATAGTGTCATTTCATCAGTTGTTGGTGACGTGGAAGAACTTAGTAGTGGGATGCACTCAGGTTAAGCAGCAAGTACTGTCTGCTGTGCCTATAGATAATCCTTTGAGAGAAACATTGGTAAAAGATCTGGAAACCTTTGAAAACCCATTTGAGTACTTGAATACTGAAAGCAAAAGAGTAAATTATTTCAACAAGAAATGGGGTGTTGTGGAACCAGTAGAAAAATGTTAGGAATTCGATATGATACAAGACGAAATAAACAAACAGATACTTATGATTAGGTCCCAGTGAATGATACATTTGTTTACATCCCAATTTTGGAAACGATCAAATTCATGTTCCGAAATTCTGATATTTGCAAACTACTTGAGGAAACACGTTCATCAAAACTTGACGTATACAGTGATTTTTGTGACGGAAGTTATTTTAGGACCCATCCACTGTTCTCTAAACACCAGAATTCTTTACAAATCCAGTTGTTCTATGATGATTTTGAGACTGCGAACCCACTTGGGTCAAAACGTGGTGTTCACAAAATAGGTGCTCTGTATTTTGTCCTCAGAAATCTTCCACCAAAGTTTAACTTTTAGCCCTGATGAATATTCATTTGATTGCATTGTTTCACACTGAAGACTTGGAAAAAATATGGCTTTGATCCTATTCTAGAGACACTGATTAATGACATCAAAACACTTGAGAATTGTGGCCTTCATTTGCCTTGTTCTGTTGAAAAGATCTATGGCACTGTATGTCAGGTAACTGGGGACAACTTGGGGATGCACACAATTCTGGGATTCACAGAATCGTTCAGTGGACGTCATTTTTGTTGTTTGTGTTTGATAGAAAAAAATTATGCCCAGTCTATTTTTAATGAGGATGACCCCAGAATAATCTTGTGTGGAAAAGAAGTATTTGAAATGGACTGCAGTGAATTGCAGTCAGATCCACAAAAGTTATCCGTGTTTGGTTTAAAAAAGGATTCAACTCTGAATGGCCTACATTTCTTTCATGTTTGTAACAATTTTTCTTTGGATATTATGCATGACATTCTTGAAGGAGTGGCTCAGTATGAGTTGAAGTTACTGTTTGAATACGTCTCTGAAAACTTTTTGTCGAAACCTGATCTGTCCAGAATTTATGCCTTTGACTATGGGTATGTTCTGGGTATGTGGAGTGCAAAAAACGGCCTACAAGGATAAACTTGGACAGTAGCGACAATAATATTAGGCTCAATTCAATTCAGACTCTTTGTCTTGTTCGAAACACTCCTTTGCTTTTTGGTGACATTGTGCCAGAAGGAAACCAAAACTGGCTTTTGCTTTTAATTTTACTACAGATAATCAACATTATTTTTTTCTCCATCTGTTTCACTTGGCATGACTGTACTACTTAAACATTTGATAATAGAACACCATGAGTTGTTCAAAGAACTGTATCCTGATAAAAACCTGATTCCAAAACATCACTTTATGATACATTATCCATCTTGTATCCGAAAAATTGGACCACTAATACATATGTGGAGCATGAGATTTGAGGCAAAACACAGGATTTTCAAAAAATACTCTTATAAACACCAAATCTCTTGCAAAAAAACATCAGATGTCGATTGCATGTCTTTGGGAGACATCCCTTTCAAAATGTACTGTGTATGGATCTATGAAAAGTATTAATGTGGACAATGAAAATTTTTGCAACGAGTTGGCTCAAGGTTTGCATGTGGAGCGTGCCTCTCAAGACATCCATGCAACTAACTGGGTGATAATCAGTGGAACAGAGTATAGGCCAGGGTTGATCATTTGCACTCGGATTGAACATGAAATGCCACGGTTTCTCAGAATAGAAAAAATAATTGTTGTTGATAGTATTATCTGCTTCTTTGGAAAAAGGCTTGTCGTTGATCATTTCAGTGAACATTTTCATTCTTACAAAGTATTTGAAAGTGATCACAAAGATATTGTTAAAGCAGATGGTCTTGTGATTTATAAGCCCTTCGATCTACAGAGTTCATATGGTGGAGATAAAGGCCAATATATTGTGCCATTATTTTCTTTGTAAATGTGTATTAAAGAGGTTGGGACTCCTAATATATACTTAAAGTATTTTTGTAAATGTTTGTATTGATCTTTTTGTGCCAATTCCTATGGTGCTGGGAAGTTATGGATGTATGAATGCTGTTAATTGATCAGTCAACACTTCTATTCACTTTACATGTAATGTGAAACAGTTATGATATTCTGTTGAATAAAATAATATAATATCACAATTTTAGTGCAAAAATACACTATTGTGTGATCACATGACACTGTAGGTTGAAAATTAACACTCACTTAACAGTGAAAGGGAATAACACATTTTTGGTGTTAAAAATAAACTTTAATGTGCTATTAAATGACACTGTATTTTGTAAAATTAACACTCCAATTGGAAGGGAATAACACAATTTAGAGTCAAAAGTGCACCTATGTGGGATTTCCGGTATGGTGCAGAAATGAGCAGCAGCATAAAACGGAGGCTCCCAGACAGTCTTCAACCCCCCCACAAAAAATACTAGATTAACAAATATCATTACAAAAGATAAACCAGAGGAAAAACGCAAGGTAAACCAAAAAAAAAAGATAAAATACCGACTGAAAGTGAGGACACGCTAGCGGAACACGAGGCTATGGATGCTATCCAAGCTAACATCATTGCGGAGATACAGGTGGTTCGTTCTGACCTGAAGAAAGAGCTGGTGGACTTTCGAGGAGAAGTAAACCATAAATTAAGCGATATCGCCTCTGGCTTAAAGGAAATAACAGAAAGAGTTGAGGAGACAAAGCAGAGAATAGCCGACATGGAGGAGTGGAGCACCGACGCCAAGGGGATACTTTCCAACACACTTGAGCTTTACCAATCTATCCAAACCTAGCTGACGGACCTGGAGGCACGTTCGCACAGGAACAACATTCATATTCACGGCAATCCCGTGGGGGTGGAGGGGGACAACATAAAAACATTCATGGAAGAGTTTATTAAAACCGACACTCCCCGACACCCCCCTCGGTATCCAGCGTTGCCACCGGTCACTGGGATCCAGACTGCCGCCAGGCTCTAACCCACGGTCCGTGATTATCTATTTCCTGGAGTATACTACTAAAGAGCCAGTGTTCCGCTCCGCCTGGGGAAAGAAAGAGGTCCGCTATGATGGAAGAAGAGTATTCTTCAAGCAGGACTACACGGCAGAAATACTCAAAAAGAGAAAGGCGTACATCCCCATAAGAAAAGCACTTAAAGAAAAAGAAATTTGTTTCCAGACGCTTCACCCGGCGAAACTTGCGAAAAAAGGGCGAGAAAAGTGTTTTTCCACACCAGCCCAACTGTCTACAACAACATGCAGGAGGCGACGGACGACTTGAAGAAAAGGGGATTCATCCTGGTCGCTTGGGAAGCTGAGACCCCCGCACACAACGCACCGTCACCGAGACCAAAGCAACCTACCTGGGAAACAGCAGGTGCTAAAACACGTCGGCACCAGGGCACCCGCCTCAAGCATATCCAGGATAAACTTAAGGGGTTTCAACGCAGGGAGGAGGCTTTGTGAGAGCTTTCTGTACCGTGAGTGAACAATAAATCTACAGAGATCGGTAAGATCACAATATTTAATACCAAATCGGACTAAGGTGTTCAAAACTGATTTTCCTACTGGGAACATGATCCGGTTAAATAGACAGTAAGTCTGGGAACCGATGCCCAGCTTTTCACGTGCGCTGCTCTGACATTAACCTTCAGGGTTAAGGGACTCCCCTCTCAACTTAGAAGTTAAGCTTACACTTCATGGTTGGAAGTCACAAATGTTTAACATGTATGCTATGTTCATATGTTGTGTTTCATTTTGTTATACAGACAGTTGTTCTTTTGTTCAGGTCATCTGTGGTTGGTTGAACATTTTGGGTAAACTTTTTACCGCTCACTGTTAGAAATGCATCAAGAATACAAAATTATCCCTCTTAATGTTAATGGGATAAATAATCCCATAAAGAGAAGTAAGGCCATGGCTAAAATGAAAAGAGAAAAACAAGACATAATTTTCTGGCAAGAGACACACCTTACAAGTACAGAACATGAGAAGCTGCGTAAAATGGGATTTAAAAACTTATACTATTCCTCATTCGAGAAGGGAAATACAAGAGGGGTTGCAATACTAATTCCGAACAGACTGAATTTCCAGTTTTCCTCACAAATTACAGATAAAGATGGGTGCTCTCTGTTGGTTAAAGGTTCTATTGACAACAGAGAAATTACACTACTGAACGTTTACAGACCACCAGGATATGATAAAAGATTGATTAAAAAGGTGTTTAAAATGATAAATACGGAAGCATCAGGTGTGCTGATATGTGGAGGGGACTGGAATATCCACCTGCACCCCTTTCCAAACTCCACAAACAGAAAAAAGAACATAAAACATGAAGCTTTATATACAAAAAAACTGCTTAACGAAATAGATATAATGGACATATGGAGGGAATCCGATTGACAAATGTTTTACTTTTTTCTCCCATTCACACTCTACGCACTCAAGAATTGACTATTTTTTTATGTTCAAAGCCGAGAATGGTGAAATGTGACATAGGGGTAAGAGACATTTCTGATCACAAGGGGTATACCTGACATTACACTTAGACAACAGTTGCTATGCAACGCGAGCCGAGCTAAACAAATGCGATGATCTGATTGGTTCAAACCACACGTGTTTGGTCTCACAGAGCAAAACTATGTTGGCATTATGCAGCGCAAAATATACGACTTCTATTATTCATTTTTGAATTGCTATATTGAGCTTAAGTGACTTCTTTATTTTATTTCAGAATTTTATTTATTTAACTGAATTGTTGTATTTGTTTTACATTTATGAATAATGCACTTGGTCTAACTGGTTTAATGGGCTAGACCTTTACTTTTGGATGTAATTCATGAAGCACAGTTCACCAATAAAACATTGGATTTCAGATCTTCTCTTCTTACTGTATTCAATTGATTAGTCATGCACTACAATTTATTAATATCCTAGAATTCAAATTCTTTATCAGGAGACCTTTAGCGGATATGACATTAAAATGTGATTAATTTGATTAATTAATTACAAAATCCTGTAATTAATTTGATTAATTTTTTTTATCGATTGACAGCACTAATACGTACATGATAAGATGTAATGATAAGATGTGTCATAAACTGGAAGACATTCAAAACTCTTTTGAAGTGTACTATAGGAACTTATACACGCAACCTCGGGCAGCCGAATCAACAGTTATATCAGACTTCTTAGCATGCCTAGATTTACCACCAGTAGGAACAGAAGAGAATAGAATAATGACAAAGAGATAACAGAGGAAGAAATAAATATGGCCATAACGAAACTGAAAGAAAATACAATGCCAGGAGCCGACGGCTATGCATCTGAGTGGTACAAAACCTTCAGAGAAACTTTGGTACCAATACTAAAAGAATGTTTTAACTATACTCTTAAAGGGGGGGAGACACCACTTTCATGGAGACAAGCAATAATTTCAGTAATCCCTAAAGCAATTAATAACAAGACAGAATGTAGTTCTCACAGAACCATATCAGTATTAAATATGGATTATAGAATATATGCATCAATCTTAGCAAAAGGAATGGAAAATATTGTCCCCGATCTGATAGATCCAGATCAGACGGACAACCCAGGACAGCGTATGGCGGGCCCTTCACCACATTGATCAAATGAGAAAAAGTAATTTGAAATCCGTAGTTATTAGTCTAGATGCTGAAAAGGCTTTTGATTCGGTCCGTTGGGAATACTTATATATGGTGCTTAAACGCCTAGGCCTCAATGATCAGGTAATTGAATGCTTTAAATCTCTATACTGCTCCCCCACGGCAAGAATTAAAATAAACGGATCCTTATCCAAGACAGTGTTGCTTGAGAGGGGATGTCGTCAGGGATGCCCCCTTAGTCCCACACTTTTTGCACTCTTTATTGAGCCATTGGCACAGGTAATAAGTGAGGATGAAGATATAACTGGGATACTGAGTGGAAACACACAATATAAAATTTGCCTATATGCAGACAACATTCTCTTAACTCTCACTAACCCTCAAGTAAGTCTACCTAAATTAATGTCTCTACTCAAAGAATTTGGCTCATATTCTGGTTACAAACAACAGCGGACATTAAAGCAGACCTCAGTCGCTGGTAATTACCACCGACAAACATGCACAACCGGATAGAAATAATTCATTGAATGGAATATAATATCAACATTTATTTGAAAAAAACAAAAAACACGGATTGGTTTTAAGACATTACAGCTGCCTAAGGACAAAGGTGGAATGGCCCTTGCCCTGCCTGGAAGATTATTATAGGGCAGCACAGCTGCGATTTCTGGTCTGCTGGTG